>SJXQ01003381.1:0-45521 GCA_006408695.1 Aepyceros melampus
GAGTCAGACACTACTGAGTGACTTTCACTTTCACTTTAGCTAAATTGACAAATGAAGATTTAAACAAAATTGTTGACCAGACTAAATTGATGCTATAGCTTTTAAAGTATCAAGAAGCAAACTGCTTTATGAACTTCAACTAAAAAACCATGTCATGATGTGCATTCCTGGAAGGAAGGTATTGCTGTATACATCACATAATTTAGATACATATCCTTTGGAAAAAAAATATGTATATCTTTTTAGGAACATTACAGTGTCAAACCAATACACAGTATCCAAAAAGAACTCTGCTTTTAAATACATAATTTTAGTGCTCACTCTTGAAATCATTTTCTTTGTCAAAGAGCATCAGTAGATGTCATAACTTTGAGCTTCTACACTTCCAAAAGAAAGAAACAATGCAATTCATGGACATATTCAGTTGCTTCCAAAGATGCTTGCCTTTGATAGATAGGTGGTTCATAACTTGATCTTTTCACATGGAAATTATGTTGCACTTAATTTTTCTCTCGGGGCCAAAACTATAAATAGAAAACAGGTCATTGTATCATGATAATAAATTATTATTTATGCACAATGGAGATGAAAGAGTGACTTGCCTTCATAAATTACCTTTTCTGCATGATTCATTGAATTCTTCCTGACCCATGAATAATGAGTCCCCTAATTTCCTACAAAGAACTGGAGGAATGAAGACAAAGCAAGGGTGGGAGGAGTCAGAGAAAAATTATTGAATTAAGAATTTACATTGTCACATAGCAAAACATGAAGAATGTTCCACGGCCGTCTACATGAAATCGATGCTGCAAAATTTGAAAAATAGCAGACTGATGCCTCTTTATTCCCCTTGACAAGTGCAAAGGTTATTTTAACAATGGCACTGAATACTTGTTCCATGAAAACAGTCTCCTTAAGAAGTACTAGTGTTAATAACATGTGGGATCCAAGCGTCTTTCATGTAAAACCAGCAAAAAGTCTATTTTGCCTGTATAAGCTCTTTTTGTTTCCCCCCAAATTTAAAAGAAGCATATAAAAATGGTGTTTTCATTAAAATCACAATATTCTCAAAACTGAACTATACTCTGAAATGCAACATTCAACGGCAGAAAATGACAATCTGTGATTAAGAATAGTTGACAATTTCATCATAGATTTTAAGAGGAGAAGAAACAGTTGACGATTTTTCTCAAAATATGTACTAATAAATTTATTAAAATATGAGATGCTAGAGTTATCCTTTGTCTTCTCTAGGGAATCAGAAATACAGAAGATGAGCATTTACAGAAGAGAAATCAGTGACACTATTACAAAGTAATCTCATATTTATGATGTCAGTAAATTGCCATAGTGTCACGATCATTTCTTATTTATAGAAGAGCAGTGTAGTAAAATACAAAACAAAAATGAAGATTCTTTCACTTTAAAAGTACTACTGGATCCATAATAGAATTTTTTTCTTCTTCAAGAAAAGGAAAACAATAAACGCAGTGAAGCTTAGTTGAGACCCTTGTTTAGTTAGAAAAGATTATTTTTCTGCTCTCATACATTAAGATCTCCTTATTTCAGACTCCACTGACTTGACATTCATCATCATTTGGGTAAATGCTCTGTTAAGAGTCTTCCCTTGTGGTGTCAGGTTTAGAATAGCGTCTGAGTAGCACACACTGATTCACACTCTCACAACTTCTTAAAATACATATAAAGATTAGGAGTGAGGTGAAAATCAGAGTGATAATTCAAAGTAGACCTGATGGTCAGTCTACACCAATACATTGTATACTTACTCAATATAATAATTGTTTATAAGAAGTGTGTGCACACTCAGTTGCTCAACTGTATCTGACTCTTTGCAACCCCATGAACTATAGCCTCCAGGTTCCTCTGTCCATGGGATTCTCCAGGCAAGAATACTGGTTCAGTCCAGTTCAAGAATACTGGAGTGGGTTGTTATTTCCTTCTCCAAGGGATCTTCCTGACCTAGGGGTCAAACCCACGTCTTCCTATAAGGGCAGCCTGATTTTTTACCACTGTGCACCTGGGAAGTAGATCTTTATCTGTCCAATGTTTTCAAATACCAGATTAGACTTACTTGTAAACTATGTGGCTTCCTGCACTACAGGTGTGTGTGTTAGGCAGTCATATTGGTATTGTTTTCTTTCCATTCATCTTCAATTCCCTTCCTACTCAAGTAAGCTCTCTCTCTCTCTTTTACTTCTACTTAGAGACCAAAGATCTCAGAAATCAAATGGATAAGAATTTAAGGAAAATGAAAAAAGAAGACATAGGAAACACCCCCTCCAATAGCCGGGAATTGCGGTTTTTCATTTATTTCATCAAACGCTAGATTGTGGTAACAGGGTAAGATTATATCAGACCAACAAAGATGCCCTTGAAACCATGCAAAGACACTGAGAATGGAGATGAGGATTGAGGGTATGAATTAACCTTCCAAGGTTATATCCTAGTCTTTTTTGAAAGTTGCTCAGTCACCTCAGTTGTGTCCGACTCTGTGCGCCCCTATGGACTGTAACCTGCCAGGCTCCTCTGTCCACGGGATTCTCCAGCCAAGCGTTACAGAGTGGATTGCCACGCCCCCTTCAGAAGAGCTTCCCAACCCAGCGATCGAACCTGAGTCTCTTACACTCCTGCACCCACAGGCAGGTTCTTTATCACTAGTGCCACCTGGGAAGCCCTTGTTTTGTTTTGAATGTTTCTCCCCCCAAAACAAGAGACTCTTTTAAGATCCTCATAATTTAAGAGCATATACAACCAAGAGGACAAAGCATAGATTTACTAGCAATCCTTACACTCTATAAACAAATGAGATCAGTGGACTCCGTCACTCTTTTAAAGGAATAAGCAGAAAAAAAATTAAGAATCTATGGGAAAAAAGGCAGGAAAGGAAACACTACCTTACATACTGAGAAGAACTAGCCTCTGGAATGATTTACCACAAAAACAGGGGGGAAATAAAAGAAAAATCCCTTTTTCCCCTGCACAAAAGTCCACTGTCCCCAAATCACACACACACACAAAATGACAGAACATTTATGGAAGCTTTCTTAGGGAAGACTGTGGAGAGGACATATATATTTAAATCACACACCATTTAGGGGGGGAAAAAGCCGATGATTCTCCATTTACTAGTCATTTCTAATCTCAGCAGATTCCCACTTTGGTTGTACAGCTATCAGCAGGTCTTCTCGCTTCACCTTTCCTCTAAATAGTGTTTTGTTCTGTTACTACTTTCCTTGAGATTCTCTCTGCCCATCCCCAACACACTCCAGA
The DNA here is from genome assembly GCA_006408695.1 of Aepyceros melampus. Classification (NCBI taxonomy): domain Eukaryota; kingdom Metazoa; phylum Chordata; class Mammalia; order Artiodactyla; family Bovidae; genus Aepyceros; species Aepyceros melampus. Next base: position 3,292 of record SJXQ01003381.1, read on the forward strand.
TCCAATTTCTTCCTTCCCTTAGCCATGGAGACTTGAGTTTTCCTTTCCCTGGTGAAAACTGGATTCAAAAGTCTAAACCAAAGACTTGCAATGGGTTTTGACAAAACATCTTGTAACGTTGGGTCTCTCTCTTCACAGAGATAAGGAAATAAAAATGTCTTTGAAAGTTAAGCTCTTCTTATAAACACACTCCACCATCCTCTTTAGTGACATGCCCCACAAAAGTACTATAAATTCTTCAGAGGCAGGGACAGTGAGGTTAGATTTTTGTGCGTATCTATCTCCAGATACGTAGTAGTATCTCAAAACTGCATTTTACTGGGAAAACTGGAAGCTTTGATTTCAAAGAGTTGTTATAAAATTCTTTGAAAGATAAGAACTATTTTTTATGGAGTGATGACTTTTATTAAGTGCTAGGAATTCTGCTACATACGTCCTTTAGATAGAATATCTCAATTCTCAAAACAAACTTACAGACCATGATTTAATTAATATAGTCATTTTACAGAAGAGAAAACTGGGGTTTAGAGAGATTAAGTTGCCTAAGGTCATATACCCAGTAAATACTAGAGCTGGGATTGCATAAGAAAAATGATTGTTTGAGAAATAAGAACTGTTCAGTTTTCATGATAATTTAAAGCTCTTTTTATTTGGTAAGATATTTATAGTTAATTCAGTCCTTGGTCTGCAAAAATTTTGAATTTCATTTCTTTTATACACTGAATACTTGCAAAATGGTATAAAGTTAGTCAGTATTTATATACTCATTCCCCTTAATATCTTTGTGATATCACTATGAGCATTAAGAAATTTATTCTCATTTAGTAGAACAACTTTGTTTCATTTCACTTAGTGCTTGATAAAAGGATATTTTAATGTTTCAGGCTATGTTTTGTAATATAGGAAATGCCATGCCAACACATCATTAACAGCACATTCCTGCCTACTGACTTTCCATCTAGAATAAGGAAATATGTGTTGCGGTGATGACTGTACAGAGAGAATCAATGTCACTAATGTATCAACCAGTGAGTAGCAATATAAAACACACTATAAACAAAAGCCTAGCATAAATGGAACAGGCAGGTCTCAGCTCCATCTTGGCCTAATAATTGCTGCATTTATCAATTTTCAGGCAATTATATGTTATAAGAAATCATTTCCAAGACTTTTAACTCTTAATGACTTATTTTCACATTCCCGATGGTGTGGATTAGCTAATCGGAAGAAGAGGGACCTGTGTGGTTAGTGTGCATTAATGCGGAGCTTGATCATGGCTGGGTTTCCACTCCCTATGGCTACAGTCAAACATGTGGTCAAAATCACTCTGCCCCATCACCAATGATACTCTGCTAATTTTTAAAAAAGCCTTTTAATGGGTCCCTATTTTAAAGAACAAATACTTGAGGAGAATGGATTGACTTTCCATGTTGTGAGGGGGAAAAAAATATCCAGTTTTTAATAGTGTAGTTGACGTATAAATATCATGGGAGTTTCAGAAAATCAAAAATTTTAAACCTCATCTAAAATCTCCTACTTGCTCTAGACTAGCCTAGGTTAATACCACTTGCCTCTCCTTGAGAACCTGGGTAAAGAATGAGGTTTTCTCTGCCTGAGGCTCTCTACCATACTTCTCCCGGCCACCCGTTATCTCTCCCTAGTTCTCAAATTGCAGCTGGTTCGTTTCTCCCTCAGAGAAGCAAACTAACTCAGGACCTCCATCATAGACCAACTGCAAACTGAAGTCATATTTGGCAGCACTTATGAGTACGATTGGGCGTGCCCCCTGGCTCAGTGGTAAAGAATCCACTTGCAATGCAAGAGATGCCTGTTTGATCCCTGGGTTGGGAAGATCTCTTGGAGGAGAAAATGGTAACCCACTCCAGGATTTTCACCTGGAAAATTCCATGGACAGAGGAGCCTGGTGGGCTGCAGCCCATAGGGTCGCTGAGAGTCAGAGATGACTCTGTGCACGTGCACGCACACACATGACTAGAATTAGATATTTATAGAGCAGGCACTTTGTCTGGCAGAGAGGGGAGAGAAGGAGAAGGGGAGAGACAGAGAGGGGAGACAGAGCAAAGGAGAGGAGAGAGGAGAGACGAATGATCTAGTGTTTTTTGGTAGCATTTACTGCTGGGGAGCAGGTGACTGTGCCTGGTGAGGAGAATGTTTAACCAACGTCTATCATTACATAGTATAGCTCACACTATTGTCACAAATAAACTTACTCCTTAGGTAACATATGCAAAGCTGAAAAGATACAACAGAGTTTGTAATGAAAAATGGGACTTCTGTCTGTAGTGGACTCACTTTCTGACCTGGACCTCAAAGGAAAATACTGTTAGCAGCATTCTGTGTGTATAGCTCTTTATATATATATATATATATATATATATATATATACACATATATACACATATATAATATATGCAAGTATATATGTGTGTATATATAACAATATTACTTTTGTATGTTATTTATATTTCCACATAAACAGAAAAATGGTAAATTTTGAAAAAAAGAGAGAAAACGTGAAAGACAAAATTATTTGTGTGTGGAACTGTAAATCACTCTAGTTAAACTAGTCTGATTTTGTACAGGGTTTATATCACAGAGGCTCTCAGTCTGAATCCATTCTATTTTGATATATTCCCAACATAATTTCAGCTTTCCAGATATCCATTACGGGGACTTCCCTCCCTGGTGGTCCAGTGGCTAAGAATCCGTTGGCCAAAGCAGGGGACAAGGGTTCAATCCCTAGTCTGGGAAGATCCCACATTCTGCAGAGCGACTAAGCCCGAGGGCCACAACGACTGAGCACGGGGCTCTAGCGCCCTTGTGGCAACTACTGAAACCAGCGTGCCTGGGGCCCACGTTCTGCAACCAGAGAGGCCACCGCAATGAGAAGGGGCCAAGGAAGCCCTCATCCAGCGCAGGCAAAAAAAATAAGTAAAAAATTAATAATAATAAAAGTTTTTAGACAATAATCTTCCCTTGATAGATAGACATTTTAAAATACGTATGTATATAGCAACTACAGAGAACCTTTTCATCCTCTAGGGTGCTTTCTCCCTTACCTCCTCGCAAGCACCATTGGGGCTTCCAAACCACGCCATTCACCCCGTGTGTGTGTGCGCGCGCGTGCGTGCGCGCCAGCGTGTGCATGGGCACGTTTTTGCGCATGCGCATGTGCGCACAGTAGTTAAGGTGGGAAGGGACCCCCGGGGAGCGGGAGTGAGAGACGAGGAGTGACACGCAGAAGGTAGGACACGCAATGTAAAGCCGCCACTCCTGGTGACAGTGCAGGGTCTGCCGGGACCTTCTGAAGAGCTTTCTGAAAAGCGTCTCAGAACCGTCTGTGGTGGGGTACAAAGGAGGGTGTATTTCTCCCGAGGCACCCAGGGTCACTGTGAACCGTTCACTTTTGGATTTGCTTCTCAATGGTCCGGAGGCAAAATTGTCTGGTTGCACAGATGTTAATTATTCGAGACTACCTTTAATTAGTTGTGTGAGTTATTCATTCTGGAGCCGTGACAGAAAGCCTCAGCTGGTTTGGTCTCTGAAGACAATCCCAGGAGCTTTCCAGAAGCCTGGTTTGTGGCCCCTCCCCCACGTGTCTCTTCCTACTTGAACCAGAACATTTTGTTTTACTCAAGCTCACAGAGGCCACCCTCCCCCCAGGGGGAACTTTAAAATTAAATGTTCAGGTTGTACATGATTTTCAAACGCCCTTTGCCCATACAAACTAAAAGCTTCAGTGTCGCTGTCCAGGGAAATTATTCAGCTCGTAATCAAGTGGCATTGTGGAAGACCTAGTGGGCTCTGACTGTGAGCTGACCATTCATTTTCCTTTGACTTGTAATTTCCCCTGCTCCGGTGATTTGCACATTGCACTGCACAGTGTATTAAGCACGTTGCCTGCCTTCAAGACCGTCTAAATAATTAAAGCGTTATTGAAGAGAGCATGGTACAGATTAGTGTATTAAACACTAATCTGCTTGTTCATTACTGCCTCCTACAAGCACAAAACTGGGAGGCAGGAGGCCCTAACGCGTATTAAATCCTCTGTTCCTCAAAAATACTTGTATGGACAAAAGGGATTGCCTAGATAGTCATTTTGAAAGAGTTTACTGGAAGAGGTAGCTGGTCTGTCTGTCTGGTACTTCACCTTTTTTTTTTTTTTTTTAACAGAACCATTGGTAGCAAAAAAATCTTCCTTCACACTAAAGACCAGCTTCAGCTAGGAGGAAATTAAATGCTCCAGGTAATAAAATATATGCAGGAAGAAAATGACTTCCACTAGAGTTATACCAGGAGGAGACATAGACCAATGCTTATTTTAAAGAAATTCAGATCTAGCATTTTTTTTTATGAGTCTGTACACAAGAGTTTGGTCAGCAGGGAGAAGAAGAAGTATGATGTGTTATAATCACAATTTAAACTCTGCTTTACAAAATAAAGTGGCTTGTTAAAAAGAATGAGGTAGTTCTATAAAGATACCAGAATATGATAAAAGGACAAACAAGAGACAGAGCAATAGCCATGATATACTCCCATTTGTGTAAAATCAAATTATTAAAAAGTTTATATAGACTATCCATGTGTTTATAAGTGTATCAAGTAATTTCTGTAGGGTAACATAACCAGCTGTTTTGATGTCTCCTCTGGGAGAAGCAACTGATGCTAGGGAAGGGGAGGGTGAGCTTTTATTTGTTATATTGCACCAAAAATTTCAAAATAAACAAGAATACGTTTTTTAAAATAGGCTGAAGAATAAAATGAATATCAGATTATATTATAATAAAAAATTGGCTGAAGATTTTTATACTTCCAAATACCCTTGTGATAGTTAAACTAGAACCCTAAAACATTTTACAGCAAAGGAACTGTAGGGAAAATCGATATAGATTTCATAATTTTCAAAGAATCTTAAAAAGATGAAGCTCTTAGATAGCAAGAATTTTAAACTGCAGATTTGAAGAAAAACCTATTTTTTCAGAAATCTATGTTCCCCACCTCTTTCAGAAATATTCCTCTTACTTCAAAAGCAGTACAGTTATTTAAGAAGAAGTACACATGGGGTTTGGAGTCAAAGAGAACTACATCATATACTCCCTCCCTTACCTATTAACTATGTGGCTCAGAGAAACAGTGTTACTAAGTATCTGTTTTCTCACCTGTAAAATGGGGGGGTGGGGAATAACAAAACTGGATCACTGTAAAACTGAACATAAGGGGCTTAATTTGTTCGCTGGTTCAGTTCAATTCATTTCAGTCGCTCAGTCATGTCCAACTCTTTCACACTTCATGGACTACAGCACGCCAGGCCTCCTCTCCATCACCAACTCCCAGACTTTACTCAAACTCATGTCCATTGAGTCGGTGATGCCATCCAACCATCTCATCCTATGTCGTCCCCTTCTCCTCCCGCCTTCATCTTTCCCAGCATCAGGGTCTTTTCCATTGAGTCAGTTCTTCACATCAGGTGGCCAAATTATTGGAGCTTCAGCTTCAGCATCAGTCTTTCCAATGAATATTCAGGACTAATTTCCTTTAGGATGGACTGGTTGGATCTCCTTAGAGTCTTCTCCAACACCACAGTTCAAAAGCATCAATTCTTTGGGACCCAGCTTTCTTTATAGTCCAACTCTCACATCCATACATGACCACTGGAAAAACCATAGTTTTGACTAGCCAGATCTTTGTTGGCAAAGTAATGTCTCTGTTTTTTAATATGCTGTCTAGGTTGGTCATAGCTTTTCTTCCAAGGAGCAAGCATCTTTTAATTTCATGGCTGCAGTCACCACCTGCAGTGACTTTGGAGCCCAAAAACATAAAGTCAGCCACTGTTGCCACTGTTTCCATCTATTTGCCATGAAGTGATGGGACCAGATGCCATGATCTTAGTTTTCTGAATGTTGAGTTCTAAGCCAACTTTTTCACTCTCCTCTTTCACTTTCATCAAGAGCCTCTTTAGTTCTTTTTTGCTTTCTGCCATAAGGGTGGTCATCTGCATATCTGAGGTTATTGATATTTCTCCCGGCAGTCTTGATTCCACCTTGTGCTTCATTTAGCCCAGCATTTCTCATGATGTACTCTGCATAGAAGTTAAATAAGCAGGGTGACAATATACAGTTAAATAAGCAGGGTGACATACTCCTTTCTCGATTTGGAACCAGTCTATTGTTGCAAGTCCAGTTCTAACTGTTGCTTCCTGACCTGCATACAGATTTCTCAAGAGGCAGGTCAGGTGGTCTGGTATTCCCATCTCTTTCAGAATTTTCCAGTTTGTTGTGGTCCACACAGTCAAAGGCTTTGGCATAGTCAATAAAGCAGAAGTAGATATTTTTCTGGCATGTTCTTGCTTTTTTCGATGATCCAGCGGATGTTGGCAATTTGATCTCTGATTCCTCTGCTTTTTTGAAATCCAGCTTGAACATCTGGAAGTTCATGGTTCCGTACTGTTGAAGACTGACTTGGAGAGTTTTGAGCATTACTTTACTAGTGTGTGAGATGAGTGTAATTGTGTGGTAGTTCGAACATTGTTTGGCGTTGCCTTTCTTTGGGATTGGAATAAAAACTGACATTTTCCAGTCCTGCGGCCACTGCTGAGTTTTCCAAATTTGCTGGCACATTGAGTGCAGCACTTTCACAGCATCATCTTTAGGATTTGAAATAGCTCAGCCGGAATTCTATCACCTCCACTAGCTTTGTGATGCTGGTATAAAACAAGAAACATTCAGTAAATGTTAGTTATTGTAAGTTTTGTAGAATTTATTACCTTTTAACATAGCCCATATACCTTCTCTTGAAGGTTTATATATCTCAGCCCTGTTGAACTCTAGAGTGGCGAAATGACTTGCTTCAGCCCATGAATCACAAATAGAATGTTCACTTCCAAGAAGATGCATTAAAGAGTCAGTTCACGGCTTATAATACATCGTGCTCTTTTGTCTCTCTCATGACATCAGCAATGTTTCAAATAAGGGCTGCACAAAAAGCCTGAATCTTGGAGTGAAGACAAAGATGGAACACTCAGCTCACCAACAATAGCCGTGATTCTAGTGTGAATGAGAAATCAACCTCAATGATGTAAGTCACTGAGATTTTGAATTGCTTGTTACTTCAGCTCAACCTAGCTTACCTGACTGATAGATGTATCTTCCCTATTGGCTGGAAATTCCTGGGCAGATTTTTTTTGTTTACCAGTTAGACTTCTCATTTGTAAATATTTGAACTGTCTGTTTAGTTTAAGCAGAGATAGAATTTGGTGAGGGATGTTAGGTGGTTCCCTGCGTCTCTGGATGGCCCAGTAGTAAAGTTGGATCTACTCAGCCAGCAACAATGACCAGACTATTTAGCATTTCAGCTTCAGTGGAGACATCACAGCTGATGCCCCTAGGCAGAGGCTTTGTCATTTGCACTGCCTAAGTCTGACCCTGATCTGAATCCTTTGACTGTACCTTCTTTTGATAGCATTACCAGATGTCATGGCATCCGGTCCCATCACTTCATGGGACATAGATGGGTAAACAGTAGAAACAGTGTCAAACTTTATTTTTTTGGGCTCCAAAATCACTGTAGATGGTGACTGCAGCCATGAAATTAAAAGACGCTTACTCCTTGGAAGAAAAGTTATGACCAACCTAGATAGCATATTCAAAAGCAGAGATATTACTTTGCCGACTAAGGTCCGTCTAGTCAAGGCTATGGTTTTTCCTGTGGTCATGTATGGATGTGAGAGTTGGACTATGAAGAAGGCTGAACGCCGAAGAATTGATGCTTTTGAACTGTGGTGTTGGAGAAGACTCTTGAGCATCCCTTGGACTGCAAGGAGATCCAACCAGTCCATTCTGAGGGAGATCAGCCCTGGGATTTCTTTGGAAGGAATGATGCTAAAACTGAAGCTCCAGTACTTTGGCCACCTTATGTGAAGAGTTGACTCATTGGAAAAGACCCTGATGCTGGGAGGGATTGGGGGCAGGAGGAGAAAGGGACAACCGAGGATGAGATGGCTGGATGGCATCATGGACTCAATGGACATGAGTCTGAGTGAACTCCGGGAGTTGGTGATGGACAGGGAGGCCTGGCATACTGCGATTCATAGGGTCACAAAGAGTCGGACACGACTGCGTGACTGAACTGAACTGTCCCTGTTGTTTCCTTGTTTCAAAAGATCTTGTTTCTATGATCATGGGTTTAGCTAAAATACCACTTCCTTAGAGAGATCTTCCTTTCTGAGGCTCATCCCTAATCTCTGTCTATTCCTCTTTTCTGTTGTCATCTTAGACTTACTAATTATCCAAAATTTTCTTCTTCATATATTTATTCAATTATTTTTTTGTCCGATTCCTTCTTCTCTCTACCCTCACAAGGTAAGCTCCATGAAAGCTGGAAATCTCTATGTCCTGTTCACTACTTATCACTTGCCAGTGCTGGCGACTTAGTAGACATTCAATAAACATATATTTATTTGAATGGGATCGGTGAAAATAATTTAAACTTAAACATTGCCTGAAATTACTATACCTTTCCAAATTGCAGTTTCATCAATTATCAAATAAATAAATGATTCAATAAATACAGTTTGACTCAGAATAATAGAAGGTGAGAAGTAGATGCAGATATAGAGAAAACAAAATTAGGCATCAGTTGGTTGTTGTTGAAGCTGAGTGATGTATGTACAAGTGTTCAGGATACAGTCTATTTTGAAATGTGATTAAGTTTTCTCTAATACAAAGTTTAAAATAAAAACAATGTATGCTGAGCTTACACTGCACTGGCAGGCAGGTTCTTTACCACTAGCACTACTTGGGCATATTTGGAGGAACCCAAAGTTCAGTACGTTTGGAGTTAGTTCAGTTCAGTCACTCAGTCATCTCCAACTCTTTGCGACCTCAGGGACTGCAGCACAGGCTTCCCTATCCATCACCAACTCCCGGAGCTTGCTCAAACTCATGTCCATTGTGTCGATGATGCCATCCAACCATCTCATCCTCTGTCATCCCCTTCTCCTCCCACCTTCGATCTTCCCCAGCATCAGGGTCTTTTCCAGTGAGTCAGTTCGTCGCATCAGGTGGCCAAATTATTGGAGCTTCAGCATTAGTCCTTCCAATGAATATTCAAAACTGATTTTCTTTAAGATGGACTGGTTGGATCTCCTTGCAATCCAAAGGACTCTCAAGAGTCTTCTCCAACATCACAGTTCTAAAGCATCAATTCTTCGGTGCTCAGCTTTCCTTATGGTCCAAGTCTCACATCCATACATGACTACTGGAAAAACCATAGCTTTGACTAGATGGACTTTGTCGGCCAAGTACTGTCTTTGCCGGCAAAGTACTGTCTTTGCTTTTTAATATGCTGTCTAGGTTGGTCATAGCTTTTCTTCCAAGGAGCAAGCATCTTTTAATTTCATGGCTGCAGTCACCATCTGAAGTGATTTTGGAGTCTAATAGAGTGGGAGAGAAAACATGCTAGAAGGCTGTGGAGAGAATCTGGTCAGAGATGACAAAGGAGAGGGTCTGAATGAGCAAGCGCTCAGTGAGAGGGGAGCCAAGTTCAAGCTGAAGGGGTGGGGGCTGACCTTCTGTGAACAGAATTCTGTCTCCTGTATGTTTCTGAACCTTCTGCCCACCCAAGGTGAGGCAACCGCTTTCCACTACCCCCATGTCATTTCTGCACTTTTCTTTTGTCTCATGTTCCTACTTTGTATCCTTCAACCTGGTTGCCACTTCCGGCCAGTTCAGCTGCTTCCATGGATGCTTTACTAGAAAGCCATGTTGCTTGGTAGTTAAAAGCACTAAGATCAAAAGAAATCTGGATCTGAATCCTGGGTGTGCCACTGACTACCTGTGAGAGCATGGACAAGCATTTTAGCCTCTCTGAACTTCAGTCTTCTTATCTAACAGAAGATAATTCTAATAGCTAGAGGGTTTTATGAAGATACAAAGAAGATAATGTGTGTGAAGAATGCAGCCAGTGAGTGGCATATAGTAAATGCTCAATAAATCAGGACTGTTGACTTGGCTCTGTCCTAGCTGGATTCTTGAATGCTTCTTTCCTGCTTCATCCTTTTTCTGGCCACTGTACAAGGAAATGACATTAGGAATCATGGAAAGTAAGTCTTTTCAACTTGAAATGCTAAAAGGTCCTCTTTTACTTAAGATGAAAAACTGATATTCTTCCTGCCTGGGGAGATGCTGATAGAAGGTAAAGGGACATTTCTCTTTCTCTTTTCATGGAGTTTCCGTTGAACCATGGGCTTCACCCTGTCTTCCTTGGGAATTCTTCGGAGGCCTTCTATTCCTAGGTTTCTAATACTTATGAAAGGATTACTATAGGGAATCAGCAGGTAAGACAGAAAGGAGTTCATTTGAACCTTAAGTTTAGTAGAAAATATTTGTGAAGGTAAAAGGACATTGACAAATTAGTTGGGGAGAAGTTTGATGAAAGACAGAGGAGTTGAGCATTTGGAAAACAGCTTGAAGGGATGGGGGGACTGACATCAATTTTCATTTCAAAGTGAAGGATGGAATTAAATATGCTTAAAGCCATCTTATACTCCCCAGCTAGCATACTGACTAGGAATGGTTGTGTTCCTAGAAAGGGAAGCATATGGTCACATTCCCACTCTGAAAAATCTGACGGCCAAGACAAATAAACGTGAACATTATGTCTGCAAGTAATGTATGAGGGCTGCTATTTTTCATTCGTTTCTTGCTTGTGATTCTCAAATAGAATACAAATACTTTGATCCTGTATTTTTGCTCATGAGTGCCCCAGCCCAGGTGAACCCTTTTTCTTATCTGAGTCTTTTATTTCTCCTTCATGCCATTCTCTCTCTGAAAAATTCATCACAGAAAAAATCACTGGCTGCATATCTGAGTTTAATTCACAGATAAAATATGACTAAATCCACATACAAATGAGCTGGGTTTAATGGGGATATTTCTGTTCCCATAGAATGAGTGGGATGAATAAAATACATTGCGTGCAGGTTTGTTTTCACCTTTTTGTACACTGAATATAAGTTTTTATGATGACGAATGGGAGAGAGTGGCAGATTGCAGGGAAAGGAGAATATGGTGGTTTAGTTGCTAAGTCGTGTCCAACTCTTGCGATCCCAAGGACTGTAGCCCGCCAGGCTCCCTCTGTCCATGGAATTCTCCAGGCAAGAATACTGCAGTGAGTTGCCATTTCCTTCTCCAGGGAAAGGAGAGTATAAGAGATGCCATTGAACCTGAGGGGTATACCTTCTGCAGTAAGAAGCGTAAGTAATACATACCTGACACTGTTATACTAAAAAGGAAATATATTTCCATCTCAGTGGCTTCATTTCTCTCTGAGACAGCATGGTCCTGAACCACACTTTTTGGAAAGAACTCTAGATTGTTGCAGTGGTCCTGGTGTTGAGTCTCCAAGAAAAATCATAAATTCTCTGCACCTTCATTCTTCTCATCTGTCAAACAAGGAGTAAAAGGAAATTATCTGCTTGTTTGTTTCTGCCCTAAAGCCAATTCTACATGCTGGTTGTCTTTTGCTGATTTAGGCAAAAGAAATAATTTTGATACCTTTTGAACCTGAATCAGAGGGCTAGAACACAGAAAAGACTTTTATGTTACATTCTTTTATTTTAGATGCCATGGGTATCTCCAACAAAAGAGCAGTGAAGATTATCATAGAATAGTCATATGAAGGGATATTAAGCAATAGGTTAAAATAATAGTCACATAGTTTTAGGGGCCTGGGAGCATGCTCTAGATATAATGTATTTAACAAAATTGCCAAAAATCTAGGAAACTAAATGACATAAACAGGATCACAACAACAATGAAAAGTAGGAAAAGATCAGTGTCCACATTTTAACAGTGGTTGACTCCTGTTGGCAGGAATATGTTTGAGCCATTTTCTCTACTTCTCTACATTCATTCTTTTTCTGTATTATTCTATATAGCAAAAACCCTTTTTATACACTGTTCATTTCCTAAAAGGAGCATGTTCTATTTTCTGGTCAGAGGCATGGGCTTTGAGCAGTTTTCCCTAGCCATGCGTGATGGATTTTTATGTCTGGAGTCTACAGTTCCTTGTGACAAATGGCAGGAATCTGAAAAACAGCCAGCTGGATTGGAGATATATCCTGTGGTCACTCAACGGAGCAAAGCACTCTCAACTAAATAGCTATCGAATCCCTGGCCTTGGTGTTATTAAGGCCAATGCACCACCCAGAGAAACTAGCCATCCGTAAATGACTTTCAAACTACTGAAATTGAATAGATCTCCCTGAGTTAGAGATAGGCCTTTGACACTGTAGGTGGTTAGGCTGCAATACAGGTGTTTTGAGGAACTTATTTGTGATACAAGCTCTTCTTCTATGAAAGACTAGACTGTGCCAGAATTATGTGCCAATAGGTTTTAGTGAATGTATATTCCATGCCCAGCCTTGTGCTAGACATAGAGGATACAGGATGAATAAGAGCCAGTTTTTATCCATAGGAACTCATAGTTTAGTACTTAACACAGACATGAAAATAAACTATGCTGCCCTGAGATAAGAGTGGTGATGGGATCAAACCCAGAAGTTGGATTGCTAGTTGTGTCCAACTCTTGCAATCCCATGGACTGTAGCCCGCCAGGCTCTTCTGTCCATAGAATTCTCCAGGCAAGAATACTGGACTGGGTTGCCATTTCCTTCTTCAGGGAAAAGAGAGTATAAAAGATGCCATTGAACCTGAGGGGTATACCTTCTGCAGTAAGAAACTTCCTGCTAGTCTCCAGGAAGTTGTGGGAGCTCCAAAGGGAAGTTATAAGTTAACTAAGGGCATGATTATTCTTGCATGGGAAATCCCATGAACAGAGGAACCTGGAAGGCTATGGTCCATGGGGTCACAGAGTTGCACATGACTGAATGACTAACACACAGACATAGACACACACACACATACACACACACACACACACATCAGTTCAACACCTGCTGGTAACAGTCTTTTCAAGTACCAGCTCTAAATACCTGGGTTGGGGGCAGGGTGAATGGAGGGCCAGGGTGTTAGGGCAGTCAAATTTGATTAGTCTAACCTGAAATAGTTATTGACCTTTAATGCAATCAGCTTGGGCAAGAGCGCAGTGGTACTGGCCCTATTGCCCAAAGGGCCAAAGCACTTATTACCACCAAAACCTACAGAATTGGAAAATGAAAAAGACATGAGGAAACCCAGTGGCACTGTGGGAAAAGCCCACATTTGTTACTGGACAGGCCTGGCAGAGTGGTTTCCAGTGATTCATTCTACTTCTACGTGCCCTGATGTCTCTATTCTGCCATACTTCATCTCTTCACACAATCAACACCATCAAATGAGATAATGTGTCTGAAAACAACTGCAAAAAAGTCAGTTATTCTTATCAATATATGTGTCTGTGTCTGTGCGTTAGTCACTCAGTCATGTCCAACTCTTTGTGACCCCATAGACTGTAGCCTGCTAGGCTCCTCTGTCCATGGAATTCTCCAGGCAAGGATATTGGAATGTGTACCCATTCCCTTCTCCAGGGGATCTTCCTGACTCAGGGATCGAACCTGGCTCTCCTGCTTTGCAGGCATATTCTTTACCATCTGAGCACCACAAAAGTTCTGAATAGATAGAGGAGAAGGACTGTATCTTTGGAATCATATATATGGACTTCAAATCCCAACAGCTAAACCACTTCTAGTCATATGAACTTAGGCATGTCTCTGCATATCTTTTTGTCAACCCAAAACAAGGGTAATACTATCTAGCTTATAGGGCCAATGTAGAAATTAAATAAATGTCTCCAAATAGGAATTACCTAGTCTAGTACCTTTGATACTCAGTAAATTTTAGCTGTCATCATTATTAGTAATTAAGACATATTATTATTATCTCCCAGATGTGTCCACACTTAATCTAAAAAAATCTTCCGTGATAATGCTTCAAATGGTCAATTCTGCTGGACAAAGTCCTATGACAAGGGATTTTCTTTAAACAATGGTTCTTAACCAATAGAAATACTTGGAGAACTCTTTTAGAAATACCGAAGGCTATATCCCACTGTATACCAACTGGATCAGTATCTCTGAGCCTGGGAGCCTGGCATCTGTATTTTTAAAAGCTTCACAGTAGAAGATAAACTCACTAACCATTTGTAGAATGAATGGATAAATGTGTCAAATGAGGAACTGATAATCCTACAATGAACACAATGTATTTATAATAAATTGGAGGGGGGCAAAAACATTTAATTCTGTACTCTGATTTATGTTTTAAAAGTAGATCTATGTTTTGAAAGTAGATTTGCAAATAAAACATTTAAAGTAATTGCACAGAAGAGTTATAAGCACTTATTTGCTGGTAGTGTCTATGTTTTCTTGAGTGTGGTCAGTCTTAGAAAGCCAGATGTTTTTGGTGAAAACTGCTTTACCACAGTAACAAATGGAGCAGTATAAAACTGCTCTGTGAGAACACAGGTACTTGCTTCCAGGATGGAAATGCCTCTGCGTGTCTGTTGCCGTTTTCCCCTTGCATTTGCTTTTTGGTTTCTCATGCCTTTATAAGGATGGAGTTGTTGACAGACTGGAGTGCCACAACCAGTTACACTTCTTGAATGTTCTCCTCTTTTCCTGATCAAGTAAGTTCTTGAGTTGCATTTACAGTTGGCATGCAGACCACTTCTTTTTCAAGCACTTAATCTACCAAGAGCCACAAAGTCAAAGTAAGGAAAGGATACTTGTAAGGAAAGAATTCAAAGAGAAAAAAGCTTTATATAGACTCATCAGCCCAGTTTAACCCGTAAAAGGTCAGGAGGGAAAAAGTCCTCAGATAATTATATGAGGTACAACTGATAAGCCCTGGCAGGGCAGCTCGAAACTGTAGGCTGGGAGAGACTGAATATTTTATGGCTTAGCTGCATATGAGTTTCAGAAATGGAGACCCTTAGGAAATAAGCAATGAATTAAAGGGATTTTCAGATGAAATTCAACATACTATTGGAAGAAGAAAAAGGAAATTGGTTTCATTTTTATTGAAAGTGAGTTGGCTAGTATGTGAGAGTGATCTAAAAAATAAGAAAAAATAAAGTAGTTGATTAAACTGGATTCATAAATCACTCTTTAAAATTATTGCATGGATTAGTGAAGAAGAGAGTTCATGAAAAAACAAAGATGTTAGAAGTCAAAGGAATCAGACATACCATGTATCAAAGTCACAGAGTTGAATGTCTACAGAGTCTCTGAATCAAAGGACTTGGGTGTAAGATAATAGGATGGACTGTGAACTTAGGCACATTGGAGTGTACATACTATGTTTTAACCCCTAGTGTTAGTTATGTTGCCATGTAGGATATAAGAGTGCAGCCTATAATCTTTTAAAGGATTACCATTGGGCTACCATTTGAGCATTCTGCGGTATGGATCAAATATATATAGGGAGCATTCTGGAGTATGGGTCAAATATACATAGGGAGCATTCTGGGGTATGGATCAAATATACATAGGTATTGGACCCTTTCAGAACTGAGTTTTAATCTCATTCACCACAAACTATGTATATGCAGTCAACCAATATCTGACAAGGGAGCTGAGACTACTCAATGGAGGAAAAATAGTCTCTTCAATAAATGATGTCGGATATCCACATGCAAAAGATGAAACTGGTCCCCTATATTACACCACTGACCAAAAAAAAAAAAACAAAACAAAGTCAACAAAATGAAAAGGTGACCTATGGAATGTGAGATAATATTTCAGATCATATATCTGATAAAGGGTTAATATTCAAAATAGTAAGAAACTCTTACAACCCAGTAGCAAAAACCAAATAATCCAGTTTAAAAATGGACAAAGGACCTGAATAATTTTCAAAAGAAGCTATGCAAACAGCCAACAGGCACATAAAAAGGTGCTCAACATCACTAAACATCATGGAAATGCAAATCAAAACCACAGTGAGATAGCACCTCATATTGTTACAATGACTATTATCAAAAAGACAAGACGTAACAAATGTGGACCAGAAAGTGGAGAAAAGGGAGCCCTTGTGCACTGTTGGTGGGAATATAAATTGGAACAGCCACAGTGGGAAACAGTATGGAGTTTACTCAAAAACTTAAAAATAGAAGTAGCATACAACCCAGCAATCCCACATCTCAGTATATAGCTGAAGGACATGAAATAACAATCTTGAAGAGATATCCACACCCCTACATTCACTGTGGTATTGTAATACCCAAGACGTGGAAATAACAAGTGTCCACTGATGGATGAGTAAGAAAATGTCACATATATATGAATATGAATAATGGAATATTATTCAGCCATGAAAAAGAATGAAATTCTACCATTTTCAATAACATGGACAGACCAAGAGGACATTATGCTAAGTGAAATGTCAGTCAGAAAAAGACAAATGCTATATAATTTCACTTATAAGTGGAATAGTAAAAAAAAAAAAACAAACTGATAGAAACAGAGAGTAGACTAGTGATTACCAGGGACAGTAGTATTGGGGAAAAGGGTAAAAATGTCCAGTTGTAATATGAATAAGTTCTAGGCACCTAATGTACAGTATAGTGGTTATAGTTAAACATACAATATTGTATACTTGAAAGTTGCTAAGAAAATGGATCTTAAAATTAGCACACACAGAAAAATGATAAGTATGTGAGATGTGGATGTATTAACTATCCTTTTTGTAATAATCATTTTGCAGTATATACTTTTATAAATAATCATGTTGTACACCTAAAACTGGGGCTTCCTCGGTAGTTCAGCTGGTAAAAAGTCCACCTGCAATGCAGGAGACCCCATTTGTATTCCTGGGTCAGAAAGATCCCCTGGGGAAGGGATAGGCTACCCACTGCAGTACTCATGGGCTTTCCTGGTGGTTCAGATGGTAAAGAATCCACCTGTAATTCAGGAGACCTGGGTTCGATCCCTGGATTGAGAAGATCCCCTGGAGGAGGGCATGGCAACTCACTCCAGTATTCTTGCCTGAAGAATCCCCATGGACAGAGGAGCCTGATGGGCTACAGTCCATGGGGTCACAAAAAGTAGGACACGACTGAGTGACTAAGCACAGTTCACCTAAAACTAACACAGTGTTACATGTCAGGTATTCCTGGATCAAGCTACAAAAACAGAACAACAACAAAAAAGAATTATTTTCTTCACCCCAAAACCAATTTTCACCTCTTTGGGGATGATATTAATCAAATGAAAATGTGTATTTTGAAAAGACTCACAACACAGAGTTCCAACTTTTGCCTCGCTTTGGTATTAGAGATAATGGATACAAATCTTATTGTTCAATGCCTGAGAGAGTGTAGATGCCCAATATATTATGGCTTTTACAACGAATGTCAACAAGATACATGGAAAGTAACAGGATAATTCTTTTCTTTAGAGTACTGTCAGGAGATATTCCGAGACACACCTACTTTCCATGTTTTACTGCCATGCTCCCAGCTCTTTATAAAGGCAATTTTACAACAGATCAGAAACTCTCTAGCAATCCCTTCGAAGATTCTATTTCCCAGGAAATCCTGTTCTCTAAGAATATTAGCAGCATTGCTATTCTTCTTTGCAACACTCAGCATATTTGTAAAATTCAAGGGGAAAAGAGTACTCTCAGCCATTTTGTCAGAAAGAATAATCATCTTTGCTTAAACTTATATTCGGTCAGTGACACACTCTGCTTTGCAGCCAAAAGTCAATCTTTATCTTATAAGTGTAATGAAATCTATGCCCCAGAGCCCTAAAGTGTATGAGAGGTTCCTCTACTTGGCTTCATGCTTTTGTAGTGGTTTTCATGGTACATTCCTTCCAGGCTTTCTCCATTGTGATAGACTGTTAACCAGAGTCCAGGGGAAAAGAAGATCCACTGTGCTGTAGCCTTTTAATGGCCTATTGCCTCATGCTTGGCAGGCTTCTCTGTAACAAAAGTATAAATTGAACTAGGAGGATGTTAGGAGATCGTGTCCCAGGGGAAAATCTCTGCAGATGATGTCAGAACAATTAGATTTAAAAAGTTGCAGACTCCACGATTATTAACAAGCTCAGGAAAACTAATTAAGAAGGGTGTAGAGGCTACCTGGCTTGCTCACAAGTTTAACTTGCCAATGAAGATTCTGTACTTCGAGATTTGAGGAGTAATCTAGGAGTTTCCAACTGGGCTAACAGCTGAGGACTGGGATCGACATCAGTATACATGGAAAAGAAACACAAAAGTTAGTCTTCTGGGGAGACTTCTGTTATGGCCCTCAACTTGTACTTTAATTACCTATCCTGTTTTTTCAACTTGCCTGAAGACTCCAAGGTGTCAAAATTGTAGTTTACTGCATGGTTCACTGCCAGGAACATTACTGTAGGTAAAAACTTGTTATAATGACTAATTACTATTTAACAAAGAATGAATCTTTACCATCCTGGAAGGGAATAAATATTAACATTCCCTCCAAAGAATGTATGTTTTTCAGTCAAGTGTTTGAGTTTGATTTTTGGTGGTTTCACTTACACCTATGGGACATAGAGATAATTACTGTATATGTATCAGTTCAGTTCAGTTCACTTCAGTCGCTCAGTCGTGTCCGACTCTTTGCGACCCCATGAATCGCAGCACGCCAGGCCTCCCTGTCCATCACCAACTCCCGGAGTTCACTCAGACTCACGTCCATTGAGTCCGTGATGCCATCCAGCCATCTCATCCTCGGTCGTCCCTTCTCCTCCTGCCCCCAATCCCTCCCAGCATCAGAGTCTTTTCCAATGAGTCAACTCTTCACTGTATATGTATATGGACCACCATTTCCTCATGGCAAAATAGGAATAAGTTTAGTCTCTTGCACTAAAGAGTTGCTGGGAAGATTAAATAAGCAAATTTATACGAGTTTTATAATGTAATAATGTGTTAAGCTCAGCACCTAGCACATAGAAGGAACTCAATAAGTGGTAACTATTATTACTATTGTTATGATGATGATAATTGCTAAGAAGTTTCATCTTATGGAAAGATGTTTTGAAAGTCAGGACATAAGCAAAAAAATCATATATATTAAAATTTCCCTTAAAGATTCATTCATTGTGCTTAAATGAACAGAGCTCAGATTCCAGGAGGATCAAAAACCAATAATTAACTTTTTGTTTCTCTTGCATTTTGTCTGTGACTTTCCTCTTTCCAAAGCAGTAAGGCCAGAGCCTACTTTGAAGGGTAGAAGGGAGAAAGAGTTAATTAAATTTAATTTTGTTTTGGCCATGCTCACATTGTTGAATTTGAATAAATTGAACATATGTGTGGTGTGATTCCACTGTTTTGTAGCTCTTGATTTTTTTGAATGCTAAGTCTGAAGCAAGTTCTGGACACTTAAGAGCAGCAATGGCTCATAAGAAAGCGAAGTATCTAATAGAAAAGGCTAATGAATCAACTTAGGTAGGAAGCTCCATGACCATTTATAGGTCACTGGAGTATTTTGTTACCCTTCCCAGGAACTTCAAAGGATAGATTTTCAAGTTTTGTGAAGTAGCCCTGATTGACTGTCCTTGTCTTAAGGTCAGCTGTGAAATCTTCCCCAGTCCTGGCCATTTCCCTCTCAAGAATGTCAAAATGGGGACTTTCTTGGTGGTCAAGTGGCTAAGACTCTGAACTCCCAATGCAGGGGGCCCGGGGTTAGATCCCCTGGTTAGATCCCACATGCTGTAACTGAAGATCCTGCATGCCATAACGAAGACTAAAGATCTGTATTTGCAACTAAGACCTGGCACAGCCAAATGAAAAAATAAATATAAAAAACAAAGAATGTCAACATGAGCAGACCTAATCATCTCCACCATCCAAATAACAATACCTAAAATGTCCCCTGGCACATGCATCAGCTGTGACCCCCACTGTAAGAAACTATCGACTGTCTCAACTATAGGGAACTGGCTAGTCTAGTCCACTGAGTGCATGCTCATTCACTTCAGTTGTGTCCAACTCTTTGCAATCCTATGGACTGTAGCCCACCAGGCTCCTCTATCCATAGGATTCTCCAGGCAAGAATACTGGAGCGGGTTGCCACACCCTCTACAGGGGATCTTCTCGACCGAATGATCAAACCCAAGTCTCCTGCATTGGCAGGCAGATTCTTAACCACTTAGCCACCTGGGAAGTCCAATTCTAGTCCATTAGTCCCTGGGAATTCTAGGAATTGAAGGAAGGTGTGGTGAGAAAGAAGAGGAAAGACAGTGAGACCAGCACAGACCCAGGCTCTTTAGAGAACCAGAGCTATGCACAATGGTAGCTCATGAGCCATATCCAAAATATTTTGTTTGGTTCACACAGTGTTAATTTTTTTTTAATTGAATGCCAACATTTTAAAAAATCAAGATATCTCTTAAATTTTGTAATTTCTGGCTTCCTTTGAAAAATTAGAAATGTTGGCAGTACTGAGCCTGTGTGCTCACATGGTTCCCAGCTGACTTCATCTGAATGGCAGTGACTTCATTGGCTCAGGTACACTTCTGTTTTCTCCATGCCTAATAAGCCTTGTTCTCCTTGCAATACTTATATTATGTACGTACTGTTACATTTCCATAGTATGGATTTTCTTATGATAAAAAGAAAAGTAAAATATTCCCTGTACCCAAAGCAGAGAATAGAAATGACATGTGCCTGGATCTGAATTCTCTGTGCTATAGAGCAGGTTCCCACTAGTTACCTATTTTACACAAGGTAGTGTTTATCTGTCCATCCTAATCTCCCAGTTTGTCCCCCCTCCCCTCCCCTCCATGTGTCCACATGTTCTATTCTTCCCATCTGCATCTCTATTCCTGCCCTGGAAAGAGATTCATTTCATTGTACAGCAGAAACCAACACAACATTGTAAAGCATTTGCACTCCAGTTTTAAGAAAAAGAAAAAAAAAGCCCAACCAAACAAAAATGACCACGTGATTTAAGACTTTTTATAGCCATTAGATTTTTGTTGATTACAATTAATAAAGAATTAATTTTATCTTTTTTGTTTCTTTGGCATTAAATACAATGCTTGACTTCTCTTGCTACCTATTGCCAGAACTTTATATGGCTGGAGGGAATTAAGAGAAAAATATCCATTTTTTTCTTTTTAAAAAAATTTCATTGGAATATAGTTGATTTAAAATGTGTTAGTTTCCACTGTAGGGCAAAGTGATTCAGTTACACATATAGACACTGTTTTTAGATTCTTTGCCATGACTTAAGATGTTTGTAAATACTGTATATATCTTTCCATTCACATAATGTCCCACTAATACACACCTAAGGGGCACTTCTAGTTTTTTAAATAAAAAAAAATCATTTTTATTTGTTGTTGTTGTTCAGTCACCAAGTTGTGTCTGACTCTTTGTGACCCCATGAACTGCAGCACGTCAGGCTTCCCTGTCCTTCACTATCTACCGAAGTTTGCTCAGAATCACATACATTGAGTCGGTGAGGCTATCTAACCATCTCATCCTCTGCTGCCCTGTCTCCTTTTGCCCTCAACTTTTCCAGGATCAGGGTCTTTCCCAATGAGTCGGCTCTCTTCACATCAGGTGGCCAAAGTTTTAGAGCTTCAGCTTCAGCTTCAGCTTCAGCATCAATCCTTCCAATAAATATTCAGGGTTTATTTCCTTTAGGATTGACTGGTTTGATCTCCTTGAAGTCTAAAGGACCCTCAAGAGTCTTTTCTGGGCTTCCCTCATAGCTCAGTTGGTAAAGAATCTGCCTGCAATGTAGGAGGTCCCGGTTCGATTCCTGGGTTGGGAAGATCTTCTGGAGAAGGGATAGGTACCCACTCCAGTAGTCTTGGGCTTCCCTTGTGGCTCAGCTGGTAAAGAATCTGCCTGCAATGCAGGAGACCTGGGTTCAATCCCTGGGTTGGGAAGATCCCCTGGAGAAGGGAAAGGCTGCCAATTCCAATATTCTTGCCTGGAGAATTCCAAGGACTGTATAGTCCATGGGGTTGCAAAGAGTTGGACACGGCTGAGTGACTTTCATGGTTTTTCCAGTAGTCATGTACAGATGTGAGAGTTGGGCCATAAAGAAGGCTGCAAGCCAAAGAATTAACTGATATGTTTGAATTGTGTGGTGCTGGAGAAGACTCTTGAGAGTCCTTTACACTACAAAGAGATCAAACCAGTCAATCCTAAAGGAAATCAACCCTGAATATTTATTTGAAGCATTGATACTGAAGCTGAAGTTCCAATACTTTGGCCACCTAATGCAAAGAGCTTATGGACCTTTGTCAGCAAAGTAATGTCTGCTTTTAAATACACTGTCTAGGTTTATCATATTTTCCTTCCAAGAAGCATCTTTTAATTTCATGGCTGCTGTTTTATACTAGTTGGTAAAAAGCCATTGTCCCCATCCCCTCAGTGTCCTCTGCTACTTAACAACCACTGCAGCCCCTCCCCTGGAACCTAGGGGTTAAGGGCTGGCACCAGCCCAGCAGAGGTGCTAGATGCCCATAAGCATCGTTCGTCTGCTAAGCTGAGAGTGGCATTTTGGTGCAATCTATTACCTCCTCTGTTTCATGAGTTTCTGACCAAGGAATGCTCACTTCTGTACAGATCAGATTCAGTTCAGTTCAGTCGCTCAGTCGTGTCCGACCCTTTGCGACTCCATGAATCACAGCACGCCAGGCCTCCCTGTCCATCACCAACTCCTGGAGTTTACCCAAACTCATGTCCATTGAGTTGGTGATGCCATCCAGCCATCTTATCCTCTGTCGTCCCCTTCTCCTCCTGCCTTCAATCTTTCCCAGCATCAAGGTCTTTTCCAATAAGTCAGCTCTTCACATCAGGTGGCCAAGTATTAATAAAGTTTAAAAATTGCTCTTTATCTTAAAAAAAAACACAAAATTTATTTCTGCCTCTCTAAGACTTCTCATCTGTGGTACTGTTCCTCACTGATAATGAAAACCCATGGTGCCCCAGCTGGTTCCAGCCCTCCAACCCAACAATTCTCAGAGCCTCCTGGTCCTCATGGGTACACATGCTGAGAAAAGTACTAAGTCCTCCTCAAAAGATGACGTCCCTAGAAAATATTACAGTGATGTGTCTGGCCTCAGGAAGAAACAAGACTATGAGTATTTGCTTAAAGAATCACAATTTAAACACAGTTTAAACATGTTTCTATTTTGCTTCCTATTCTATCTGGGGAACTATTTTTAGTTCCCAAAGTGTCATTCAGGATGTCATCCACCAGAATCGGTATGCCTAGAGGCATCTCCATGACTCTGTTCCTCCATCTCGAAGGCAAGACATTCTCACCAGGCTAACTCCTCCATATCTTTCAAACTCACTCTTACTTCCTTCAGGATCATGTCTACCAAGCTGATGATTTCAGCCCCTACTCTGCACCATGTAAACAGTTCCCTGTTTGCTGTACCCACTTCATATTTATCTCTAGCTCATAGGACAGTTCATAGCACACAGTTGAAATTAAAAAAAATATTCATTGGATGAATCTGATTAAATGAAAGAAGGTTTCAAATTCTGTAACCTGCATGCACTATCACACATCAAGACCATGAAGCAGCAGAAGTCACTTATCCCCAAAGACTCCTGTTATCACCAGCTCCACTGCTCGACTCTGAACTCTTCCCACAAGGGACCATCTTCGGAGGATTGCCTTTGAGAACTTCAGCCCCCGTCCCGGGTGGAAAGCTAAATAAAGTGCCTGAGAGTTTCCTCCTTGTATCCAGAGAAGCCAAGGTCTGACTGATGTTGAAATATAAAACCCAGGTCTTTTTCCTCCAGGTGAGATAAGATGTGAGGGGTAGTTTCGAGCTCCCTGCAGGGTCACACTGAGTTGGGACTGGACCTGAGATCCATCCTTACCTGCCCTACCTTTCTCCCTGTCCCCCTTTACCCTATTCCCTCATCAGTTGGAGAACCCAATTCTTGGCTCAGGGTCTGCTTCTGGGAGAATCCAGTCTAAGAAGAATTGGCCAGTGAGCATTTATTGAGCACTTCCTATAGACAGAACCTCATTATTCGGTAACGCCAGAAAGTAGGTTAACTTGTGCTTGATTCCCTTTGACCCACATCTTTATCAGCAGTGCAGTTCTAAAAATACGGACCCTCAGTGAGGCCATTTGAGCTAGGCCTTGTTTCAGCGTCTTTTAGAATCAAAACTCACCACAATAATGTGCTGCTGCTGCTAAGCTGCTTCAGTCGTGTCCGACTCAAGTGTATAGCCCAATAAAAAATTAAAAAAATAAAAATAAAAGGACTCGAAAAAAATCAATAGCCTTTCCTCTGAAGTCCCAGAGAAGGTGCCAACTCCAGATTTTCTTGGATGACTCTTCCGGTGGAACTTTCACTAGCTATAATGACATGGTTTTCCCAGATACCAAAATAGAGAAGTTACTTTGAAAGGTCAGTAATGGAGTCTTTATGTAGGAGGTCTTAATTGAGGAAATCATTGATTTCCCCATTAATATTTTAACCTGCATGAAAGATAAGAAAGTGAAGGCTAATTTAGTTTTAAAAATACTCTACTAAAATGGATCAGGCTGTCTCAACCTTGGCAGTATTGGCATTTTGGGTCGGATAATTATCTCTTGTGAGGATTGTCCTGTGCATTATAGGGTATTTAGCAGCATCCTTGGCCTCCACCTCCAACACTATCTCAGCCAGTTGTGACAATCAAAACTATCTCTAGGCATTGCCCAATGTTCTCTGAGGACAAACTTGTCCCTGGGTGAAAATTATTTACCATACATAGGTATTCCATGGAAATTAAAGCCAGAGATTTGAGGTTCAGGGGTTTTTAGAGTGGGTGTCAAAAGAGAAAACTATTATTTCTAGTCCATTAACTGTAACTGTAAAGGATGAAAGATATCATCTGATTCTGGAGATGATCAGTAGAACCCTCTTTATAAACTGGCACCAAAGTGAATAGTTGAGATCATGACCAGCACAGATCACTCTTACATAGTGTTCTTTAGTAAAAGAGATTCACATAGTAAAGAAGATTGTTTTAAAATGTGTGCCATGATTTGTCCTGAATGATTAAAAGATTAGCTGGGAACTTGATGGATCAAATCTAGCAACTGATTAAACAGATTTCTCCCTAACACTTTTGGGTCAGCTTCTCTTGACTGCCTTTAAAAAAAGAAAGCAGGTCACAAACATCTGTTTTGAGTTCTCAGAAACTTGAAAAGATTAAAATCAAAAATAAGAAGAAAATAAACAAAGATTGTTTTGCCATCTGTTTCCTAACGGTCTCTCACTTAAAAGTATTGCAGTTGCGGAGAAGGACAGAAATTGTAAATATTCTAAATCCCTACAGTAAGCCAGTAAAGAGGGCTTTGTGGATAACTTTACAGGCAGTGAGGATTATGCAGAATCTTTTTTTGTTTTAAGTCCAATGCAAAGCGTGTATTTCCTGTCTCTTGGTGATGTCTACATCTGAGTAAAGTACATTGTCTGTCAAGCAGTCTGTGCCATATCAAGCCTCTGTCAACTTAGAATCTCTTAGTGAAAACTGTAGAATCCAACAGTGAATGCTTGGATATCTCAGATTCTTATTAAATTTTTTAGAAAATAATCTGAGGACACATGAACTTTCCTTATTTTGATCTCTTTAATGATCTGATGAATAAGTTATCATCATTGGAATCATTCATCAAAAAATAGTTAAAGAGGAGGTAGGAGCACTGATGCTGATGTCCCATCTGTTGGCCAAAGTATTAGGGCTTCAGCTTCAGCATCAGTCCGTCCAGTGAGTTTTCAGGACTCATTTCCTTTAGGATGGATTAGTTTGAACTCAGGAGAAGGCAATGGTACCCCACTCCAATACTCTTGCCTGGAAAACCCCATGGACGGAGGAGCCTGGTAGGCTGCAGCCCGTGGGGTTGCTAAGAGTCAGCACAACTGAGCGACTTCACTTTCACTGTTCACTTTCACGCATTGGAGAAGGAAATGGCAACCCACTCCATTGTTCTTGCCTGGAGAATCCCAGTGACGGGGGAGCCACCAGGCCGCTGGTGGGCTGCCGTCTTTGGGGTCGCACAGAGTCGGACACGACTGAGGCGACTTAGCAGCAGCAGTTTGATCTCATTCCTGTCCAAGAGACTCAAGAGTCTTCTACAGCACCATAATTCAAAGCATCAGTTCTTTGGTGCTCAGCCTTCTTTATGGTCCAGCTCCACATCCGTACATGACTACTGGAAAAACCATAGGTTTGACTATATGCACTTTGTCGGCAAAGTGATGTCTCTGCTTTTCAATATGCTGTCTAGGTTTGTCATAGCTTGGGCTCAGCTGGTAAAGAATCCATCTGCAATGTGGGAGACCTGGGTTCAATCCCTGGGTTGGGAAGATCCTGTGGAGAAGGGAAAGGCTACCCACTCCAGTATTCTGGCCTGGAGAATTCCATGGACTGCAGTCCATGGGGTCACTAAGAGTCGGACATAACTGAGCAACTTTCACTTTCATGGTTCATGGTTTCTTCCAAGGAGCAGTGTCTTTAAATTTTGTGTCTGCCATCACCATCTACAGTGATTTTGGAGCCCAAGAAAATAAAATCTGCCACTGTTTCCAGTTGTTCCCCATCTATTTGCCATGAAGTGATGGAATTGGATGCCATGATCTTACTTTTTTGCATGTTGAGTTTTAAGTCATTTTTTTCACTCTCTCTTTCATACTCATCAAGAGGCTCTTTAGTTCCTGTTCACTTTCTGCCATTAGAGTGGTATCATCTGCAAAAATCTCCAGTTTTTAGCAAGTCTGTCTTTTAACAACTACACAACCCCTCTCTCTGTCTTTTCTTCATCAGAAGTGAATGGGAGCACTCATTCTTCTACTTTGTTGAACTCTATTCTTTTCTCAAATGGGGGTGATGCCTAGGTTTCCCTCCCTCAAATGGAGAAGATTTTGTTTTAATAGATATATACCTCAGGTACTTTTGGAGTCAGGTGACTTATTCCCCCGTCAATGCCCAAAACCATAGACCTGGCATATCTTACTTATAATAAGGCCACAGCAAAATTCTTTCATGTGTTTCTGTTGCTGACCATTTTACATACTAATACACGAATGCTCTCCAGTGTTTGGCACTTTGTATTTTGGGATTTGCTTCTCAGGTTCTGTTATGCATGGTTGAACAATTAAATATCTACTCTGCTTTGTACCTACCAAACTAATGGTTGGCTTGTTTTAAATATAAATCATCATCAACTCCATCTAGAGCCTGGCAAAGTCAACAGTTAAGTGAGTTGCCTGGTGGTCCTAATTGTAAAATGGACAGATAAGGTTTCATTGGTTTTAAACCCCAAGTTCTAGTCATTGTTTTATAGCCTCTCCTCTCCTAGGGGAGACAGACATTAAGCAAACCACTACACAAATAGATGTAAAACTACCAATCTGCTTAGTGCACGGGTTTTCAGTCTCAGTACTGTTGGAATTTTGGGCTGCATAATTCCTTGTTGAGGGGCTGACCTGTGCACTGCAGGTTGAATACTAGCATCTGTGGCTTCTACACGCTAAGGGATCTTCACGCCCCTCCTCTTCATCTGTGACCACCATAGATGTCTCCAGACATTGCCAAACAGCGCCTGTGGGGCAGAGTCACCTCTGAATAAAACCAAGAGAGGCTACCAAGAGGAGAGAGATCCATGGTATTATCCACAGCGATGATGGGAACATGATACAACTTAGATCACCTAGAGAGATTTCCCCAAGGCTATGGTATCTGAGCTAAGATCCCAATAATTAACAGAAGTTAACAATGAAAAGAAAGAGGGGAAAGCATTTAATTCACTCATCATTCACTTATTCATTCATTCAAGAAGTGTTCAGCCTTTAAAAAGTAAGACAAAGTTGGAGGAACTACCTGATATTAAGATTTACTATATGGAAGACTTCCTTGGTGGTCCAATAGTTGAGAAAACACCTTCCAATGCAGGGGATGCGGTTTAATCCTTGGTGAGGGAACTAAGATCCCACATGTTGCAGGGCATCCACGCCTGTGGTCACAACTACAGAGGTCATGTACTCTGGAGCCCACGTGCACGACTAGAGAGAACCCCAAGTGCCACAATAAAGAGCCTGCATATTGCCGCTCAGTCCCAGCACAGTCAAAAATAAAAATAAAAAAATATTTTTTAAAATAAGATTTACTATAAAGCTATAGTGGATTTTCCAGGTGGCACTAGAGGTAAAGAACCCACCTGCCAGTGCAGGAGACATAAGAGACGTGGTTTGATCCCTGGGTTGGGAAGATTCCCTGGAGGAAGGCATGGCAACCCACTCCAGTATTTTTGCCTAGAGAATCCCATGGACAGAGAAGCCTGGCGGGCTACAGTCCATAGAATCGCACGGAGTCCGGACACAACTGAAGTGACTTAGCATGCATGCACATGGTAATCAAGAGAATGTGGTATTGCCTAAGTGATATATACATAGAGCAATAGGACCAAATGGAGAGTCCAAAGATATTCAAAAATGACCCATGGAGTTTTTACCACGGACTTAGACGATTCAACTGAGAAATGTTAGCTTTCTCAAGAAGTGGCTTGGGAACGATTAGACATTCATATGTTAAAAAAAAAAAAGAAGAATCTTACCCAAACCTTGTACTTTATACAATTATTAACTGAAAATGTTCCATAGATCTAAATGTTAAGTGGAAAAGCATAAAACATTTAAAAGAAAACATGGAGTCAAATCTTCATGACCTGGAGTTGGACAAAGAGATTTTAAACTTTACACCAAAAGCATGATTTTAAAAAAGGAAGAAGTACTTAATGAATGCCTGCTATGTGCCAGTTCTCTTCTAGCTGCTGATGATACAGCAACAAATAAGTCAAAATAAGTCCTATGCTTATGAAATTTCCCTTATAGTAAGAGAAGACAGTTAATAAACAGGTGAAAAACCAAGGGAAAGTGCAGAATCTACTTTATCTAGGGAGGACAGGGAAATACTCTGAAAATGGACCTTTGTACTGATACCTGAGTAATGAGAAGGAGCCAGCCAAGCAAAACCCTGGGGGAAATAAATTCCAGGCAGGGACAGAAGCATGCACAGAGTTACTATAGGGAAGGGTTTTAGAATATTCAATGCCAAATTTCCTTTACGTCCATTTTGAATCCCTGACCATAAGATTAAGAAACTGAAAGCCAGAGCTATTTAATGGCTAAGAAGTTGCTTTAATGATATGTATTTTTGGTGTCCATTTAGGGATAATTAGACTGGTGCCCACATTACCCCTGGAATAGTAAAAAGCAAGCATAAATTGTTATTTGAACTGATATTACTATGTTCAGGACAGTTTATACAAGATCTCATTGTTTGAGTGGTCTGTTCTGTGGCTAAGAGAAAGAGCTCTTAAAATGTCATTGGCTATAAATGTAGTCCCCTTATCCTGAAGATAAAATTTATAAGAGAGATAAACAGCCTGCAATTTCTGTTAATAGGGTCTACAAGATGGCTTTATAATGAGGCAGGCAATTGACAAGATCATTTAAAAAGAAACAATGTGGCAAATACATCCAGAGGCTATGTTTTCTAATAGGAAGTTTGCATTAGACAACATTTAATATTTAGCAGAGTACTTTCTCTGTGTTTATTTCTCCCCCAAACAGCAGCAGCTTCCAAAGTTCCCTACCCCAATCTGGATAGTTACCCAAGGATACAAACATCAAGTATGCTGTTGAATTTTAGGCTGAGTGGCACCCAACTATCCTATTTTACAAAGAAAGGATGCAAAGGTCACGAAAGTTAAATGACTAGCCCAGGGTCAAAAAATAATCTGCAACACTGCCAAGACAAGAACACCCTTCTCTGAGAAGTTTTCAATGTTTCTTGCCTTTCATGAACTCTTGCCTCCATTTTGCACAGATTGCTCATTAAAGGAAGTGTCTTACAAGCTTAATTAAATCCATACTTCCCTTCAGCACTGCTCATCACATTGTCCTTGTTCAGTTGCTAGGTTGTGTCCGACTCTTTTGTGACCCATGGACTATAGCCCACCAGGCTCCTCTGTCCACGAGATTTCCCAGGCAAGAATACTAGAGTGGGTTGCCATTTCCTTCTCCAGGGGATCTTCCTGACCCAGAGATTGAACCCGAGTCTCCTGCATTGCAGGCAGATTCTTTACCACTGAGCCACTGAGGAAGCCTGCTTATCACATTAAAGCAGTGCTATTTGCCTGACCAAGGGACATTTAGCAATGTCTGGAGACATTCTCCTTATCACAACCACTGTTAGGGTCTACAGGCATGAAAACTCCCATAACACAGAATCATCCAACCAGAGTGTCAGTAGTGCCACATCTGAGAAGCTCTGTCCTGGGCTTTGGTGCTGTCTTCTTCAGTAGACATCCATGTCAGTGAGAGCTGGGGCTTTCCTAACTTATTCTTGTCTCAGCTACTGATGTTCAGTGCTTTCTCCGAACTTAATGGTCGGAGAAACTTAATTTAATTGTGAGCTACAATGAGAGATGAAAATTCCTTCAAAAAGTGGTAATGAGAAGCAGAAAAACTGTAGAAGGCCAGTGATTACTTCCCTTGGTTAGTTGGACACATTTAAAAGTAATGGTCTTTCATCCTTTGGGGAGCATAGATTACCCTTGAGAATCTCACAAGAGTTTTGGATGCTTTCTTCCTAAAACTACCATTCGTAACACATTTTCCCATACAACAGGGCTACTGATATGCTAGAGAGGTCAAGGATTCTGGATCTAGACAGACATGTAGAATATTTTCTACTCTTCCTTGCCCTTTGGATAGTATAGTAAACTACTGGTTCAATATTGGCTTCTCAGGTGGCTCAGTGGTAAAGAATCTGCCTGCCAATGCAGGAGGCCCAGGAGACTCAGGTTCAATTCCTGGGTTGGGAAGATCCCCTGAAGTAGGAAATGGCAATTCACTCCAGTATTCTTGCCTGGAAAATTCCATGGACAGAGGACCCTGGTGGGCTACAGTCTTTGGGTTGTAAAGGGCTGGACCTGACTGAACATGTGTGCACAGTTCAATAGGGTTGCCCTTATTCCCAATAAAATTGGTTTCTACTTTAAATATTTTAAAATAAAATGATTCAAATATTAGAAATGGCCTACAGAGTCATCTAGTGAAATGAACAAGCAAAATGTAGATTATCATACAGTATTTTAAAAAATGAAAATATTGAAAGTGTTAGTTGCTCAGTTGTGTCTGACTCTTTGCAACCCCATGGACTGTGCCCATCAGGCTCCTCTGTCCTTGGGATTCTCCAGGCAAGAATGCTGGAGTGGGTTGCCATTTCCTTCTCCAGGGGATCTTCCCTACCCCAGGATCAATCTGGGTATCTCGCATTGCAGATGGATTCTTTACCATCTGAGCCACCAGAACTGAATCCATATCCATCAACTTGGATCACTTAAAAACCAAACAAACAACTTGTTATTAAGTGAAACACACAGGCTATGGTACCTTTCACATGCTGTGATATCATGTATATTCAAAAACACAAATAACACAGATAAAATATTACTATGTAATATAAATACAAACATGTATCTATACTGAAATTTGGAAGGATTCATACAAAATTCAGGATGGTAATTGCTTCTTGGGAATTAGAGATAAGAATAAAACTGGGAAGAGAAGGCAAGGGGAAGGTCAAGTTTTTTGGAAACTCATTTCTTCTAATTGAAAACAAAGGACAATGGGGAAAAAAAAATGCTAAAGCATCCAGTCCTGATGGGTAGCTGCAAGGATGTTTGTTATATTCTGTATTTTAAACTGAATTATTCAGTATTTTAAATTTTTTTCTGAAAGAGAAAAAAAAAATCTCAGATATATAATGGAGATTTTCAGTTACTGAAACTCTAAAAGACATTATCCCACTCCTTCAAAGTATACTGGGTTCCTTACAAGTTTACTGTGTATTATGTTTGCTTTGGCAAAACAAGCAAACTGCCCTGAAATGCCTTGTATGCATGGCTTCACTTTTACAGTCATTGATTCACAAGTCTATTTTTCTTTTTCTGCCCACCTAGTTCTTATTCATGATAGAGAATCAACGTGGATCCTCTAAAATATTTTAATTTTCCTCTATATTTGGGCAGATTCAGTAAAGAGATGAAGATAGGAAACATGTAGGGGAAGACAGAGGCAGAAAGTTTTCTTGATACGTGAATGGAAGTAGATTTATACTAGTCTTATAAATGTTAGAACCAATTTAGATTATGTGACCATGTGAATAAAAGCCATTTATTGCAAATTATATGCTCCAAAGCCAGTGAATAGCATCATCATCGTTTTTTCAAACAATGTACAATATTTGCAATCACATAATTAGTAACATCATTTAAATCTTAGCAAGAAAATAGAAGCAGATGTTTGTAGGAACAGCCCCAGGTTAGAAGCCAAGTGGCCAAGGTTTCCCTTCCTGTTCCAGAGTAAATAGCCACATGCCCTTGGGCAAGTCACCCTCACTCTTGGAGACTCTATTTCCTGATCTGCAAAATGAGGGGATTGGAATGGATCAATAGTCACAAACTGGAGGCCCTTGAGTTGTTTCAAGCCTGCAAATATGTTTTTGTTTGGCCAAGTGCTTAAAATGGTTTCAAACTAGTTGTCAACATTTGGTAGTTGAGAGATTTTAATAAGCATCCAGAATTCTGGGTTCTCTCGGAAAGCAAATCTGGCAACACTGTTTCCAACCATGGATTGTTACTGAGTAGTGGAGATCTTTGTAGACAGGGATGTGCTTTCCAATTTGCCACAGTCTCCACTCTTCCCTATTGTCACACACTTGACCCAATGTACTTATTTGTGTTCTTGCCTAGCCCTTCAACAGGATCTTCCAACTGAACCAGACATGTGGAAAGCTGAAACAATATCACCACCAAACTGAAAGAGCCCTTCTAGTCATTTTTGGCTTCCCTGGTGGCTCAGAGTATAAGGAATCCACTTGCTATGCGGGAGACCTGGGTTCATTCCCTGGGTTGGGATGATCCCCTGGAGAAGGGCATGGCAACCCACTCCTGTATGCTTGCTTGGAGAATCCCCATGGACAGAGGGGCCTGGTGGGCTACATCCTTGGGGTCACAAAGAGTTGGACATGTTTGAGCGACGAAGCACAGCACAGCACAGTCATTTCTGGAGTGTGGAGGAAAAACATGTTGAGCTAATGGAAATTGTGTTGCCCTGTTCTATTTATTTTTAAAGGAAATCATGAATTTTTGATGAAATAATCCTAGAAACATGAAAAGCAAGTCTAATGATTAAAGGGTGGCCTGTTTATAGAAAATTAGCATATCTAGATTAACATTTTTAAAATCTCCTTTCAGAAATAACAGAACAACATCAAGTTTTATAGCTTGGACTTTTTAAATCTTTCCACCAAAGACACTCAAGTACATCCACACATATCAGTCCAGAGGTTTCTGTTAACATATTCAAGTTTTAACCATGAGCAACTCAGAAAACACCAGACAGGCCAAAATACATGCCAGTTTGCAACCTCTTCATTGAAAGTGAGTTATTTCCAAAGTCATTACTAAATTATCTACTCCAACAAGAATGGAATCTTTGTGATTAAGTAACATTGTCGCAGAATTGCTAAAGGACATTTGTTTTATTTCTGAAGGACTGTCCTTGGCCTTTGGCAGGAAAGATGATAGTCTCTGAACAATCTGATTTAAGATTTCCTTGGACTCTAGTGCTCACGCTATTCACTAAGGAGCTGGACTGCAGGGCTGGCCTTTCTCCACGGTGTCTCAGCCAGTGAAATGCCAAAACAAAATGATTAAAAAGCATTTTCACATATAAAAAGGGCTTAGTGATGTACCCTCAAAGGATATTACAGTTATGAGGACTTCACTGGTGGTCCAGTAGTTAAGACTTTGCCTTCCAGTGCAGGAGGTGTGGGGTTGATCCCTGGCCTGAGAGCTGAGATCCCACTTGCTTTGCAGCTAAAGAACCAAAGAACAAAACAGAAGCAATATTGTAACGAATTCAATAAAAACTGTAAAAATGGTTCACATCAAAAAATCTTTTTAAAAAACGATAATTATGTACGCATCATTATGAGGTTCCCATTCAAGCATATCACTTCTTAATCTGGAAGCGAGGGCAGATAGCCTAACAACGCGAGTTCACATTCAAAACGGATTATTAGCAACAGCTTCCTACTAGGTTGAATTCTACGAATTTGCTGATACTTGACCTTTAACCACAACAAGGCAATTTCCTATGATTTACCCTAATGTTAGTTTGTGTTTAGATATAACCATTTAAGTTTTCTAAGTTTTTAGTTTCAGGACATCATCATTAGCACACTTAAAACAAAGTACTTATTTATGTTGATTTACATTGTGATGTATGCAAAGATTGTACATAATAACTTCATATGTTTGTACCACGTTTGACTATAAAAACACAGCAGCCTTAGGTTAGTGAAAGAAGAGGCTTTCATTTCATCTCAGTGCATGTGCAAAGGCCCTGAAGTTAAATGGAAAGATGAGGCATCAATTACAATAAACTCTTCCCACAGAGGCATGAAGTAACAGGTCATCCTTTTGTTATTTACGGGTATGTTAAGTGCCTTCAGGGACAGAGTGTGTCCAGGCTTACACAAAAATGCATGATACATGGTACCTTTTCAGAAGAGGCAAAGTAACTTAGAGTGTATCAAGAGATGGCTGTTAGTCTCATTAATGGGATTCTTGGTAATTGACCTTGAACAACAGACTAGCTATATAAGTGTGGTTTTTGATATGGATAATATTTCTGAGATGTAATTTTTTTAATCCCTATGGTGAATCTAGAGAAAAAGTCCTATCTATCCAAGTCATTACATTAATAACAAAATCATCAAAAAAAGTTTCAATCTCAAGTTGTGGTGGGGAAGACTTCCATTCCCACTGTCAGAAAGGCCTGGGATCAGACCTTAACATCTGACTTACCAGCTGTGTGGGCTTCCTAGGTGGTTCTAGTGGTAAAGAACCTACCTGCCAATGCAGGGGACACAAGAGACATGAGTTCAATCCCTGGGTCAGGAAGATCTCCTGGAGGAGGGCATGGCAACCCGCACCAGTATTCTTGACTGGAGAATCCAATGGATAGAGGAGCCCGGTGGCACAGTCCATAGGGTTGCAAAGAATTGGACACAAGTGAAGCAACTTAGCACATATACATTACCAGCTGTGTAATCTTTAGCAAATCCTTTCACCTCTCTGGGCCTCAGTTTCCTTGTGTGTAGTATGGAGAGAACAAGATGCTGACTTACATAGGGTTACTATTAATAACTAAAAGGGACCGCATCCATAATGTGCTTAACAAACATGAGCATGTTTTTCTTATTATAAATTAAGAAACATTTGCCCATTCACACGCTTTTAGCCACAAAATATGCAAGCAGTATATATGTTCTTTTCCCACATCTGGGTTTTCAGCAGGAGATCTTTGGAAAGCACAACGTTGCTGAAGCTAAAAGGATTGAATACTACAGTGATAGTGTATTTTTTTTTCATTGTCAAAAACTCATCCAGTAAGTGTATATCTACCTTTAGCACAAACAAATACATGCATACATAAACCTATTTATTTTGGAAATAAAATGTTTATGAAGCACGCTCTCATTAATTCAGAGGCAGAACCTCATGATACACATACCAAAACACAGAACAGAGATAAAGGGCTAGAAAGTGGGAGTCCAGGGAATTTCTAGCACCATCTTGCATCAAAACGCTCAACTTTCAACATTCTATTATGCACAGAGCGATAGGTGAGGCCCTCATTTTCACTGGAAAAGCTATCAGGGCAGAATTGCTTGCTCTTGTTGCTTATCACGGTCATTTTGTTCATAGGCATTTGTCTTGTCTCATCAACTAAATTTTGAGATTCTGAAAGTCAAGACCCATTTGTTTTATCTTGATTGTTGCTATGTTTCTACATAGTGCCCTAACCAGCATTAAATATTCACTATTCAGGAGAAGGGGACGACAGAGGATGAGATGGTTGGATGGCATCACCGACTCAATAGACATGAGTTTGGGTAAACTCCAGGAGTTGGTGATGGACAGGGATGCCTGGCGTACTGCAGTTCATGGGGTCGCAGAGAGTCGGACACAACTGAGTGAGTGAACTGAACTGAACTGGGTCATCCCAAAAGTATAGGAGTTGTTATTTGTTTTTTTCTGGGTGTGTTTCTTCCAGCCAAACCCATAATATAGATCATAAGTGGGCGATCCATAAATGGATTTAGCCTGAAGGCATCTTTCATTTTATGTACAGAATATTTTGAAATTTTTGGTTGGTGTCAAGAATTTTTAAACATCGGGAGATTTCATGTCAAAATCCAAATTTCCAGCTTTGGTTGAAAAATCAAAACATCTGATCAGTGAGACCAACATTCCCATGTGGCAGCAGGGTGCTAGGACTGCCAGTGGCTGCGTCCTTTAGAAGGGGAGAAGGCATTCTCTGGTTTGCCACAGTCTCGCCATTCCCCATTGCGTCACACCTGTCTAGCTCACTGCTTTGTTACTTACTTGGACCATGAGTTTGTCACTTTTGAGAAGTTCTCAGGTTGCTTCTTCACACTTATAGTCTCTGGGGCTTCTCTGCTTTTCTGTTCAGTCACCGAACATGCTCTCGCGTAACTGGAACAGTTTCTCTCAGGAAAGCAGCTTGGAAGTGCTCCCTTCTTCAGGAAGCCATTTCTGGTTTTCTTCACTCAAATGCATCCTTTGAATTTCTCTTTTACATATATCACTTTTCACCTTGCCTAGGAAAAAAGCACTTGTTACAGGGCCTTGCTCATGGTAAGCACTCAAAACACCGAAGCCTTATTAGTACAGCTATTCACGTCTGCATCTTTTCTTGCAAATTGTTAAATCCCTTGCTAGAGAAAAGGGTTTTACTCATCTTTATACCCCAGTTCCAGAGATTTATGTGGAATTAGTATAAATGTTCATTTAATTAAATATAAATTCAAACAGAGAGCTGGATTCATAACAAAAATTTGTTAAATTAGGGTGGAAAAATATCTGTGAACCTGTGACATTGAGTGGGAGACAAATGGTGTAGGGGAAGGGCGAAGCAGTGTTTCTCATTCAATGAGAAAAAAAAAAAAAACCTTGTTAAAAATACAAATTTCTGGTCAAGGAGTCTTCTTTATTTATTATTTTTGGCTGCACTGGGTCTTCATTGGTGCACAGGCTTTCCGTAGTTGCAGCAAGTGGAGGCTACTCGTTGTTGGGATGTGTGGGCTTCTCACTGTGGCAGAGCGTGGGCTTAAGCATAAGGACTTCAGTAGTTGTGGCTCACAGATTCCGTAGAACAGGCTCAGTAATTGTGGTACATGGGCTTAGTTGCCTCTTGGCATATTAGTTGGGATATTAGTTCCCCAACCAGGGGTTTAACCGGTGCCCTTCCATTACTAGGCAGATTCTTAACTACTAGACCACCAGGTAAGTTCCTCAATGACCCTTTTGGAGCTGAGGTCCAGGAGTCTAGGTTTGATCAAGCTCTATAGGGAGTTTCTAGGCATGTCAACTTCACAGTAGTTCTCAATTGTGACTGTAACTAATTGCACCTATGGAGCCTAACTCCACTTTCAGATATTCTACTGTGATTGTGTTGAGTATTAAAAACAAAAACAAAACCATCCCTTCTCATTTGCAGCCCAAGTTGATAATTCTGTACTAGGGTAAGAATAAATTTAAAATGATTTCTTTGTTCTAGTATATTGTGTCTTTTATTTAGCTATTTTTGAAAGTGATAATGAAAGTGTTAGTTGTTCAGTAGTGTCCAGCTCTTTGTGACCCCATTGACTGTAGTCCACCAGGCTCCTGGTATTTTATAAATATTGGTTTATTGGAAGACTAAGTTGGAAAGAAAGTCACTTTAATACTTTCTTTAATAATATGTAAGTTGTCATCAGGACTGAGTTAGTTAATATACATAAAGCACTTTAAAATTTTATTTATTTTTGGCTATACTTTATTATAATAATACTTTAATAATATGAGCTAATATTTATTAAGCATTTACCATGAGGTGGTGATGGTGGTTTAGTTGCTAAATCATGTCATTCTTGCTATCCCATGGACTATAGCCCTCCAGGCTCCTCTGCCAATGGGGATTCTCCAGGCAAGAATAGTAGAGTAAGTTGCCATGCCCTCCTCCAGGGGATCTTCCCAACCAGGGATCAAAGTCAGGTTTCCTGCATTGCAAGAGGATTCTTTACCTTCTGAGCCACCAGGATAGCCCTGAGGCAAGAACACTGGAGTGAATTGTGATTTCCTTCTCCAGAGGATCTTCCTGACCCAGGGACTGAATCTGCATCTCCTGAATCTCCTGCACTGCAGGCGATTCTTTACTGTTGAACCACCAGGGAAGCCCTTACCATGATTTGGCACTATTAAAACTTTTTAGGACTTCCTTGGTCCAGTGGTTAAGAATCTGCCTGTAAGTGCGGGTGACACTGACTTGATTCCTTGTCCAGGAGGATTCTACATGCCGCAGAGTATCTAAGCCGGTGTGCCACAGCTACTGAAGACTGCAAGCCTAGAGCCTGTGCTTCACAAGAAGAGAAGCCACCACAGTGAGAAGCCCATGAACCCCAGTGAAGAGTAGCTCCTGCCTGCCACAACTACAAAGAAAGTCCCAGTGCAACAGCTAAGACCCAGTGCAGCCAAAAATAAATTAAAATTTTAAAGTGCTTTCTGTACATTGATGAATTCAGTCCTGACAACAACTTAGGTTGAATATTTAGAAAAGCTGGGCTTTCAACACAGAGAAAACAGCCCTGGAGCTCCTAATGCCAAGCCAGAGCCCCTTTGCACCAAGAAAACCCAGAAAACATCCCACATCTTCCAGAAAATTCTCCTGGACTGCTCTGACCCAGACCAACCTTACTGACATATTTTATGTTGCATTTTTCATATTCAAGTCTGTGTCCAGTTTTTTTCCCCCAAATATGCACTGAGCAACTTCTTAGGTGCTCAGCCTTATCCTATTCATCTCCCCTGCATTGCATGGCTCTGCTTTGCCCTACACTCTCGTGTGGTTCTCTAGCGACTGCTTCACATGTACCAGCTTCCTCTCCAAAGAAATTATGCCCTCATTTATGAGGGCGAAGCAAGCATTGATCTCTGCACTGCCCTCTTACCTGTGGTCCTTTGTTGCTGTTCTCCTTGACTAGACAGTGTAGCATGGTGGTTAGGAGTCTGCAGACCCAAGTTTAAATATAGGCGTGACCTCTTTCTAGT
Source organism: Aepyceros melampus (assembly GCA_006408695.1). Lineage (NCBI taxonomy): Eukaryota > Metazoa > Chordata > Mammalia > Artiodactyla > Bovidae > Aepyceros > Aepyceros melampus. The sequence continues at coordinate 42,503 of SJXQ01003381.1, forward strand.
TTCATATTCTTGGGTGGAGCAGTAAACTTCCCTGAGCCACAGGTTCCTCGTCTGCAAAATGGGGGTCTTTTCACTCAGCTGACAGAGAATGGTCTGTTGCAATGTGCTAAGAACTGAACCAGGCAAACACAAACCCTGGCCTCAAGGGGCTTCCAGGTCAACCCCTTTCTCTCAGGAGAATGAAATGATGTGATACCAAATTAAGTGCTTCCTTAGCTTAGGTCAGGGGGTCATGTAATAGGCACTCAATAAATGTTAGCTATTCATTTAATATCTTCTATTTAATTAAAAGCAAGCAATCCATTTTGACACCTGAAAAAATTTTAATTAAACCTCACACTGCACAGATACAATATTATACATTACTCCATCTCAAGCTTTTACTGATTTTGCTTTTCATTTCATGTCAGTAGCAGCTATGCCAGGGCCTGGGAAATCAAGACAGCCCCTCTGTCCCCCTTCACCATCTTGTTTTTTGTTTGTTTGTTTGTAGGCTGGTGGTCAGAATAAGGAGAAGGAGAAGAAGAAAAGGAAGAGGAGGAGGAGAAATGCCAATACCAGGGTAACAGCAGCAAGTCTCTTTCAAATATTGATACTGGATGATCCAACCAAAACATTCACCAAAATATAGAGCTGTATAATTGTGTAGTAGTCACAAAATATTCTTCAAAGCGGATTGAAAAAATGGATTCATTCATATTATATAGAGTAGTGGGTGTGGAATTGGGACACACATTTAAAGCTGTTTGGGAAATATTTTCTCTCGGCCCTGTCCCATGTACTCCAGGGCTCTACTTGCCAACTCATTTGGAGACAATAGGAAAACCTCAATAGATCCTTCACCAATGGTCCTCCCTTCTTCTTCCTCTTCTCTTCTTTGCTATCCTACACTCAGCATCAGATCAAGTTGGAACCCCTGTCCTGCCACTTATTAGCGATTTTGAATTAACCCCTCTCTCTCTCCTTTCTTCATCTTAAAGAAAACACAATAAAACACTCCTGAATCACAGAACTGTTCTGCCTGGCATTGGGGAGGCAGAACCCATCCCTCTTCTTTATCTGTCTCTGCTTCTCTGTGTCATCCTCTCTCTTCTTTCTTTTCTCTTTTTCTGTACACTCCCTCCCTTCTTCCCTTCTTTCTGTTTCTTTCTTTCAAGAGCCGAAACACCAGTTTGCTGGAATCTCAAATTAAGTCATTAGTCGGACCCAGTCCCATCCTTGGTTAGATTTTGTGCCTCTTGCAGCCGCCGGTGTTTTATTCCCTTTATTCTAAGGGCAGTCGAGTCGGGATGCTTGAAACCTGGAAAGCGGAATCAAGTCCCTCCCAGTGCTTTAGAGCCAGAGGGAGAGAAGATAGGCGCGGGCTGGCGACCCCCTCCCTTTTCCCCACTCCTGGCAGCGCCAACCGCTCCGCGCCCCTTGGCACCAGCGCCTTTTCTCTGTCGGGAAGACGAGCCCAGCCCACAGCCGCGCGGCGGGGGCCGAGGGCGCCCCCTCCCTTCTCTCGCTCCCCCTCCCCTTCTCCCCTCCCGATACAATGACTGGGCCGGAACAGCGCCTCAGCCGTGTCTCATTGGCAGCGGCCGCCCCAGCCCCCGGAGAGGCGGCGGGAGGGGGCAGCTGGGGAGAGGGAGTCCAGAGCCGGGGCTGACAGCGAAGAGGAGGCAGGCAGGACGGAAGGACTACAGAGGAAGGCGGCCCGGAACGCAGCTCTAAGTGTGGATCAAAGCGAGGACGCGCGGTGAGCGGCGGCGGGGGCGACTAACAGCCCTGGGTCGGGGGATGCGGCAGGCGCTGCCTGCCTTGCGAGTCCGGGAGTCTGGCTGCGCGGCTCCTGTGCTGAGCTGGAGCTTGGGCAGAGAGGAGAAGGAAGAAAGCAGCCGCCCAGGAAGGCGCTACGTAGAGCGGAGTTGCGGAGCTGGCGCAGAGCCGGGTCCCCAGGTCCTGCGCGGTGAGCAGCCGAGACAATAAAGTAGCGGTCGACAGTCCGCCGAGCGCCGAGGCTGGAAGCGGGAGAGCAGGTAGGTGGATGACTGACCCAGGTGCCCAGAGCGCACTGAGGGGGACGACCGTGCGACGCGCCACCACGGCGCCGCTTCCCGTGCGCCCCGGGCGCAGCGCGCGCGTTTGGAGACCCCCAGTGGAGGTGCGGGTCCCAGGCGCTCCTGCGGGCAGGAAACCCCGCCCCGCCGCTCCCTGGCTGCCTGCAGCCTCCGCTGGAGTCCCTCGGGCACTTGGCGCGGCGGCGCTTCGGTCGCTTTGGTAGTGTGGAGACAGGAAGTTTGGCGGTTTCTGGGCGTTGGCGCTGGTGGGGTTTGCAAACGCGCCGCCAGGGACCATGTGCTTTGGTTGCCGCGCGTTCGTGGGAGGTGGAGAGAAATGCTGATGAATCCCAGATCCCTCTGCCCAGAGATACTTTCAAAAAGCGGCGAGAAGAGTGGAAGGGGGAAATCCTTTGCGTCTGCAGAGGATGCTAAGGGTTTGGTTTGGCTGCTCTTTTCAAATAGGTGTGTCTGCCCCTAACCGCTGCTGTGTTGAAGTGGCTGTATGCGTGTGGTTCGCTCCTTCTCTGTTTTCTGGAATATTTCACTTTTTACTTATTTGTCTAGGGAGGGAAAAACAAAGATGATATTTTGGGAAATTCCATTCGATCTGGGCTAGGGGATGAACTCTACCTTTGCGTTGAATGATCTGTGCTCCGAACGATATTGCCGAGCAGTGCCTGGTCTTGTTCACAAAAGGGGTGAGAGCTTGTATTAAACCTTCCCCGGATCTGAGAAAGCTGCCGCAGGAGGAGATCTCGCTTGTTCTCCTTTGTGTGGCCGCTTCCTTCCAGATGTGAGAGGGTTGGGCTGGGCGCTCCTGGGTGGGGTAATAATTATCGTGAACATTCCTGCGATCTGCTAGGACTTGTAAGCATACCAGAGCCAACTCCTCTGAACTTTGTGAACCGCCTTGGTCTGCTTGTTGGTACCCAGACGGCAGCATCTGGAAGGTAGCCCCTGGGGGGGGGTGGGGG
>SJXQ01003381.1:45713-362937 GCA_006408695.1 Aepyceros melampus
GAGCCGCGGGGGGGGGGGGGGGGAGGTGGAGGGCAGAACGACCCTGGAGTGCTGACAGCCTCAGTCTTTCGGGAAAGGTTGTTGGCCCTTCAAGGTTAGCTAGTGTTTGCCCATAAACTTGTCAACTCATTTGGAGGTTGGGTGTAGGATTTTAGCGCAGTCCCTCCTGTAATGGGTCTGTGGAGCTTCCCTATCAAACCTCTGCAGGGGAGGAGAAGCAGCCTCACCTTACTTAACCTCAGCAGACTGCTCTTTAATCCCCCAAACACACTCGCCTGCCAATGCAGGAGACTCGGGCTCCATCCCTGGGTCGGGAAAATCCCCTGGAAGAGGAAATGGCAACCCTCTCCAGTTTCTTGCCTGGAGAATTCCAGGGACAGAGGAGCCTATCGGGCCACAATCCATGGGGTCACAAAGAGTCGGACACGTCTTAGTGACTGAGCACCAGCACACACATACCCTTTAGGAATGGTGCTTAAGAGGATTTACTATGAGACAGGCATCCCAATAGGCAGTTTGGGGCCATCATAAACAGTCCTCCGAGTGGTCAGCTGAGCCCTTGAGGGAGGTTAAGTAACCCGCCATAAGTTACACTGATAATTTTTTATTTACATCAGGTCTGTTTTCAAATGCCTCGCTCTTAACCGTTAACAGTGCCTCTAAAAAGGCTGTGTTGTGGTGACACTGATAATGAAGCAAAAATAATTACAACACGATAACAATGGATTCATGACTAAATCAAATGACATTTAAAAGAATGGCTGAACCAAGGTAAACACTCAGGGTATAATTTGGTCTCTAAATTAAATGTCATAAACTAGGTCATGGGTATATTGATAACTATGAGTCTTCTTTTGTGTATCTGAAAAATTTGAAATAAAGAGTAAATGTACCTGCACTCATTTGCATGCACGCGGACACACATGCACACACACACACACTCACATTCACCCTTAGCTTTTGAACAGTGCTTATTATCGTTATCTAAAAGATGGCCAGAAAAGTTTATGCAATTCCAAGAACTTCTTGAACATAAGAGGTTTATCATGTCCTCATGACATCTACAGATATTAATTAAACACTTCATTGCTTCAATTCAGTAGTGCAGGTGTAATGCGTTTGAACACTATGATGATGGAAATCCACTTAAACTACTATTATAGTGAGGTCTGTTTTTCACGATCCCTGGGAAAAAGTTCTCGGAAGTCTCTTCTGAGCATACAAGTGATTGTCTTAAACTTCACTTGGTTTGGAAATGAATAATGGTTTTGAATTTGCATGTTAGTGGAGGGAAAGTTAATGTCTTCTCAGACAGGCAGACAACTGTGCGTGAGCCTGAAAAGCTGGAAAAGTATGGGCAGAGTTAAGTTCACCAGCCTCTCCAGAGTGGAAATGTAGTTTTCTCAGGACTGTTTACTTGACTGGCCTCTATTTCTAGCAAGCCTGAGAGTCCGAGCTCTCCATCTGAGTCCACAGATTGAATCAAGACTCTGCCATGCTTTTGAACAGACAAAAAGGAAATTTTGGCTAACTGACAATACAAATAAGGTACATGGAAAATAGTTAAAAATATCCTGTCCCCCCACCCCGCATCAAAAATGTCCTGTCTTGTCCAGCCTGCAGTAATTGTCTGAAACTTCAGGAACTCTTCATTTTTATTTTACACACATTACACACTTAAATGAAGCCATCAGTCTTATTATACTACAAGGAATTTCTCTCTCTTTCTCCCTCCCTCTCTCCATCCCTCCCCCTAAATCTGCCCTAGAAATCTGATGTTATCATGAAGGCACTATTTTAAAATACTCAGTGACTGCTGAGGTTCACTGAAATTATTATCTTTAGCTTATAGATAAATAAATCTTGTAACTCAGCTCATCAGCAGCACTTGGGTGTTAATTTCCTTAGATATCTCTCTTCTCTCTCTTTGTAGATGTGGTTTTTGTTTTGCTTTAAAAGCCACTTACCTTTTTTTTTTGGTAATTCATTTCTATCTTGATCATTAAGATTCTTTTCTCTTCTCTGTTAAGTGCGTGTCCTGTGTGGTCAGAGAGAAACTGTAAAGTAGCAATTTTCTGTTGCTAGATGTTTGGTTTAGAAGCCAAACCCCTATTTTCCTCAATAGCCGGTGTCAGTTTTAAAAAAAATCTCATTCTTTCCGGTGAAATCTATTTTTTAACCTAATCTTATAAAGCAGTGTTTTTCAAAATGAAGTTCAGGAAATCAGTTTAGTAGGTCACTCAGTATTTTCCTTTTAAGTATTACAAGGACAGAAAATATCAGCATCATCTTAATGTCAATAAAGGTTCTGTAGTTTCATGACCCTTTGAGTCCGTCCTGAATCTGAGACTGTGTGCACACTTTGTTGGATAAAGTATAATTCACACTATGATTTGCTATGAAAAAGTTTGCAAGTCACTGCCACAGGATGTGTTTGTATCATAAATTGACAAACACCCAATTTAAATAGAATTAGAATATAGACACACATATATATATCCCATATGTACAGATTGAATTTTCTAAAAGGTGCATAAGTAAGACTGATTTGAAGAGCATCTTCCTCAGGGTTGAACAGTGGCTTCAGGATCTGATCTAATTTTTTTCATCTTTCATTCTGCCTTTTTCTTCCTTCCTTTTTGTTCCCTGTTGGGTGACAATGACAGTAGCAGTTGCCGGTTTACACAATTCCAGATTCAAGACCAGCAGGAAAATCATAAACCCTCCTTCTCCAGTTGCTGAACAAAACGTCTCAGCACCAGTTCTGACTGGCTCAGTTGGCTTGGCTGAAGGAAGCTCTTTGCCCTCGTGGGAGTCCCAGCCAGGCCATGTGGACCGTGGATGCTGGAGGCCTGGACCTCCAGGTGAATACAATTGCTGGGAAGTCGAATGAATTTTCCCCACAACGCACAAGTGCCTAACTCAACATAGACTGATTTCTGTTCTCTTTGATGCCCAGGATAATGGAGGACAAGCTGATTTATATTCAGGCAGATAGGTTTTTGCTATGAGTTTCCATGTGTGTAGGGAAAGCTTTAGCTGTCACTTTTACCTTGGTCAGTATCAAGATTTGCAGATCAAAATGTAGAACAGGTCAAAGTGAAGGTGGTGTCTATACTTTCCGGTGACATGAGGGGGAAAACAAGGCAGATAAACTGATTTAAAACCCATTGCAGACCCCAAATTTCTTTTTTGCACCTATGTGCAAATCTTGGGAGGCAGTTCTTTTAGTCAGTGTGTTGTGTGAATGTGGTGACCGTGGTTATTTCAGTAGTGTCTTCCAGAAAATTCTATGAAGAGTACATCTCCTTAAGGCCCAAGGTGAATAAATTCTCTGCTCGGCAGGTCTTCGGCCTAGAGGTATTTATCTGAGTCAGTGTTGCCTCACCCCGGGGATGTGCTGCTTTTAATTGTCCTCTGTCCACTTTTTGTACAAGTATCCAGTGGGAAGGAGACCCTATTTGTATTTGGCTGTGAGAATAATACTCACTTCCAGCGGAGGATCCTGGAAGTCAGGTGATCATGCTGGCTTACTCAGGTCAGTCCTGGTTAATGTCTGTGACTCCAGTTTGAATGATAACTTATATGATTTGGAGGGCCATGATTAGGAGTCTTTTTAATAGATAAAAATATAAAGAGCTCCTCTTACCAGGCAAGATGAAATGATATTTAAGAATGCATGCCAGGGCTTCCAGGTGGCACTAATAGTAAAGAATCCATCTACCAATGCAAGAGGATGCATGTTTACATGGTAAAAAGATAAAGGAAAGTGGCTAAACCTTTTCTGTGCTTTAGTTTCTTCATCTCTAAAATAGGGAGAATAAGAGTTCCTACCTCATTGTGTGAATAGAGGATAAAATAAAATTGTTTCATGTGGTGCCTGCTACATACTAAATATTTCATAAATGTTAACTATTATTTGTGCTTTGATGAAGCTAGGAAAAATAGTAATAGTTATGTTTTCTAATTGAACACTATGCGCCACATTTAAGTCTAAGAATTTTTTTAGCTATCATTTTCTTTATCACAAGTCCTGTGATCTGAATGTTATGGCCATTTGTGGTTGTTATTACTCCCATTTTCCAGATGAGGAAAACTGAGATTTAATGAAATTAGCAAGTAGTGAAGCCATTACTTGCAACCCCCAGTCATTTGATTCCAGAGCCTCTGCTCTCATATTATGTCATATTGTTAGACTTGGAAGGGAGTTTTGAGATAAGCCAGCCTTCAAAAATGACCCCAATATGTGATGTGACTTGGCAAGTTATTTAAGGGTGGTGCAGGCCAGAACCAAGGTTTTCTGCCTCCCACAACCATTGATAAATTGAGGACAAATTCATCTACCCAACAAGGTGAGAGCAGAAACAAACTGGGAACACTGGATCTGGAGTTGGGAAGATGTCTTCTAATTCAGCTACAAAATGTCTAGTATTGTCTTACTAAGGTACCTAAACTCCTGGGGGTATATGGGTTAATTTTAGGTGATAGATGGAGAATCATTTTACTTCAGTGATTATTTTAATGTGTGCCAAAAGAATTTGTTTTTACACTCAGAACTTCAAACTTTATTAAATAATAAATTTCTTCTTGCCTTGCCTAATAAATTATTAACAGACAATATTATTGCTTAGGGTGAGGCTAGCAAGACAGTGTCAATGTAAAATCACTTAAATATATATATTAGGTGAAACATAGGGTGGGTAGTACTGGAAAATGGCAAAAGCTATAAAAAGGAAGATATCAATGACTAAAGTCTGGGAAATGCTGGATTAGAGCAATGTTTGTCCAACTCTGTGCATAAGACTTAGTTGGGAATCAGATTGTGATTCAGTAGATCTGGGGGTGGAGTCTGAGGCTCCCGGGTGATGTCAGTGGGGCTGGTCTGTGGACCATACTTCACCTAGGAAGGGATCAGAGAACCTAGAAGATTCTTTGACACATGCTGGGTATTGAGGATTCAAAGAAAGGTAAGGTATAATAAAATACCACCTCACACTTGTCAGAATGGCTATTGTCAAAAAATCTTAAAGTGACAAATGTTGGCAAGGATGTGGAGAAAAGGGAACCCTCTTACACTATTGGTAGGAATACAAATCGGTACAGCTACAATGGGAAACAGTCTATAGGTTTCTGAAAATAAATAAATAAATAATAATACCATATGACCCAGAAATCCACCTCTGGGTATATATCTGAAAGAAACAAAAATACTAATTTGAAAAGATATATGCACCCCAACTGAAGGCAGGAGGAGAAGGGGACAACAGAGGATGAGATGGTTGGATGGCATCACCGACTCGATGGACATGAGTTTGAGCAAACTCCGGGAGTTGGCGATGGACAGGGAAGCCTGGTGTGCTGCAGTCCATGGGGTTGCAAAGAGTCGGACACAACTGAGCGACTGAACTGAACTGAATGTACCCCAACGTTCATAGCAGCATTATTTGTCCCTCAACAGATGAATGGATAAAGAAGATGTAATGTATTGGGTTGGCTCTTTCCTTCACAAGTATATACACACACACATATACACACAATGGAATATACTACTCAGTCATAAAAACAGAATGGAATTTTGCCATTTTCAACAACATGGGTGGACTTTGAGAGTATTATGCTAAATGAAGTAAGTTCAAAAGAGACAAATATGCATGATATCACTTACATGTAGAATATAAAAAACAAATTGGTGAATATAACAGAAAGAAACAGACTTATAGACATAGAGAACATATTAATGGTGACCAGTGGGGAGAGGGAAGAGGGGGGTCAAAATAGGGGTAGAAGATTAAGAGGCACAAACTATTAGGTGTAAAATAAATCAGCTACAAGGATATATTATACAACACAGGGAATATAGCCAATATTTTATGATAACTATAAATAGAGCATACCTTTGAAAAATTGTGGATAACTATATTGTACATCTGTCACTTATATTCAGTTCAGTTTAGTCGCTCAGTCGTATCTGACTCTTTGAGACCCTATGGGTTGCATGGACTGCAGCACGCCACACCTCCCTGTCCATCACCAACTCCTGGAGTTTACTCAAACTCAGGTCCATTGAGTCAGTGACGCCATCCAACCATCTCATCCTCTGTCATCCCCTTCTCCTCCCACTTTCCATCTTTCCCAGCATCAGGGTCTTTTCCAATGAGTCCATTCTTTGCATCAGGTGGCCAAAGTTATTGGAGTTCAGCTTCAGCATCAGTCCTTCCAGTGAATGTTCAGGACTGATTTCCTTTAGGATGGACTGGTTGGATCTCCTTGTTGTCCAAGGGACTAAGAGTCTTCTCCAACATATCATACATCAACTATTTTTCAAAAAACAAAAACCATAGAGAAATGTAAGGGAATCCCATTTCTCAGAAGCTTAAGCTGGTTGGGGAGAAAAGATGTGAAGGAAGGTGGGTGGTAAACTCCCCCATCCATAGAAAGTGCAACACAGAAGGAGAGAGAGGTACAGAGACCATGGTCTGTCCGAGAGTTGCTGCAGTGGTGTAGCAGGAGGGGGTGGGGTTTGGTTTGGTCTGAAAGATTCGTAGCAACAAGTGGAGAGTTCCCAGACAGGCTTGATGAGCACGAGGAAGGGTGCAAGAAGCAGATAAGACTCCAAAAAAAAAAATGCCTGCACCTACAAAGTGGTAATTTCAGTAACAATCTGATCAACACACTGAAACATTCACTTAGAATAAGCTGTGTCTTCTAAGAACAAGCCCTGTTGCCTGGTCCTGATAGTCTGCATTGACTGTGTCTCTATCAGTGCCAGCTACTTGCCATGTGCTTTCCAGACAGTATATATTTCATTCTGTCTCCACTATGAGCCACAATAGCTCACACTTTGTAGAGGTGAAAAGGGAGGCTTGGAGGGGCTGCACCCTTGTTCAGAAACACAGCTGGTTAGTGACAGACCTGGAATTCAGAGTCAGCTGGGTCTGTGTTCTTGGACGACACGCTGCAAGTGACTCTGCTTTATGTTATCCCTGACAGTCACAGCCAGAGAGGCTCAGCTCTCCCTCCAGAGAGCATACCTCATCAGAGATGCTAACGGCTTATCTTGTTTCAGATGAGAATATTGCCCCCGAAAACAGATCCTGAACCCTCAGCCAGAGATGATTATATTTCTGCTTTGCTGAATAAGCTATGACCAGACTGCAGTTTTTAGTATTGTGACCTTCCATGAGAAATTGGTTCAGAACTGCCCCCTTGCCCTACCCCTTCTTCTGCAAATAAACACTGAATGTTTTGTTGCAACAAGGAGACACTTTCCTTAGGAAGTCACCAAGTAGCCCAGAGAGACAGTTATTGGAAATAATTATGCCTCTGCCACAGCATGGGGCCCATCACTGCCCCTCCTGATTTTCAAAAGGTCTTTCTGGAATACCAGCATCCATCTTCCAGCTGGTGCTTATAACAGCCGACAGCGTCGGTAGGGAACCTGACAATGGATGAGGCCTGAGGATTGTTTTCTGGCTTCCCTTGTTGCACCTGACTGAGCCTAGCCATCAATTCAGTCCTCACCAAAGAGCAGGGGGACCATATGTGACCTGAATGGGAGGCCCAGATCACAGAGCCAGCTCTGGCCCTGGTTCATCCAAGTGTAATACTCCATCAGGGTTCTGCCAGATAAGGGCGGAGTTGGGGAGAAAGAGTTGTGATCCTGGGTGGAGAGTTTGAAAGGCTGAGTTCTGATCCCATCTCAGCCGCATACTGACCTTGAAGTGAAGTAAAGTCGCTCAGTTGTGTCCGACTCTTTGCAGCCCCATAGACTGTAGCGTACCATGCGCCTCTGTCCATGGGATTTTCCAGGCAACAGTACTGGAGTGGATTGCCATTTCCTTCTCTTAGCCATGTTAATTACATCTCTGATTTCTCAAGTGGGGGATGATATTTACATTATGAACCACCAGACGTGTGCTCAGACTTCAAATCTTATTAAAGATTTGCACTTTATCCACAGGCATTGCACTCTTCTCGCATTAAAACTTCCAAAAGGGCTCAGAGAACACCTCCTCGTGTTCAGAGGGATGGAGGAGAGACAAGATGAACGTAGAGAATTAAGAGATACAAACTACTATGTATAACACAGAGAAGCTACAAGGATATATTGTACAGCCAAGGGAATATAGCCAGTATTTTCTATCCTTTAAATGGAGTAGAAGCTATAAAAATATGGAATCACTATGTTGTACACCTGAAACTAATATACTATTGTAAATTAACTATAATTTTTTTTAAAGCTTAGATAAATGCCTTTAAAACAGCTTGTTCATCTGTAGTGTGTTGGTTGGTGGAACATTTCAGTAATGTTTGCTGTGCAGTAAAAATGATCTTCAGTGTAACTTTTCCTATCAAGTGACCTTTCAGTTTTAAACATATCTTGCAACATTAAGATAGTGTGACTTCTTTGATAAATCAGGAAAGTTAAGGGTATTTGAGGCCACCACAAATGAAGTGATTGCATCCATTTAAACCTGCAAGTTGAAATGCAGGATCTTGATTGAGTAATAAAAACCATGTGCCCTTAGACTGGGACCAGAAAGCCCAGTCCCAATGCGGCCGTAAGACACAAATTGAGGACATATCATGGTAATTTGCTCCAACTGTATTAAATTAATTCAATTTGTATTTTGAAGAGAAAAAAAACAAAAGAAGCATGCTGTTTTATATACTTCCCTGTGCCCACTCGAGCTGTACTTTCACTGCCTAGAAGAATGGGCTGTCCAGTTTACTAGGGGTCAAAAGTTTGATGCAAACAAATTAAGAGTAAGAAAGTATTTTTACAATGATGCAGCTGCTTTAAACAGTCCGAGTCATGAGTGGTTCTTGGTGCACTCTCTAGCACTGAGCTTGATTACACTTGGAAAAGCGTTGGGGTGGACTATCATTGGTCCTTTCCAGATATCAGAGGAAAGCTGTGAAAAAAGGGTATTTAAAAATTGGTATTTTGTCAGCAAATGTTCATTCTATTGGATAGATTCTTTTACTCGATAATAAAAGGTGGAAACGTTAACTGCCTTCTTTCAGAGTACACAGTGCGAACTTCCACCCCACAGCATTGTCAAGGAATAAGACATCTGTTTCATTGAAGTGATTTTTCCAGGTGATTACAGCTTACCTCTGCCCACCTACATTATATTTTTGCTTGAACTGTTTCTGATGGAAACATGACACGTACTTCTTTTACTTTTTTACATGGAGTTTGCAAATGTGGATACAACTTTCCTTGACTTGGGCTTCTCATGATAAACATCCAGTTTCACCCTTGCCATCATCCTGTTACTGTTTGAAGCAGACTTGCATTGGGCAGAGTGACTTTGTATAAATAATCACATATTTTTATTCTTTTGTAGTTATCCTTATTCCTAATAATAGTGCTCCTCTGGGTAGTTAGCAAATCCCAGGCAGGGTGCTAAGAATGTCATATACAGTATAAGTAAGTAAGTAAAGTCATTCAGTCGTGTCCGACTCTTTGTGACCCCATGGACTGCAGCCCACCAGGCTCCTCAGTCCATGAGATTCTCCAAGCAAGAATACTGGAGTGGGTTGCCATTTCCTTCTTCAGGGGATCTTCCCAACCCAGGGATCGAACCCAGGTCTCCCGCATTGGAGGCAGATGCTTTAACCTCTGAGCCACCAGGGAAGTCCCATATACAGTATAGTCTTAGTTAATCTGCCTGACTCCCTACCCCCACCAAGAAATGAGATTATTCCTTCCATTTAGGGTGAGAAAACTGAGCTTTAAAAAACTAGTAGTGAGTGGTGGAGCTGTAATTTGAACCTGGGTCTCTCACTGCAGGATGTCTGTTGCTAGGTATTACAAGAGTTGCCTCTAGCTCTACTTCTCCTCTCTGTATATTTCTGTCTCTCCTCCTACTTCTGAAACCTTCCCCCAAGTAAAAGCCCAAGATGAGTTCTGTGCCTTTTTTTATGGAGCATTTGTTGGTATCTTTTTCCTTCAGTGGAGTTCTGAGAATATTTTTGCTGATTCCTAGGTTCCCAGGCGTCTTCTGCACAGTTGCAGTTTCTGGAGGTCAAACCTGCGAGTTCATCACTATATGAGCTAAGGCTTTGGGTGGATTGGTTATAGCAGGGGTCTCCAACCTCTGGAATCTAATGCCTGATGATCTGAGGTGGAGCTGATATAATAATAGTAGAAATAAAGGCCACAGTAAATGTAATGTCCCGAAACCAATCCCCTCAACCCCATGGTCCACAGAAAAATTGTCTTCCATGAAACAAGTCCCTGGTGCCAAAAAGGTTGGGGATCACTGTGTTATAGAATTACTGCATTATGATTTAATAGCATAATCAAGAAACCTGCAATCAGAGGAATGCCTGACAAGTCTATAATTTAGGGGTCAGCAAACTTTTTTCTGTGAAGGGCCGGTTACTAAATATATTAGGTTTTGCAGGCCATACGGTCTGGGTTGTAGCTACCTAAATCAGTCTTTGCATGGCAAGAATAGCCACAGATAAGACATAAAATGATGCATGAAGCTGTATTCAAGTAAAACCTTATTTACAAAAACAAGCAGTGGGCAGGGATTGGCCCATAGGCTTGTCGTTTGTCAACACCTGTTAGAATGGACAAAAGAGCCACTCAGGGTATTTAAAAAACCAAGCTAGGGTGAGAGTTCAGAGGCTGTGTAGAGCAGTGATTTCACCCAGAGACTCTGGAGACAATGCCTGGATGTGTCTCCCATCTTACCCACTAACTACTGTAACTTAGCCAGTTGTCTTAACCTCTCTGTTCCTCGATTTTGTGCCTTTAAGGTTAGGACAATAATAGTCCTTCCCTTTCAAGACTGCTTTGCAAATTAAAGGAATTGTTTGTCAAGTACTGACAACGTAGCCCAGAGCACATTTACATTTTGAAAGTGACCTCAAACTTAAATGTCAGCTGAAATAAAATAATTGTCTCTAGTTTTTTGGTTGTAAAAATCAGAGTGAAATTGAAGAGTATGACTTTGGTTTTCCTTTATCGTCTGTGTCTTTGCTTTGCTGTTGTTTGGATGTGGCTGGCTGTGGGATAACGCAACATTCTTAGTTAAGACAATGAATTTGGAAACATTCTCTTATCTCTTCCCTTTCACCCCCTTCACTCAATCAATCAAGATGGGGCTTGGCAGGTGTACTCCCCACTTGTGAAGCTCTGAGTTCTCTATCCTATTTGGGGATGAAAGGAAACCTCTAAAATAGTTGCCTCACGTGTGTTCAAAAGGATACCACTGACACTCATTTGCTCCGCCCTGGGTTCTCTCTCACCTTTCTTCTCCTGGACTTCCAGGTATTTTTAGTGACGTTTTTAATCAGAGATGAACTTGTGAAGATCTCTGGCCCCAAAATAAAAGAGTATGTCACAGCTGAATGAGAGACGGGGGGAGTTATGCTCCAGGTCTGAGGACATAAATAGCAGAGGGTGTGAATGCACCAGGATAGGGGAACCGCTGTGAAGCAGAATCCACATGTGTGTATGCACAGCACAATGTGAAAGGAAGACCTGGGAATTTGAAGATTAAAGTGAGAATGATGTTATGTATCAAATAAGGTAATTTTGACCCTGAAGTTGACATGGGGAAAAGGAGGAAAGTTGTAAGTAGATCTGGAACCAGAAAGATACGTGTTTGATTCCAGAGTCCTTCACCCAGTTGTGCTTACATTGTGCAGATCATTGTACACTGTGAGCCTCAAGAGGAAGGTTACTCCCAACTCTTCAGTGTGCGTAAAACAACAGGTTAAGATAACAAGACATCATCCTTAAAGTTCTCTTGTTGATGGGTCACTGTCAGACTCAAAAAAATAATAATAGTGATTAAATAATTCTTGATTGAAAAATTTGGGTAAAAATGTCTTTTCTTTCTTTCCTTTTTAATATTATTCTTTCAAGCCTGCATCCTTGAAATGGCCAAGTGCAGGAATGGTAGACAGAATGTACATGCTGAGAATTGGGGGTGGGGTGAGAAGTTTCCAGTTGTTTGGGCCCACCTTATGAGTCATCTGGCAGGCATGTCCTCTCGATGACCTGCTCCCACACCAGGAGATGCTGGATCTTCAAGGTGGAAAGTGTCTGGGTCCCTCTACTACTGTGTGGGCCAGAGCACTGCTATCAGCTCCCACCCGCTGCTAGGCCAATCTCTACTTGGACTTGGACTCGAACCAGAACCAATCTAAACCACTCTTGCTTGGTCTGTGCTCCAACCAAGAACCTGTGTTGTAACTGATATAAAGGTTTGACACGTGACTTAGCTTCAACCAACTGGGAGCTGCTAGAAAGATCATGGGAGTTTGAGCCAGAAGACCTGGGTTTAATCCTAGTTCTGTCACTGCTAACAGGATAATATTGAATAAGAAACTAGCCTAAACCTCTTCTGTGACTGACATGCATTACCATATTTAATATTCTGCAGCAAGCCTCTGGGGGTAAAATGCCTGGTACAGTGCTTGGCCCAAAGTCAACAATCAGTCAAAGATGACTATTGATGTTATTCATATGAGAATTAATTATTCACAATGCTAAGTTGTTGCTGATCAACTCAAGCAGTGTTAGTAACTTTATACCTGCTGGCTCTGAGGTCTGGAATGAGTTTTGCTAATTTCTGAAGTGGTTGGGTGATCCATGGCCAATGAGCGGGCCAGCAGAAACCAGAAGTTCCCTTAGCCCCTGTGCATGGCATTTACCTGCCTTGGGTAAAGGATATCTTAGGATAAAGTGGACAGGCTCCTGGGGTGGTGCCTTCTGATCCCTCACAAAGGGTGAGGGTGGAGCTAAGGGTGAGGCACCTGCTGATCAAGAAAAAAACTGAGTCTTTTCCCTCACTCAGCTGGGAAGCCAAAACCTTAGCACCTACCTGATACCAGTTCCTCCATTCTGAATAACAGAACCCCAGTCTTATTTGAGGTGGTAGTGTACTTTGCTAAAACACTGCATTTCCCTTTCTCCCACAATATTAAATATGGCCAGCTGACCAACTGCTGACCAGTGAGGTTTAAGTAGTGTTCTGTGGAATGTTCAGGAAGGATCCCAATTGGGAGCTGACACAGGTGGAAGACTTGCTTTTTTTGCCTTTCCACCCTCCCCCTCTTCCTGCTGCCAAGAACGTAGAAATGATGGATGGAGCTTCAGCAGCCTTTCTGTGACTTTGAAGGCAGAAGCCACAGGCTCAGGATGGCAAGGTTGAAGATAGAGGGGACCTTCATTCTGCATGAAAAGGCTCCCCTGTCCAAATAGCCAAGCGCCGTCCAAAGATCCTCCCTATTATTCTGGCTTTATGTGTATGAATGAGCCTTGGCCTCATTTTATATTACGTATTTCAAAAGCCTTCAAGACTACAAATGTCAGTGCTAAAGACTGCATAGATACTCTCATCCTCTTGTGTGGCTAGTTTAATCCCTTCACCCTGCATGCAAATGCCTAGAGTCCAGCTTCCCAGTCAAATAAGCATATGATGCCATCGTTCTGTCCGTTGCACTAAGGAGTGGACATTTCTGTGCTTAACTGCTCTCCAATTGTTTTGATTTGTTGTTTAATGGCCTTTCCGGGTGGTCAGGAAGTTTCTTCCAAATACTGTCACACTTCTTCTTGTATTTTCTGTCCTGAATATGTGGATGGATTCCTGATGACTGTTCCCTCAGATGAGGGATCCTTGGAAAAGGCCTTAGAAAAATATCCAGTGGAGTAACCTGAGATTTGCAGCCTCCTGGTCATTTCTGTTCAGTGAATAAATTTGACACTCTGCTGGTTATTCATCTGTTGATTGTCATCTCCAAGCCCATCCTGCTCTCCTCTAAACTATGATCTGAGGTAGATATCTATATGCTATGTTTGCCACAGCCCCTTATTATCTGGCTTCTGGTTAGGCTGTCAGTGGGAGGTGTTGACCATAGATGGGGATGGGAGAAAGGATTTATTTATGTTTCCATCTCAAGTTTGCATCTTCTCAGCAGCCACGGACCTCAGTGGTGCTTCAGCCTGCAAATGTGTACTTGAGAGGGAAGACTGATCCAGTCTGATATTTACAAATGTCATCATCTGAAGGCTAAGGGACGGACACTTTTCACCAAAGCCAGTTTCTTTTACCTCCTGGGTGGCACACAGAGAAATTCTGTGTTCAACTTCCTCTTCAACAGTAAGTGAACCAAGAACTTCCAGATGTACAAGCTGGGTTTAGAAAAGGCAGAGGAACCAGAAATCAAATTGGCAACATTTGTTGGATCATAGAAGAAAGCAAGAGAATTCCAGAAAAAGATCTATTTCTGCTTCGTTGAGTATACTAAAGCCTTTGACTATGTGGATTACAACAAACTGTGGAAAATTCTTAAAAAGGTAGAAATACCAGACCTTCTTACCTACCTCCTGAGAAACTAAAGAACAACAGTTAGAACTGGACATGGGACAATAGACCGGTTCAAAATTGGGAACGGAGTACCTCAAGGCTGTATATCGATATCTTGCTTATTTAACTTATATGCAGAGTACATCATGCAAAATGCCAGGCTGGATGAAGCACAAGCTGAAATCAAGATTGTTGGGAGACATATCAGTAACTTCAAATATACAAATGCTACCACTCTAATGGCAGAAAGTGAAGAGGAACTAAAGAATCTCTTGATGAGGGTGAAAGAGGAGAATGAAAAAACTGGCTTAAAACTCAACATTCAAAAAAGTAATATCATGGCATCCAGTCCCATCACTTCATGATAAATAGATGGGGAAACAATGGAAATAGTGACAGACTTTCTTGGGCTCCCAAAATCACTGAGGCCAGTTACTGCAATCATGAAATTAAAAGACGTTTGCTTCTTGGAAGGAAAGCTATGACAAAACTAGACAGCACTTTATAAAGCAGAGACATCACTTTGTTGACAAAGGTCTGATATAGTCAAAGCTATGGTTTTTCCAGAAGCTATTTATGGATGTGAGAGTTGGACCATAAAGAGGGATGAATGCTGAACAATTGCCACTTTGAAAGTGTGGTGCTGGAGAAGAATTGCTTGGACTGCAAGGAGATCAAACTAGATAGTTCTAAACGAAATCAATCCTGAATATTCATTGGAAGGACTGATGCTAAAGCTGAAGCTCCAATACTTTGGCCACCTGATACAAAGAACTGACTCCTTAGAAAAGACCCTGATGCTGGGAAAGATTGAAGGCAGGAGGAGAAGGGGATGACAGAGGATGAGCTGGTTGGATGGCATCACCGACTCAATGAACATGAGTTTGAGCAAACTCAGGGAGATAATGAAGGACAAGGAAGCCTGGCATGCTGCAGTCCATGAGAGCGTAAAGAGTCAAATATGACTGAGCAACTGAATAACAACAACTGTAGCCTCCCCTGCTGGAGGATTATGGTGGGGAGAGGAGGAGGCTGAGTTCTGGCTAGTGAAATGAGGGGGAAGTGTTTTTTGCTGTTACTATATAAGGTACCATGCAAGGTGCCTCCACTACTTTCCTGACGTTCTTTACCCTCATTTGCCTTCTGGATGCAGAAGATCTGGTGCCCAATCCTGAGGCCCTGGGAGTTGACACACTAGAAGGAAGGATCCTGGGATGCCCAGACAATTTCAGGAAACAGAATTCCTTTCTAGCCCACAGCTAGACACAATGAGAAAGCAACCTTTAATGTGCTTACCCCATGAGATCTGGGGGTTGGTTTTTATAGACATTAGCTTTACATACCTTAACTAGTACTTGGACAGACTTCTGAAATTATAGCTTTTGACCTCAAGGCCTCTTGCATCCCAAGAATCAAAGTCATAAAATGGCTTGGAATAAATAATATGTGAATTAATCAAAGTACCACTAAACACGTTCAGACTTCACAACTTGTTAGAGGTTTCATCGTTCATTAATTCATCCTTTCAGGAAATAATTTTTAAAAAATATTTATTTATTTGGCTGCACCAGGTCTTAGTTGAGACATGCAGGATCTTTTAGTTGTGGCATGTGGAATCTCGTTCCCCTACTAGGGATTGAACTTGAGCCCCCTTCATTCAGTTCAGTTCAGTTCAGTTGCTCAGTTGTGTCTGACTCTTTGCAACCCCATGAATCACAGCACGCCAGACGTCCCTGTCCATCACCATCTCCCGGAGTTCACTCAGACTCACGTCCATCGAGTCTGTGATGCCATCCAGCCATCTCATCCTCGGTCATCCCCTTCTCCTCCTGCCCCCAATCCCTCCCAGCATCAGGGTCTTTTCCAATGAGTCAACTCTTTGCATGAAGTGGCCGAAGTACTGGAGCTTCAGTTTTAGCATCATTCCTTCCAAAGAAATCCCAGGGTTGATCTCCTTCAGAATGGACTGGTTGGATCTCCTTGCAGTCCAAGGGACTCTCAAGAGTCTTCTCCAACACCACAGTTCAAAAGCATCAATTCTTCAGTGCTCAGCCTTCTTCACAGTCCAACTCTCACATCCTACATGACCACAGGAAAAACCATAGCCTTGACTAGACGGACCTTAGTCGGCAAAGTAATGTCTCTGCTTTTGAATATACTATCTAGGTTGGTCATAACTTTTCTTCCAAGGAGTAAGCGCCTTTTAATTTCATGGCTGCAGTCACCATCTGCAGTGATTTTGGAGCCCAAAAAAACAAAGTCTGACACTGTTTCTACTGTTTCCCCATCTATTTCCCATGAAGTGATGGGGCCAGATGCCATGATCTTCGTTTTCTGAATGTTGAGCTTTAAGCCAACTTTTTCACTCTCCTCTTTCACTTTCAACAAGAGGCTTTTTAGCTCCTCCTCACTTTCTGCCATAAGGGTGGTGTCATCTGCATATCTGAGATTATTGATATTTCTCCCAGCAATCTTGATTCCAGCTTGTGTTTCTTCCAGTCCAGCATTTCTCATGATGTACTCTGCATATAAGTTAAATAAGCAGGGTGACAATATACAGCCTTGACGTACTCCTTTTCCTATTTGGAACCAGTCTGTTGTTCCATGTCCAGTTCTAACTGTTGCTTCCTGACCTGCATACAGATTTCTCAAGAGGCAGGTCAGGTGGTCTGGTATTCCCATCTCTTTCAGAATTTTCCACAGTTTACTGTGATCCACACAGTCAAAGGCTTTGGCATAGTCAATAAAGCAGAAATAGATGTTTTTCTGGAACTCTCTTGCTTTTTCCATGATCCAGCGGATGTTGGCAATTTGATCTCTGGTTCCTCTGCCTTTTCTAAAACCAGCTTGAACATCAGGGAGTTCACGGTTCACATATTGCTGAAGTCTGGCTTGGAGAATTTTGAGCATTACTTTACTAGCATGTGAGATGAGTGCAATTGTGTGGTAGTTTGAGCATTCTTTGGCATTGCCTTTCTTTGAGATTGGAATGAAAACTGACCTTTTCCAGTCCTGTGGCCACTGCTGAATTTTCCAGATTTGCTGGCATATTGAGTGCAGCACTTTCACAGCATCATCTTTCATGAATTTCTAGCCACTGGACATCAGGCAAGTCCTAGGAAACACTTTTTGAGTACCTGTAGTGATTGTATGAGGGACCATGAGGACCTTAAAGATTGAGAGAGTGTGACTTGGGGAGGGATGTAACTTTGGATTAACAATGGAATAAAACCTCTCTCTAGAGTCTGTGTTTCATCTGAGCTAGAAAGCTGAGACTTGGAGAAGGAAATGGCAACCCACTCCAGTAGTCTTACCTGGAGAATTCTGTGGACAGAGGAGCCTGATGGCTGCTGTCCATAGGGTCACACAGAGTTGGACACGACTGAAGCGACTTAGCATGCATGCATGCATTGGAGAAGGAAATGGCAACCCAGTCCAGTATTCTTGCCTGGAGAATCCCAGGGACAGAGGAGCCTGGTGGGCTGCTGTCTATGGGGTCACACAGAGTCAGACATGACTGAAGTGACTTAGCAGCCGCAGCAGCAGAATGCAGAGAAGGAAGCAGTCCTGTGAATACCTGGGCAGGTGTGCACTCCCAGCAGAGGTTGTGACTAATGCAAAGGCCGAACCTGCCTGCTAATTTTTAAGAACAGAAAATGAGCCAGTGTGATTGGAGCAGAGTAAGCAGGGGAGAGAGTGGTAAGATGATATTAAATCGTGCTGTGCCTTATACACCACATTGGTTGTGCCTTTGTATTTTATTCTGAATCCAGTGGGAAGCCAATGGGATAGTGAGCAGAGAGGTGACAGGATCTGATTCACAACAGCATTTAAGTGTTGATTCCCCCAGGGTAAGATAGACATTCCCTCCAGACAGAACTAAGGGTGTTCTCCTATAATGTCAAAATAGGAAAGTACTGAAGAAATGAATGTTGCAGGGAAGAACCACATCTGGACTCCATGATGAATCTGTTTCTTTGACTGTAACCTTTGTTATCCATTGCTTTTGTTATTATAATCATGCATAATGACCTTCCTTGGGGAGCCCTGCACATTGTCTGAAGCAGTTAACACATCCCCTCCTTGCAGTTGGTCATTCCAAGAGTTTTTTCAAGATAAGGATCTTACTTCCTCAACTCCTCCTTCTCTTTGTCCTGTAAAAGAACCTGGTTTTCAGATCCAGACTGGATGGTTATTTTGAGGCATTAGTCTTCCATCTTCTCTGTCAGTCAGCTTTCTGAATAAAGTCGTATTCTAGTACTCTTGCCTAGAAAATTCCATGGATGGAGGAGCCTGGTGGGCCACAGTCCATGGGGTTGCAGAGTCGGACACGACTGAGTGACTTCACTTTTCACTTTCCTTGCCTTAACACCTCATCTCTTGGTTAATTGGCCTGTCGTGTGGTGAGCAGACTGAGCTTAGACTTCTAACATGAACAAGCACCTTACAGGGAAGGCCAGGAGGGACTGACAAGCCTTTCTATGTTTTTCTTTCATTCTTCTCTTTCATTATCATTATTGAGCTTCTCCTTAGAGTGCAACTGGAGATGAGTGCTTGGGTGCCTGTAGATTATTTTAGGAGGAAATCTCAAGGAGCAGGGGTTTGTAAACAAGTGTTGGAAGAAAAGTTATGACCAACCTAGATAGTATATTCAAAAGCAGAGACATTACTTTGCCGACTAAGGTCCGTCTAGTCAGGGCTATGGTTTTTCCTGTGGTCATGTATGGATGTGAGACTTGGACTGTGAAGAAGGCTGAGCACTGAAGAACTGATGCTTTTGAACTGTGGTGTTGGAGAAGACTCTTGAGAATCCCTTGGACTGCAAGGAGATCCAACCAGTCCATTCTGAAGGAGATCAACCGTGGGATTGCTTTGGAAGGAATGATGCTAAAACTGAAGCTCCAGTACTTTGGGCACTTTATGCGAAGAGTTGACTCATTGGAAAAGACCCTGATGCTGGGAGGGATTGGGGGCAGGAGGAGAAGGGGACGACCGAGGATGAGATGGCTGGATGGCATCATGGACTCAATGGACGTGAGTCTGAGTGAACTCCGGGAGTGGTGATGGACAGGGAGGCCTGGCATACTGCGATTCATGGGGTCGCAAAGAGTCGGACACGACTGAGCGACTGAACTGAACTGAACTGATTACTCCTTGGAAGAAAAGTTATGACCAACCTAGATAGTATATTCAAAAGCAGAGACATTACTTTGCCGACTAAGGTCCGTCTAGTCAAGGCTATGGTTTTTCCTGTGGTCATGTATGGATGTGAGAGTTGGACTGTGAAGAAGGCTGAGCGCAGAAGAATTGATGCTTTTGAACTGTGGTGTTGGAGAAGACTCTTGAGAGTCCCTTGGACTGCAAGGAGATCCAACCAGTCCATTCTGAAGGAGATCAGCCCTGGGATTTCTTTGGAAGGAATGATGCTAAAACTGAAGCTCCAGTACTTTGGGCACTTTATGCGAAGAGTTGACTCATTGGAAAAGACCCTGATGCTGGGAGGGATTGGGGGCAGGAGGAGAAGGGGACGACCGAGGATGAGATGGCTGGATGGCATCATGGACTCAATGGACGTGAGTCTGAGTGAACTCCGGGAGTGGTGATGGACAGGGAGGCCTGGCATACTGCGATTCATGGGGTCGCAAAGAGTCGGACACGACTGAGCGACTGAACTGAACTGAACTGTTGAAAGGAAAAAAAAAGCACAACGTAAAAGTGCAGAATTATGTTTTAGTCAGTGAATTTGCTGAGGGTTTAAGCCTGGGAGCAGTGTTCTCAGATAGGTAAGAGAGGGACCAGAATAAATGGGAGTATTTGCAACAAAATCCGGGTAGTCCGACTATCAAAAGATTACTGTTAATTAAAGAAAAAAAGATACCTTTAAAGTTAATGAATTTAGCACTTTTCTATGAATGGGAAAGTGCAAGAGTCTGTATTTACTGAAATCATTCTTTTGATATGAGCTGTAAGTATCTAGAGCTAATACCTTCCCCCGCCCCCCCACCTTGAATCCCCTCAAGGTGCACAGTCTGGGGCAGCTGCGGTGGCCTGGGTTTGAAGGTCACAGGTCACAACATCCTTTGTTTACTGATTCGGCAGGTGACAGTTCTTATCCACACAGGAAGAAGGATGCTCACGCATACCATCACCAGAGGGCAGCTGCACCTCCGTCCCACTTGGGGGTGCTCCCAGAGACGCAGTGCTACACACACCTGAGAATTTTTCCATACAATGGGAGGGAAACAGGATTATTTTTCCGTGGGCTCTTGGCCCCCTTGGTCTTAAACACTTCTTGAGTGTAAGCGGCCTCCTATTTCCAGATTCGCTCAGGCCTCGCAGTGAGTGCTCCTGGCAAACTCCCAAGCTGAGCCCCAGGGCAAAAAGCCTCAAGGCCCTCTCCTGTAGGCTTTAGCATTAAATGCTCTTTTTAAATGGTGGGTTTTGATTCTACAAATGTCCGAGAAGCTGGCCAGAGAGAAACAGAGTCTGGGTAGGGGAAATAGAAAATGGCAGCCAAAATGCCAGCAGAAGCCCCGAGGCATGGAAAGGAAGAGAAGGCTGCCTGTTGGAAGAAATGAGAGATGACTCTTTTTCAACAAAGAGTTTTGTGTTCGTTGCATGCTGTGGTTTCTTCTTTCTCTCTCTCTCTCTCTCTCTCTCTCTCACACACACACACACACACACACATGCACGCACACACAGAGTACAAACCACATGGAAGGACTTTTGCCCTCCCCCTCAAATAATACCCTTCTCTTGACTTAGATCCTTTGTACATCCTCCTTCTCTTGCCCCTCCCCAGTCATGCACACATATACGCTTTGCCTAACTATTTCTCATTTATCCCTGAAGACCCACATCTCAATTTGATGGCTTTCCTTAACTTTCTAAACCTGATAATAATATACACTGTCTTAGAGCCTTTTGATTTGTCAGCTTAAAAATATTCACAACCTAAAAGTTGAGTTATGTTTTATTCAGCAGGAATTTTTCAGACTTCAAACCTGGGGGGCAGCATCTGTACCCTGAGAGAACTGCTCCAGTGAGGTGAAGGGAAGATCCAGGTTATATAGAGTTTAATAACAAAAAATAGGTAGTCTGAACATCAAAAGATTGTTTTTAATTGAAATAAATCAGATATCCCAAGGAATTTAGTGCTTTTTATGGATGGGATGATCCAAGAGTCTGGGCTCACTGAAATTATTCCTTTGATGTGCACCTCTCCTATCTGGGGCCAGTATCCATGTTTCCATATCCTAAGTTTCTTCAGGACTCACCTAAGGGAATGGCTGCAGTCTGACAGCTGCTGGATGGCAGATATTCTTTTCCTTCCTGAGTTTCCTCAGGGCTGCAATCACTAATGACTGTGACATCTTTTGTTTACTGATATAGTAGGAAATATTCCATTCCTCAAATTCTAAGAACCAGACCCCCACTCACAGTTCAGGTTAAAAATGACCAACGAAGCAAATAGATGTAGGGTAGTGTTTCTTTCTCAGCATGTCATACCATAGACTGCTTACCTCACTGGGATCACTGGGATCAACTGGGTTCTGGTTCTAAGTAACCTTCCCTGCAGCCTGCCCATACCTGCTCAACCCCAAATCTAAGGAACTGGCACATAAGCAAGCTGCCTGGATATTTCTTCTGCATATCCATTTTCAAGAGCCAAGAGATTCTCCCATTGCTCTTTGCAAAGAGCAGTACTTATAACTGGGCCTGAGAGAAACCAGAACTTTGTCAAGCATCTTAGATCTGTAGAAGTTTCATTTCTTGTTTCCCCACTGGTCTCCTTCCTTGCTCTCCTTTGCTTACACTTGGTTCCCTCAGTTCTAAATTCTATTATTCTAACAGCCAACTGGCTCAGCCTCAGAGTCCCCATCCCTAGTCCTGAATTAATCCAGCTTAGACCAGAGGTCACCCTTGCTTCAGCCAGCTATGGTCCAGGGGATGAAAGAGTTGATGTCACCTTCTCTGCAATTACTGTGGACCAGGCAGGTTTTTTTACAAAAAGAATAGAAATCATCATTTCTAGTGCAGCATCCCATGGGGCTTTGACTTTCCTGATTCTAACATCTATTAATAAAATCTAATGAATTGGCAGTATACTTCCTAGTATCCACCATCAGACTGAGAGAAATCTAAGGACAAGACCACCATCTTAAGGACCCTTATATTCATAAAACTTACCAGAGTGCTTATCCTCAAGAGAGGACTCAATAATTAAAATTGACCGGATATGCCACTGCAAATATATAGGAGCACAATTCGACTGTTTTTTAAGTTTGAAATCAATATTATTAAGGCATTGTTCACATACAGTAAAATATACCCATTTGAAGCAAACAGTTTGATGAGTATGACAAAGGTGTGTACCAGTGTAACCATGTGTCAATCAAGATGCAGAACATTTCCATCACCCAAGTCTCCTTTCTCAAAGGGCTGCTTCTTAATTCTTAATTTGCTTTAGAAAAGAGTGGTCCAAGCTTGGATTCGGAAAGTGGTTCTCACAGTGTGCTCTCTCACCTAGGAGCACCAGCCTTTCTTGGAAACTGGCTAGCAATGTAAGTCTTTGGGCCCAAACCCCTGACCTGCAGAATCAGAAACTTTCAGGATGGGACCCTGCAATCTGTGCGATGCTGGTGAAAGCTTGAGTTTGATAAACACTGCACGAGATCAGCTGCACTGATCATTTAAAAGGTGCAGCTGGAGTGGAACCAAGGTGGATCACAGAAATACTTGAGAGCCTGCCCTGGAATCAAAAGGAAGTACAAAAATGGCATGAGCTGATGAAGTGTTTTCTGAAGAAAAGGCTGGGTGGGGCCTGCAGGATGGATTTGAAGGCAGAAGGTGGGAGTCAAAAAGACCAGTTCCTTTTACAGCAGATTTTGGAAGATCCATTGTCACTGCAAAAGCATAGAAGTACATTGCTCCACTTCTTCAGGACTTTGGTAGTTTTAGACTTTGTGCAATGAGGTATTTGCAAAGACTTTTATCTTATGATGAGATTTGGCAGTTAGGTAGTTTTCCTCCCTTTAAAAGGGTTTAGGTCACAC
Organism: Aepyceros melampus; assembly: GCA_006408695.1. Taxonomy (NCBI): domain Eukaryota; kingdom Metazoa; phylum Chordata; class Mammalia; order Artiodactyla; family Bovidae; genus Aepyceros; species Aepyceros melampus. The sequence goes on from SJXQ01003381.1 coordinate 69,106, forward strand.
GTCTATTCCTGATGCTACTTTCATTAGAATTTCCTCCCTGTCTATTCAGCTCTTCCTCAGGTTTATGAAGTTCATTTTTAAGATTTATGTGTATGATTTGCTGCTTTTTGTCCACAAGGTTGCTAGGCTGAACAAATCAACCTGACAGAAGATAGTGGCTGGGCAAGTCATCACAGAGGAAGGTGGAACAAAGGGAGTTTATTGTGTGGATTGAATGCTAGTTTGAATAAACAAGAAATAAACACAAGTTCTAGCTTCAAGAATGATGTTGGCTGATGTGCAGTTGGTCAATAGATTTTTAAGGGAGGGGAGAAAAGGAATTAAGTGATTGCTTCAGAAATAAATATGAGTACAACAGATGCTTAAAAAGGTTATTTGAAACTTGGGAATGCAGCAAAAAGGTCACTGTATGTCTTTTCAACATGATACCAGAGCAGGCCCTTCCCCAGCTCTCCAGGGGAAGGTAACCTAGTGATCAGATTGTGGAGTTGTAGGAAATCTTTATATATTCTAGAAATAGCAACCCTTTATCAGATACAGGATTTACAAACATTTTTGCAATCTGATAGGGAGGGCCTTCTGATCATGATTAGAGTCTGGTCCCTGTGAGAAGGGAAAGGGAAGGACGGAGGGGTGGGTAGGAAGAGTCTTAGACTCTGGGCACCTGCAAATAACATTTCTTTGAGTTTGATGGGACATCCTCAAACACAAATCGCCCATTGGAGGAGTGCCACCTCCCATAAGATGGACCCTTGCTGTGCTCGGCTTTTGGCTAGAAGAAGCCCAGAGGATCAAGAGAGCATTGGCTGGGCTGTCGGTGAGCTATGCTGTCTGCAGTCAGAGATGTGAGTGGTGCATTTTAATAGCCAGCTCATCTGCTCTCTAAGTCCCGTGTCTTCATACACAGGTGTGTGACTGTACCGTGTATGCTCTCCCTTCTCTGTACTACTCTTTACTCCACTGTGTGTGTCTGGCATGATATCCCCAGGGCTGAGCAGAGTGTCTAGCATATGTTAAAGCAAAGGCAACCTGAACTTTTCAAAAATTAATTTGACATTCTTTTAAATTAAAAAGAAAGAATTTTTAATATAAGAAAAAAAAACAAACCCTTAAACTTGGCTTAAAGAAAAAAGTGCCCTGTGGAGGGGGCAGTTCAAAAATCAGTAAAATCTGCAATACTGGTTGTAAACAACTGAAAACACTAACCTGAAAATCTTTGTTAGATGAAATGTAAGGAAATAAATGAACTTATTGCTGTTGATCAGGAGAAATACTGGAAATACCTAATCACAAGAAAATCTTAAGCTCGATTATCAATTCATTGTGTTTAGAAAGATGGTGTTTGTTCTGGGATATCTTTATGAACTTAATAAACTATTTATAAATGACCCCACATGTAAATAAACTGCTTTACTGGTCTGCAGGAGTCAGATAAATGGTCATATGTATTGGTCAACTATAAAAAAATTTTTTTGACTTCTTTGGTGGTCTAGTGGTTAAGACTAAGCATTTCCAATATAGGGGGCCCAGATTTAATCCTTGATTGGGGAACTAAGATCCCACATGCCATGTAGTGTGGCCTAAAAAATTTTGGGCTTCCCAGCTAGCACTGGTGGTAAAGAATCCGCTTGCCAATGCAGGAGACACAAGAGATATGGGTTTGATCCCAGGGTCAGGAAGATCCCCTGGAATAGGAAATGGCAACCCACTCCAGTATTCTTGTCTGGAAAATTCCCTGGACAGAGGAGCCTGGCCAGCTACGTGAGGTCACAAAGAGTCGGACTATGACTGAGTACACACACACACACACACATATAAAAGTATAGATAATTCTTCCATGCTCACTGCTTTGAAGTTAGGCAAAGAGAGGAAGTGTCAGGAAAGGGCAGACATGAGATCTGGGCACTGTACAGGGCTGTATGAGAACTCTTGTCTTACCTGTTGGTGGACTTGCTCGTGTACATGTGGGTAGTCTTGAAAGTTCTTTGCTTATAGTGTAGTATGTGGGAGTCTAGGGCCCCAAGTGGCAAACCTAAGTGTGAGCCTGCCTACTGCAGTCATCAACACCATTTGCTTTCCTGTTGCTCTCAGTAGCCCTCTAGGTGAAATTTAGATCTGTAATTTACAAGTGTGCTCCTGCTGCTGGATTTGTCTCCTCTGAGGGTGCAGGAAGTCAGGTGTTTGGAAGCAGAATCCAGTTTCACCCTTGATTTGTACTTTCAGATATGCCTTGAATTCATTTAAGTTTCCTTTTATCCCAAATGGAAATTATCTTATTGTTTTATCTGATAATAAAAAGTATTATTAGTAAAGCAATTCAATATCAAGGGGGGGAATAAAAAATTTGTAATTTCATCACCATGAAAGAAGCTGCTCGACATTTCATAAAATGAATTCTAGACTGATTTAATTTCTTTTTTTTAATGTTTATTTATTTGGTTATTTTTATTATTTTTGGCTGTGCTGAGTCTTCGCTGTTGTGTGAGGACTTTCTCTAGTTGTGGTACGCGAGCTTCTCACTGTGGTGGTCTCTCATTCCGTAACGGGGGCCCTGGAGTGCACAGGCTTCGGTAGTTGCGGTGCACCGGCTTAGTTGTCCTGTGGAATGTGTTATCTCCCTGGATCAGAGATCGAACCGGTGCATTATGCATGGCGGATTCTTAACCACTGGACCCCATAGAAAGTCCCTCTTCTTAAAAAAATTTATCTTTTATTCAAGTATAGTTGAATTACAATGTTGAGTTAATTACTGCTGTACAACAGAGTGACTCAGTTGCACATATATATATTATATACACATTCTTTTCCATATTCTTTGCTATTATAATTTATCTTGAATACAGTTCCCTGTGCTGTACAATAAGACTTTGTTATTTATCTATTATATGTATACCACTTTATATCTGCTAATCCCAAACTCCCAATCCAACCTTCTCTCTCTGCCCATTTTTCTATTGAGTTATTTGCTTTACTGTTCTCAAGTTATATGAGCTGTTTGCATATTTTGGAAATTAAGCCATAGTCAGTTGCATCGTTTGCAAATATCTTCTCCCATTCTGCAGGCTGTCTTTTCATTTTGTTCATGATTTCCTTTGCTGTACTGGACTGACTGACTTCATTTCTGATCTCATTTGACCATGGAGTCTGACACTGTCATTTTAAGTTATAATATTATCATAATCTTCTAGCCTGTCTGGAATGCCTTGTGTGTCTGCTAAGTTCCTTGCAGCCTTTCTGAGTAGACCTTCATCACTTCATAGCTGGCCAGTATTTTCAGATCTACTTTAGTGCTCTTGGTCTTCTAGTTCAATTTTATGGATGAATGGTTCAAAGATGAGAGATGTTTCTGAGTGATCACTTCTGTATCTTCAGTCTCAGATGCTCATTACAATTCTTAAGTGACTGGCTGAAGTCATTATCGAGGCAAGAGCTATTATTTCAAGAGCTGGCAAACTTAATTCTTCTATTTTGCAAGCAGTCAACAATATGCTTCCTTGTGTACACACTCAACAGCACAAATTCACATTAACACACAAGATTTTTCAGCTTCGTTTCCATTTTAAAGGTAGAAGAGGAGTGTTGTCCAGATAAACTTCGAGAGAATCTATCAAATTATAGGGGTGAGAGGTGGATGGAAATCTAATCAGTTGCCTCAAGTATTTGAAAGATTGTGTCAAGAATTGCAATCTCAAAATGCTGGAAAGGTCCAATAAAACAGATTACAGGACTTCCCTGGTGGTCCAGGGGTAAAGAATCTGCCTGCCGATGCAGGGGACATGGGTTCAATCCCTGGTCGGGGAAGATCCGAGATGCCACGGAGCAATGACGGCTGCGCGCCACAGCTTCTGAGCCCACATGCCCTAGAGTGATCCACAGCAGGAGAAGCTTCAGGCCACAGCTAGAGAAAGCCTGCATGCAGCAGTGAAGACCCAGAGCAGCCAAAAATAAATAATTACTTAAAAAAAAACCAACAGATTACACAAGTATATAATTAAGTCTGAGTAAAGCAATAGCGGAAGGTGAGGCCCGGGGCAAACTGGCGAACCATCCCTCACTTGACTTTTTTTTTTTTATACTTTTTTTTGGAATTATTATACTGATCAAATAAAACAGCCAAATCACTGGCTGCCATTTGAAATGTTCTAGTTTTGAAGTGCGAGATTAGCACAAGACAGGGAAATACCTACAGGTCTCATAAGTTTGACTATTGCATCCAAATGGATCCCTTCTTTTATTCCCTATTTCAGCACTCCTTTTATTCCCCTTTCAAGCACTTATTACAGTCTGTATAATTAGTTTCTGCTTTTAATTTGTTTTCTTGTTTATAATCTCGTCCTGTCAATGTTAAGCTTTGTGAAGGCAGGGACCTCATTTATCTAGCTCATCTCTGTAATTAACCTGTACTGCTGCCGCTGCTGCTGCTGCTGCTACTTAAGTGCTTCAGTTATGCCCAACTTAAGTGCTTCAGTTATGCCCAACTCCGTGCGACCCTATGGACTGCAGCCTACCAGCTTCCTCTGTCTGTGGGATTCTCTAGGCAAGAGTACTGGAGTGGGTTGCCTGCACTGGCCAGGGCAAGATATATAATTGGCTTCGAAAATAGAAAATTGTTGAGGGGATGAAGCAAAGAGTGTGATACATCTTATCATCATGTGATACATCTTTTTCATCCTGGAACCCTCAGTGCCTAGTACAGTGGTGGTGATGCAGTAAGTATATGTCAGATGAAATGATTGGTGTTGATGGTCCACCACAAATGGTTAACCACAGGGAACTAGTTTACACTGGACGGAGGGCAGGTTCTCAAAATAGATGTGGTCAGTAGACTGGGGAGATACTCAGGCAGTGGACTCAGCTCTGCCAGGAAGTAAATGGCAAGTTTTGTGGATATTAATAAAGCATGACTAGTAATCAGAGCAAGTTGCTTGGCATCAGGAATGTCTGGTAATGGATAAAAGCAGGAAATACAGAAAAGGTCAGCATTTCCAGGTAAAGATATGCAGTCTGCCTTGGGTAAGGCTGCTGATGCTAGAACTAAATCCACTGGGGCTGAAGGTTGAGTTCACACGTGTGTTAAGAAGAGGAATGGCGAGAGAAAGGCCCAACAGGAGACAGGGTACTGAGAAACCATCTGGACATCCACGATGAGTTTAGGATTCTAAAACTCCAGAATGAGCAGAAGGTGTAGATTTGCTCTCAGTGTCCAGACAGAACAGTTGCTGGAGCCCAGATCAGGCCCACACCAGCGTCAGTGTTGCTTGGTGTTGACTTCTCTAATAGATTCTACCCTGGCTAAGATGCCAGTAACCTGAAGGTTCACATCAGTACCCTTGGCTCTAGGGAGAAGAGATTCCAGTCCTAACTTTTGTTCTAAGTGAGAATGAACCTAGGATGTTTAATTTTTAGAACAGGAGAACCTATGTGGGTTAATGCTTTCATATATTTAGCAATCAAGACTCTTTGGTTATATAGGTAACAGAAAGATCATTCATATTAACTTAAGTGAAAAAGAGGAAGCTATTGGCTGGTATAAATACAGCATGCAAAGGCAGAGCAGAGCTGGCCTGGGGGTTTCTTCTCTCACCAGATTTGTGTGCTGTTCTCTGCTGTGACTTCACTCTGCTCTCTGGGAGAGATTTCCCTGTAGAGAACAGCATAACCTGGTGGTGAAGAACTGGGGCAGTTCCACAGCTTGGGTGTAAAGCCCACCACTCCCCTTTGACCTTAGATAAATCGCCTTCTATAAAACGTGCATAATTAACAGCACCAACATCATACATTGTTTGCAAGGATTAAATGAGCACGTAAATATAAAACACTCAGAATGGTGCCTGGTACATAGAAAGTACTGTGTTGTTATTATTATTGGCTCCCAGCAGCTCTGGCTCGTAACACAACAGTTCTGATGCCAGAGGGTAGAGAATGATTCACTCTGCCAATGCTAGTTAAAAACAGTTGTCTAGGAAGACTCATTAGCTGAAACTGAGACAGATGTATTGGCCATGTAAGAGGTGCAATCTCCTATGGAAAGGGGAGAAAATTGAGAAAGGAGGCATAGATGCCTCTGTCCGCCACATTTTGTACTCCCCTTCCATATAGAATTGTTGCTGGGAATTGACTGCCCAGCTCAGGTCTGTATTTCCTAGCATCTTTCTTCCTCTGCATGGGAGATGAGGAAGTGAGAGGGAAAACATGGACTAGTTCTTATCCACGTCGTGAGGTTGAAGTGATATGTGATCCTTCCAAACCAAGGCTTTTTTAAGAGGTGTTCTTGTTTTCTCCATACTTTCTCCTTGTTATGTGATGAGGACGTTGTCCTCAATACTCTTTTACACAACGGAATCAGTTGGTTATCTTAACAAAACTGATGCCAGACCTGACATTAGACCAGTGGTTCTTAACCAAGGGGCATTTTGGGCCCCCTCGTGGGCATTTGGCAAAATCTGAGAATATCTTTGGTTATCACCGTTGTGTGGAGGAGTTATTGGAATCTAATAAGCAGAGGCCAGGGATATTGCTAAACATCCTACAAAACACAGGACATCCCCCTACCCCCAACAAAGACTTATCTGGTCTGAACTGTGGGAAGGTTTATAAACCCTGCCCTAGAGGGTGGAGAGCATAAGGCTGAGAGATGGAAGAGCCCTGGGTGCTGAGTCACTGCATCGAGGAAAGTCGCCAGTCAGTCTGGAGCACCTACCTTGGAGAGTCATCTGAATGGCAAGAAGCCTCTAATGTGTTAAATCTTTGAAATTTGGGGTCTTTCTGTTTGGGAGTAGCAAGCATTGATTGCCTTAAATAATATCAGAAATGTACTGAAGGAACTGTGATTATTTAACTTATGAAATGGACATATATTTTTATTGCTGTCTGCCTAGGTTGCAATATTAAATTGTGGGCCATTGTTTTAATACTTAAAATTTAAGAGTAATTCACAGCACAGATTTCCCTAACTAAAATCATGCAAATCAGTATTCAGTGATTTTATGGCATGGGAATGGATTTTGAGTATTTGGTTTGTATCATGGATGAAAAATATTTGGATTCTAATTTTAATAAGTAGGTTAGGTTGTGTTTCAAGTCAAAATTTGTTTTATTTAGGATTTCATCTGTATTATTCAGTAAATGTTAAGTTAATCTTTCACATCATTTTATTGGTTATTGTTTGTAAAGAAGACGTTAGACTTGTAAAGTAGGAGAATAAAAAATGTTACAATGGTAGTTTTAGTAAATATTGTAAAAATGCCAAATTCTTAAATCTGTTTGACTCTGTGAGTTACTGTGACTGCTTTGAAACTGATTAACATTGAAACTCTGCAGGGATTGTGTTTTTTCAGGAATTTTAGAAGAAAGACATCAATAGTCTCAGTGCCTGGGAGTGCCAGAGTCCAGGGGGACCCACCTCTTCATCTGCAGTCACCAGGGCTGGACAACTGAACACTGAACTCTTTGGCTATATTGATAGAATTCGAGATGGGCTAGGGGAGGGTCAGGGCTTCCCAGGTGGTGCTAGTGGAAAAGAACTCACCTGCCAGTACAGAAAACATAAAGAGACATGGGTTCAATCCCTGGGTGGAAAAGATCCCCTGGGGGAAGACTTGGCAACCCGCTTCAGTTTGCCTGGAGAATCCCATGGACAGAGGACCCTGGTGGGCTACAGTCAATAGAGTCGCAAAGAGTCGGACATGACTGAAGCGAGTTCAAATGCATGCACAAAGGTGAGGGTCAATCTTGGGACTTGTTCAGGATTTGTCAGAAGAAACATGCTTTATTTTTTGCTGATTTGGAGCTTTAAGACTGTAAGCCACAAGCTATGGGCAACCGTCTTACTTAAGAATGAAGCTATCATAAGGAACATAGATGGAAGCTGCTTCATTAAGCATAGATGCTTCATTAACAATACCACTAAAGCATCAATAGTTTACAACAAAGTAAAATTGTTTCTCGTTCATGCTACTTGTCATCTGTGAGTCCACTAAGGCTCTGTTCCAAATATCTTCTCCATTCTGGGATTCATTTTGGGATCTACGGCCACTGGACAGATTGAAAAATAGAGAAAGAGAAAATGGCAGGACCATGTGATGGCCCTTAAATCTTCTGCATGGATATGGCACATGTCATTTCTTCCAACACCCTATTGACCACAGCAAGTCACATGACCAGACTTGCCATCACAGATTAGAGAACTATTCTCCCCCCAGAGGGTAGTTAATGCAAGTCACATGCAAATGGGCGCAGGATTAGGATTTCATTTGTTTTATTCTTCATCATGAAGAATAATGTAGATAGAGACAGAGATATAGAGAGATAGAAGATGAAGATAGAAAGAGAGATTAGGTTTTAATGACATCATTTGAATATCTAGGCCAAGTTATTGAGTCCTACCTAGAGCTTCATGGCCTTTTCATTAACCCACATCAGTAAGTTACCCTTTTTGCTTAAGCTGGTTGGGTTAAGTTTTCTGTCATTTATATCTACTTTCAGGTAACATAGATGAGATATGTTGATTATTCCTGCCACGATGAAATGTATTGATTATGTCTTTATTTGCTATGGTGGAATATATTATTATTATTGATTATTTGCTCCTCTCCTATGAGCTGACTAATATACTTGATATCTTTGGAATGCTTGCCAAAATTTATAATTGAGTATAAACCTAGAGCACTTATAATCATTGAGTATATCCTGCAAGTTACCAAACATGAATTAATAACTAATAAGCTACCAAACTTCTTTGATTATCAATGTCTTTCTTATAATAATAATATCTTCCTCATAGATTTTTGTGGATACAGATTTAAACACAATGCAAGGCACATGATAAAACACTTAGTAAATAGCAATTACTATTTTTATCATTACAGAGGAAAATGCCCTTATGAACTCTTTTTGATGCTTCCAGTAACAAACACCCTTGAATGAGGTCCAAGTAAAGCTTAACCAATATTAAACACTACTTAATGGGTGGCATTCTGGGAAGCCTCCCAGGATAGTACTTTTATATTTTTATTTATTTATTTGGCTGTGCCAGGTCTTAGTTGTGGCATGTGGGATCTAGTTCCCTAACAGGATTAAACCCAGGCCCCCTGCATTGGGAGTGCGGAGTCTTAACCACTGAACCACCAGGGAAGTCCCAAGACATTACTTATAAAATTGCATCTATATCATTTCAGGAAGCAGTAACTGGGAAGAATGCTGTGGAGAAAGTTGGATGAGAGTTGAGGGAATATACTGAGAAGTAGGATAGACATTCATCTCTGCATTTCTTGGTACTTGAAGGTAGATGAAAAGAGATCAGCACTTGCAGAACTGGTCCTCAACCCAGCACTGAGGACGGTAGCATCTAGTTGGGGCTCTTGCACATTCTTCGTTTACAAGCACCTTTTGGCAGATTTGTTTTGTTAGAGGACACAGGTTACATTGGTTGAACTAATTATTTAAGAATCTTAGAGAAGGGGATAAGGAATTTTTATGACAGGAGTACCTCTTAGGACAAATATCTCTGAATAATAAAGAGTAAGTCTTTTGAGTAATTCAGACTGAAAGCTGTGTATGTGTGTATGTTTGCATCCACGCACATATGCTTTTCGGATGATATGGAAAGGATTAGAATGTGACCTAATAGGAGGAAGGGAGGCACTGAGCTTGGGAATTGGGGTTGGTTCCAGTTTTTCTTTTTACAATAAAGATTTCTGAATCACATAGTGTGTTCAGGCATTGTGTTCAGTTCAGTTCAGTTGCTCAGTCGTGTCCAACTCTTTGCAACCCCATGAATCGCAGCATGCCAGGCCTCCCTGTCTATCACCATCTCCAGGAGTTCACTCAGACTCACATCCATCGAGTCCGTGATGCCATCCAGCCATCTCATCCTCGGTCGTCCCCTTCTCCTGCCCCCAATCCCTCCCAGCATCAGAGTCTTTTCCAATGAGTCAACTCTTCTCATGAGGTGGCCAAAGTACTGGAGCTTCCCAGAGCTGATCTCCTTCAGAATGGACTGGTTGGATCTCCTTGCAGTCCAAGGGACTCTCAAGAGTCTTCTCCAACACCACAGTTCAAAAGCATCAATTCTTCGGCGCTCAGCTTTCTTCACAGTCCAGCTTTCACATCCATACATGACCACAGGAAAAACCATAGCCTTGACTAGATGGACCTTAGTTGGCAAAGTAATGTCTCTGCTTTTGAATATACTATCTAGGTTGGTCATAACTTTTCTTCCAAGGAGTAAGCGTCTTTTAATTTCATGGCTGCAGCCACCATCTACAGTGATTTTGGAGCCCCCAAAATAAAGGCTGACACTGTTTCCACTGTTTCCCCATCTGTTTCCCATGAAGTGATGGGACCAGATGGCATGATCTTCGTTTTCTGAATGTTGAGCTTAGGGCCTAAATATTCAGCAAATATTTACTGAGCACCTACAATGTGCCAGGCACTGTGCTAGCCACCTGGGAATACAATAGAGAATGCAATCAGGTATTGTCTGTGACCCTCATAGAACTGAGAGTCTAAGAAGAAATGGATGATTAAATCATGACATGCATAACTATGAAATTACAATGATGTTAGCTACAAGGAAGAAAAGTTAAAAACAAAACAAAACAGGAGGATGTTTACCAGAAGGATTTATCACTTTCCCTGTTAGTGTCAGGGAAATGATATTGTCCAGTTTGTCTTTTGAAAGATTATTCTGGATTTGTGGTTGAAAAGAAGATTCAATAGTGAGTACAGAGAATCAGAAGTCTACTGCAGGGATCCCAGGAAGAAATATGGTTGGCTTAGAACAGGGAGGTGATGATAGAGAAGTGGACCAGTTTCAGAAATCTTGAAGAGGTGAACTCAATTGAACTTGGTGAAGAACTGGACGAGAGAGAAGAGGGAAGTACTGTCAAGAATGATTCGTTTTAAGCCTCTCTCTCTGGTCTCTAGGACCTCATAAATGCACTATGAAAAATTAAGTGTTTGCCCAAGCATAAGCAAAGTTATGGCACAAAGTAGGACTTGGAAAAAAATGTCCCATCACTGACCCTTGAGCTCAATTTCCTGAGGGCTCAGTTTTTAAAGAAGATTAGAATATAATGTATTTGTTGCATGGTATGTAGCCAAAGTCAACACAAGTACCCAGACTATAATGCTCTGCTCAAGGACACAATTTGAATATTCCAGCCTCAGGCAAAACTGTAAAGTCTAGTTTTGTGTGGTCCTGTAATATTCTCTATCTTCTCTCCCACTGCTTTAGACTTTTCAGAGCTGTTTGTAGAGCCTGAGGGATATCACGTAACAGCCTGCTCTTCAAGGAATTAACTCACAACTTAATGAAGAGAAACTTGCATGACTTCATCTATGCCCAGTGTTTTTTATCTCTCAGACTGTGTTTCTGTACGGCATAGCTAGAAAAGCATACACTTATGCTAAAACATAACTGATACAATTTACAGCTTTAGAATATATAATATATAACTTTTGGATGAGTTATAAAAGTGGACACTTAGTGGGCATTGATTAATGTTACTTATAAATGTGAAAATTGAGACCTACCAATATTAACTAACTTGCTTTTGGACTCACGGGTATTCATTAATATTCAAAGCTTATATTTATGTCAGAACTTGTTCCTTCAACAAATATTTATTGAGTACTGTTTGCCAGGACTATTTCCAAGTAAATAATGTTACCATAATACATTTTTGTCCACATAGAGCTCATGTTCTACTTGGAAAGATAAATAAGAAAAAATTGTATAATTTCATATAATACCATGAAGAATAAAACAGGGTAAGGGATAGAATGTAATTAAACACATTAAAACAGCCGTTTGTCAAAGAAGTCCTTTGTGAAGGGAAGATATTTGAGCTGAGATGGGATTGATGAGAAGGAAATCATTCTAGGTAGGGAACATCAAGTGCAAAGATCCTGAGGCAGGAAATAACTCAGTAGATTTGAGAACAAAAAAGAAAGTCATCTGGTGGGGATGTGGCAAATCCAGTGACAAATGGAATATTTCCTGCCATATCCAGTTTCCCAGGTGGCACAGTGGTAAAGAATCTGCCTGCCAATGCAAGAGACGCAGTAGACACAGGTTCAATCCCTGGCTTGGAAAGATCCTCTGGAGAAGGAAATGGCAACCCACTCCAGTCTTCTTGCCTAGAGAATCCCAGGGACAGAGGAGTCTGGTGGGCTGCCGTCTGTGGGGTTGCACAGAGTTGGACATGACTGAAGCGACTTAGCAGCAGCCCTCCAGCCTGAGCTGGTTTGCCCTGAGGAAACTCAGAAAGGAAAAGAATACCTGCCATCTAGTAGCCATCAGACTGTAGCCACTCCCTATGGTAGCCCTGTGGAAACTCAGGATATGAAAACAAGATATTGGCCCTAGGTAGATGAGATGCATATCAAAAGAATGATTTCAGTGACCCCAGAGTCTTGCATCTTCCCACACATAGAAAAGTGCTAAATTCCTTAACTTGAGACATATGGTTTTCTTTAATAAAGGATAATCTTTTGATGTGCAGACTCCAATGGTAAAGAATCTGCCTGCAGTGCAGGAGACCCAGATTCAATTCCTGAGTCAGAAAGATCCATTGGAGAAGAAATGCCAACTCACTGCAGTATTCTTGCCTGGGGAACCCCATGGACGGAGGAGCCACAGTTCTTGGTGTCGCAAAGTTGGACACATTGATCAACTAACACTTTCACTTTTCTTTCTTTCTTTTTTTTTTTTTTTGATGTTCAGACTACCTGTCTTTTGTTACAAAACTTCTGTATAACCTGGCTTCCCATGCACCTCTCAGAATAATTGTCTCAGGGTTACTTGAGATGCTGCCTCCTGGAATTGAAGTCCTAAAAATTCCTACCAAATAAAACATAACTCTCAACTTCTAGGTTGTGAATACTTTTTAAGTCCACACCAGTGAGAAGTGTATTTGAAGGCCGAGAGATTAGAAAATCTTTAGGGCTACAGTAAAGAGCTTGGATTTTATCTAAGGGTAATGGGAAGTCTTGAGAGGATTTAAGCACTAAAGTAACATGATCTAAGTAGAATTTAAGAAGATCATCCAGTTGCTGGGTAGAATGGACAGAGTAGATATAGCAGAGTGTGAGAAGAAAGATAGCTGCAAAGAAAGCTGGTGGTTTGAACCATCATTGTAGGAACAGAGATAGAGAAGTCGGTGAATTTATAATATCTTTGGGTATCAGGTGGCAGGGGTTACTGGTGTACTGGTGATAGGAGGTAAGGAGTAAAACAGAAATAAGGGCAACTTCTATGTTTTTGACTAAAGCAATTAAATTATGAATCTCTGTAGTACTGAGGATTCAACTCAGATCACCTTGCCACTCCAACATACTCTTCTGAAGGCATTGTCTAATTGCTTGTTCTAGGGAGGTATTTTTCCTTTTGAAGTGTTACCTTATTATTCTGTCTACAGGAAGCAGGGAAAGAGATTGACATTTATAGGTTGCATTTGAATTCAGGTTGCCTGCCCCAGCTATCTGCTCCAAGCTTTCTGACTAGGTTAGTGATAGTTGTGGGACATTGACTCTGCCAGTGAGGATGCCTGCCTCGGTGTCCAGTTCCTTTGCTCTAAAAGAAGACAAAGAGACCGATAGCATCAACCTGACTGGCCTTCTTGTTGCCCAGTTCTACCCTTTGCCTGCAACCTAATTCCTGCATCTGGTGTCCTGACTTGGTCAAGAAGACGTTGGGTACACGTCTGCCAGCAAGGGTTGACAGAGGGAGATCTGGACTGTGGTCCTGGTACTCTGATGGTCCCCAGAGCCTAGAGGATGACTGCCTGGTCCCTTCGGCTCCTGGTCAGAGCAGGTTCTAGAAATTCATGATGCTGTGGAACTGGTTCACCACTGTGGTTTGGACAGACAGCAGGGTGGGGCAAAGTGTCCCCAGGCTGCTCCAGAGCTGGTTCAGAAGAGAGACTAAGGTCGGGCCTATGGTTGAAATTACATGTGTCCCTGGCAGAATTCACGTCAGGATTTATAAAAGTAGATTTTATAACTTCAGCTGTACTTGGCAATGATCACTTCTTGGTTGAAGATGCTTGGAGAGTCTTTAAGATCATTTCTTACTGCAGGTGGAGATCTGAATTCTGACAGTGAGTGAGTCACCCTTGTCTTTTGAAAGTCTCCTGAGCAGGCCCAGAGAGGAATGTCAACCAGTCAGGATCCTGGCAGGAAATAGGATTCACCGCTGAGGGGCTTCCCTCATAGCTTAGTTGGTAGAGAATCCGCCTGCAATGCAGGAGACCCAGGTTTGATTCCTGTGTCGGGCAGATCCCCTGGAGAAGGGATAGGCTACCCACTCCAGTATTTTGGGCCTGCCTTTGTGGCTCAGCTGGTAAAGAGTCCGTCTCAATGAGGAAACTTGGTTTCAATCCCTGGGTTGGGAAGATCTGGAGAAGGGAAAGGCTACCCACTATAGTATTCTGGCCTGGAGAATTCCATGGACTTATAGTCCGTGGGGTTGCAACATGAAAGAGCGACTTTCACTTCACTTCACTTCTGATGGTTCATGTGAAGAGAATGAATGAAGCAACTATTTGCAGAAGTCTAGGTGGGGCTAAGGGACATTGAAAGGGCAGGGGAGTCACCAAGAGGCTGGCAACAGGGCAAACTGTTACCACTCCAGGGCCCAAAGAAGATAAAGACAGAACCATAGTTACCTGAGCCAGGGGAGAACCCGAGCCGTAGAGCAGGAGCCGCCAGCAGGGGCTGGAGTGGTGGAAGGAGTGTTTGCTGCCAGAGAAGTGGCCCAGAAGTGGGAGCGACTGAGGAAGTTTATTCACCTCCTCTGTTCCATCGTCTCCTGCCTGCCTGTAGGAGAGAGAAGAGGGAGGAAAGGGAGGAAGGTAGATCTGGAAGAGCAGATGAAACACCAGCAATACAAGAGGGATGTCATTATTTACTTCAGATCATAGCGCTGGCATTGTCTTCACTTTTTCTAAAATTTAAAACAAATGTTTTCATTTAATTATTTAGTAAATTTATTTTTTTGGGTGCCCAGAGTCTTCATTGCTGTACACAGGCTTTCTCTAGTTGCAGCAAGCGAGGACTACTCTTCCTTGCGGTGCATGGGCTTCACATTGCAGTGGCTTCTTTTATGGAGCACAGGCTCTAGGCTCCCAGGCTACAGCAGTTGCAGCTCCTAGGCCGTAGAGTACAGGCTATGGCACCCCACTCCAGTACTCCTGCCTGGAAAATCCCATGGACAGAGAAGCCTGGTGGGCTGCATTCCATGGGGTCACTAAGAGTCGGACACGACTGAGCGGCTTCACTTTCACATTTCACTTTCCTGCAGTGGAGAAGGAAATGGCAACCCACTTCAGTGTTCTTGCCTGGAGAATCCCAGGGACGGGGGAGCCTGGTGGGCTGCCGTCTATGGGGTGTACAGAGTCAGACATGACTGAAGCGACTTAGCAGCAGCAGCAACAGCAGGCTGTAGAGCACAGGCTCAGTATTTGTGGCACATGGGCTTAGTTCCTCCATGGTATGTGGGATCTTCCCAGACCAGGGATTGAACCATGTCCCCAGCATTTCCAGGTGGATTCTTAACCACTGGACCACCAGGGAAGTCTTAGTATTGTCTTTAGACACACATACACACACACACACACACACACACACACATCCTTTTTATCCTCCTCCATTTCTTCTTATTGATTTATAATAATAATCTTCAAACCCCAAGACACACATAAACCACTGCAGAGGAGAGTGATGGAACGTGAATACTACACTATGTGGACAGTGAGGGCATCCAGGTATTCCTAGGGACAGCATGGGATGGAGCAGGGAGTGTGGATAAGGGTCCTGGCTTAGACCCTTATTGCTGGTTGGGAGTTGACTGGCAGAATGAGAGAGGGGCCCAGGGTGAATAAGAAAAATTCTCACCCCAAAGACAATGGCATTTGGAGATAGAGAGGGTCAAGGTATGTGTTTCCTGCAGACTAAGGGTGGGAGTCAAAATGAGCTTCAAAGATGAGCTTTCTACACGGGAAGAGATGGGTTTGAGGTGGTTTGATTTAAAGCCACCAAGTTGGTATCTGGTCCAGTTTCTTAAGGGCTTTTTTAAGGCGCAGTTATATTTTTGGTTATATATCTTAGCAGCAAAAAAATTTGGACAAACCAAAGTTCACATATTTATTTAAAAATTGCATTTTTCCTCAATAGTACTTTATTGACATGCTGTGGAGAGCACGAACCCTGGATCTCAGATTTTTCTTGTTTTGAAAAATGATAATCCTCAAAGACCTTAGAACAATGCCTGACATGAAGTCAGCAGAATGTGGATTAGATTGCAGTCAGAAACATATCCCAAACACAAGCATTTTAAGGGTTAAACCAAAGTATATGAAGAGAAGTTTACATGTATATATATATAATATATAAGAATATATATTTCCACACCCATCTTGCAAAGCTTCTGGGGCATGTATAATCCTCACTTTGGAGTCCACCAGTTGAGACTTAGTATTTGCTGGCAGACTGACTGCTACCTTGAGTAAATTTCACTTTTCCAACCTCACTCTCCTCCTCTATGAGATGTGGGCAGTTAATTGTGCCTGCCTTACAGGGCTGATAGAAGATTAAATATACCACATCCACTTAGCCCAGGCCCTGCCTGATGCATCTTCAATTCAGTTCAGTCGCTCAGTTGTGTCTGACTCTTTGTGACCCCATGGACTGCAGCATGCCAGCCTTCCCTGTCTATCACCAACTCCTGGGGCTTACTCAAACTCATGTCCATTGAGTTGGTGATGCCATCCAACCATCTCATACTCTGTCGTCCCCTTCTCCTCCTGCCCTCAATCTTTCCCAGTGTCAGGGTCTTTTCCAGTGAGTCAGTTCTTTGCATCAGGTGGCCAAAGTTTTGGAGTTTCAGCTTCAGCATCAGTCCTTCCAATGAGTATTCAGGACTGATTTCCTTTAGGATAGGCTGGTTGGATCTCCTTGCAGTCCAAAGGACTCTCAAGAGTCTTCTCCAACACCACAGTTCAAAAGCATCAATTCTTCAGTGCTCAGCTTTCTCTATAATCCAAATCTCACATCCATACATGACTACTGGAAAAACCATAGCTTAGACTAGACAGACCTTTGTTGGCAAAGTAATGTCTCTGCTTTTTAATATGCTGTCTAGGTTGGTCATAACTTTTCTTTCAAGGAACAAATGTCTTTTAATTTCATGGCTGCAGTCACCATCTGCAGTGATTTTGGAGCCCAGAAAAATAAAGTCTGTCACTGTTTCCCTTGTTTGCCCATCTATTTGCCATGAAGTGATGGGACCAGATGCCTTGATCTTAGTTTTCTGAATGTTGAGTTTTAGGCCAACTATTCTCTCTCCTCTTTCACTTTGACTAAGAGGCTGTTTAGTTTTTCTTTGCTTTCTGCTATAAGTGTGGTGTCATCTACATATCTGAGTTTATTGATATTCTCCCAGCAATCTTGTTTCCAGCTTGTGCTTCATTCAGTCCAGCATTTCTCATGAGGTACTCTGCATATAAGTTAAATAATCAGGGTGACAATACACAGCCTAGACGTACTCCTTTCCCAATTTGGAACCAGTCTGTTGTTCCATGTCCAGTTCTAACAGTTCCTGACCTGCATACAGATTTATCAAGAGGCAAGTCAAGTGGTCTAGTATTCCCATCTGTTTCAGAATTTTCCACAGTTTGTTATGATCCACACAGTCAAAGGCTTTGGCATAGTCAGTAAAGCGAAGAGATGTTTTTCTGGGGCTCTCGCTATTTCGATGATCCAGCGGATGTTGGCAATTTGATCTCTGGTTCCTTTGCCTTGTTTAAATCCAGCTTGAACATCTAGAAGTTCACAGTTCATGTAATGTTGAAGCCTGGCTTGGAGAATCTTGAGCATTACTTTGCTAGCATGTGAGATGAGTGCAATTGTGCAGTAGTTTGAGCATTCTTTTGCATTGCCTTTCTTTGAGATTGGAATGAAAACCGACCTTTTCCAGTCCTGTGGCCACTGCTGCGTATCCCAAATTTGGTGGCATATTGAGTGCAACACTTTTACAGCATCATCTTTTAGGATTTGAAATAGCTCAACTGGAATTCCATCACCTCCACTAGCTTTGTTTGTAGTGATGCTTCCTAAGGCCCACTTGACTTCACATTCCAGGATGTCTGGCTTTAGGTGAGTGATCACACCATCATGGTTATCTCAGTCGTGAAGATATTTTTTGTATAGTTCTTCTGTGTATTCTTGCCACCTCTTCTTAATATCTTCTGCTTCTGTTAGGTCCATACCATTTCTGTCCTTTATTGAGCCCATCTTTGCATGAAATGTTGCCTTGGTATCTCTCATTTTCTTGAAGAGATCTCTAGTTTTTCCCATTCTATTGTTTTCCTCTATTTCTTTGCATTGATCACTGAGGAAGGCTTTCTTATCTCTCCTTGCTATTCTTTGGAACTCTGCATTCAAATGGGTATATCTTCTTTTTTCTCCTTTGCCTTTTGCTTCTCTTCTTTTAACAGCTATTTATAAGGCCTCCTCAGACAACCATTTTGCCTTTTTGCATTTCTTTTTCTTGGGGATGGTCTTGATCACTGCCTCCTGTACTATGTCAGGAACTTCCATCCATGATTCTTCAGGCATTTTATCAGATCTAATGCCTTGAATCTATTTGTCACTTCCACTGTATAATTGTAAAGGATTTGATTTAGGTCATACCTGAATGGTCTAGTGGTCTTCCCTGCTTTCTTCAATTTAAGTCTGAATTTGGCAATAAGGATTTCATGATCTGAGCCAGTCTGCTCCCAGTCTTATTGTTGCTGACTGTATAGAGCTACTCCATCTTTGGCTGCTAAGAATATAATCAATCTGATTTTGGTATTGACCATTTGGTGATGTCCCTATGTAAAGTCTTCTCTTGGGTTGTTGGAAGAGGGTGTTTGCTATGACCAGTCCATTCTCTTGGCAAAACTCTGTTAGCCTTTGCCCCGCTTCATTCTGTACTCCAAAGCCAAATTTGCCTGCTACTCCAGGTGTTTCTTGACTTCCTACTTTTGCATTACAGTCCCCTCTGCTGAAAGGGACATCTTTTTTGGGTGTTAGTTCTAGAAGGTCTTGTAGGTCTTTATAGAACCATTCAGCTGCAACTTCTTCAACATTACTGGTTGGGGCATGAACTTGGATTTCTGTGATACTGAATGGTTTGCCTTGGAAATGAACAGAGATCATTCTGTCGTTTTGGAGATTGCATCCAAGTACTGAATTTCAGACTCTTGTTGACTGTGAAGGCTACTCCATTTCTTCTAAGGGGTTCCTGCCCACAGTAGTAGATATAATGGTCATCTGAGTTAAATTCACCCTTTCCAGTTCATTTTAGTTCACCGATTCCTAAAATGTTGATGTTCACTCTTGCCATCTCCTGTTTGACCACTTCCAATTTCTTGATTCATGGAACTAACATTCCAGGTTCCTATACAATATTGCTCTTTACAGTATCGGACTTTATTCCATCACCAGTCACATCCACAACTGGGTGTTGTTTTTTCTTTGGCTCCGTCTCTTCATTCTTTCTGGAGTTATTTCTCCACTGATTTCCAGTAGCATATTGGGCACCTACCAACCTGGGGAGTTCATTTTTCTGTGTCCTATCTTTTTGCCTTTTCATACTGTTCATGGGGTTCTCAAGGCAAGAATACTGAAATGGTTTGCCATTCCCTTCTCCAGTGGACTACGTTTTGTCAGAACTCTCCACCGTGACCCGTCTGTCTTGGGTGACCCTACATGGCATGGCTCATAGTTTCACTGAGTTAGACAAGGCTGTGGTCCATGGGATCAGATTGGTTAGTTTTCTGTCACTGTGACCGTGGTTTTCATTCTGTCTGCCCTCTCATGGAGAAGGGTAAGAGGCTCATGGAAGCTTCCTGATGGGAGAGACTGACTGAGGTGCATCTTCAGGACTCAGTAAAATGTTACATGTGCTTATTGTCACAAAAATAATGATCATTGTATTTAAATCAGCATAGAGAAAAAAGTCATAATACTATGGGATCATATATGATCACTATAAAGAAACCTGGCTTATTTTTAGAACTTTTCCTAAAGCTTCTGTATACACACAGGCATATTTTGCATAATTGGAATTAAAAGACGCTTACTCCTTGGAAGGAAAGTTATGACCAACCTAGACAGCATATTAAAAAGCAGAGACATGACTTTGCAAACAAAGGTTCGTCTAGTCAAGGCTATGGCTCTTCCAGTAGTCATGTATGGATGTGAGAGTTGCACTATAAAGAAAGCTGACAACAGAAGAATTGATGCTTTTGAACTGTGGTGTTGGAGAAGACTCTTGAGAGTCCCTTGGACTACAAGGAAATCAAACCAGTCTATCCTAAAGGAGATCAGTCCTGAGTGTTCATTGGAAGGATGAACACTGATGTTGAAGCTAAAACTCCAATACTTTAGCCACCTGATGCGAAGAGCTGACTCATTGGAAAAGACCCTGATACTGGGAAAGATTGAAGGCAGGAGAGAAGGGGATGACAGAGGATGAGATGGTTGGATGGCATCACCGACTCAATGGAGATGAGTTTGAGTAATCTCCGGGAGTTGGTGATGGACAGGGAGGCCTAGCATGCTGCGGTCCATGTATACACAAAGAGTCGCACACGACTGAGCGACTGAACTACACTGATTGCGTGTTCTGTTGTGGACCTGTTAAAAACAGGTGTGAAATCTTACAGGGTCAGAATAATTTATTCACCCACCCCTATTGCTGGTCATTTGTGTTTTTTTCTAAGGTTTTTCTGTTTTAGACAACACTGTGATGAATAGTCTGTTTTTAACAGGCTTATTGGGATGTAGTTTGTATACCATTAAA
The DNA here is from genome assembly GCA_006408695.1 of Aepyceros melampus. NCBI lineage: Eukaryota > Metazoa > Chordata > Mammalia > Artiodactyla > Bovidae > Aepyceros > Aepyceros melampus. The sequence goes on from SJXQ01003381.1 coordinate 89,957, forward strand.
CGACCCACAAAAAGTGTGAGTCACTGATTTTTTAGTGTTTTCAGTGTTGTATGACCGTCAGTAGAATCTAACTTTAGAACATTATTAATGCTGCACAAAGAACCTGTGCTCTTGGTAGTCATCCCCATGGTCAACCCCCACAGATCCAGGGAACCACTAATCTACTTTCTGTCTCTACAGATTTGTCATTTCTGGACATTTCAGATAAACGGGATCATACTCTATGTTGTATTTGGAGACTGGTTTCTTTCACTTCACGTAATGTTTTTTGAGGTTCACCCACTCTGTCGCTGAGAGTCGGACACGACTGAATGACTTCACTTTTACTTTTCACTTTCATGCATTGGAGAAGGAAATGGCAACCCACTCCAGTGTTCTTGCCTGGAGAATCCCAGGGACGGGGGAGCCTGGTGGGCTGCTATCTATGAGGTCGCACAGGGTCAGACATGACTGATGCGACTTAGCAGCAGCAGCACCTTGTAGTACTGTCACAGCATTAGTCCTTTTTATTGCCAAACATCCCATGGTGTGGATATATCATGCTTTATTCATCTGTTCATGAATGATGGACATTTGAATTGTTTCTATGATGAATAATCTTATAGACTAATCTTAACTATTTCCTTTGAATGCATTCCAAGACTTGAAAATTCTGAGTCAAAAGTTCTGCATTTATTTCCAGAGGTTTGACCATCAGTTCAGTTCAGTTCAGTTGCTCAATCGTTGCAACCCCAGGGACTGCAGCACGCCAGGCTTCCCTGTCCATCATCAACTCCTGGAGCTTGCTCAAACTCATGTCCATCAAGTCAGTGATGACATCCAACCATCTCATCCTCTGTTATCCCCTTTTCCTTCAATCTTTCCCAGCATCAGAGCCTTTTTCAATGAGTCAGTTCTTCGCATCAGGTGGCCAAAGTATTGGAGTTTCAGCTTCAGCATCAGTCTTTTCAGTGAATAAACAGGACTGATTTCCTTTAGGATGGATTGGTTGGATCTCCTTGCAGTCCAAGGGACTCTCAAGAGTCTTCTCCAACACCACAGTTCAAAAGCATCAATTCTTCGATGCTCCGCTTTCTTTATAGTCCAACTCTCACTTCCATATACGACTACTGGAAAAACCATAGCCTTGACTAGACGGACCTTTGCTTGCAAAGTAACGTCTCTGCTTTCTAATATGCTGTCGAGGTTGGTCATAGCTTTTCTGACAAGGAGCAAGCGTCTTTTAATTTCATAGCTGCAGTCACCATCTGCAGCGATTTTGGAACCCAACAAAATAAAGTCTCTCACTGTTTCCATTGTTTTGACCATCAAGCACTTCTAATTCAATCTTTATCTCTCACTTGAGTACATTAACGACTGTGTTCTTCATCGTTTGAACTACAAAACCTTTGTTTTCTGTGTGACACCTGGAGGTATGGTGGCTCAGAGGTTAAAGCGTCTGCCTCCAATGCGGCAGACCCGGGTTCAATCCCTGGGTTGGGAAGATCCCCTGGAGAAGGAAATGGCAACCCACTCCAGTATTCTTGCTTGGAGAATCTCATGGACTGAGGAACCTGGTGGGCTGCAGTCCATGGGGTCACAAAGAGTCGGACACGACTGAGTGACTTTACTTACTTAATATTCTAAAGAACTGTCCTCAGGGATTCTATCCTGTGTTGTGTGTTAGAGGCCATAAGACAGTAATATTCCTAAAGGAACACCTTTTATTTACTTATATAAGTCTTTATCATTTTTAGCTGGAAACCTTTTTATCATCTGGCATTAAGGAAAATCAGCAGAGACTTGTAAGTGGTAGATGGTCTCTTTGAATTGTCTCACTTTTCCCTTTAAGTATGTGTATCCCCTACCAACTTCTTGGAAGTTGTCGACATCCAGAAAAATAATTTCTGTGTCAGTGGAATGTTGACCCAAGGTTTCACAGCACATATCATTTGGTTTATAATCTTATTTATTTAAAATATGTTATTGCTTAACTGACTTACCTCCTCTAAAAATGTGAAAGTAAGTGAAAATTTGTGATCTGCATGCTGTGGTTTTTAATTCAACATAGCTGTAAACTCTTACCCAGGGTGGCCTCCTGGGTAAAATCTACTCACACATCTTCTTTATTATATGAAAGGATCCTGCAGAGATGTCAGCTGGTGGATAAAGACTAAGCTTAAGCCTCAGTCAGTGTGAATCCTGGATAATGTTTACAAATAGAATGGTCTCTGCAGCAACCGACTAGCGGTGGATATAAGAGCTCTGTCTCCCTTACAGCTGCATTTCGTCTTTCCAAAGCGTGAAAAATATTCGTTGAATCATCATGATTAGGACAGCTGATTTTGTCTTCACCTTCACCCCCGGATATTCTTCCTCCACTGACCTTTCCGGCCTTAAGCAGCAGAGGTGATTAAAATACTCTGCCCTTTGTACAAAGACCATCCACCGCACCCTCTGAGGCTCCCTGATGGTGTCATCAATGATGCTGATGGGTTTGCCTTGATCTTTACTTTGCTGCCTCTTGAGAACAACAGTGTGCATTTATGATTAGCATTTCCTAGATGAGAAAAAGTCTGGCAGGGACTCCTAAGTGCTGGACCTCCCTTATGTGAGGCATTTTTATATGAGATACCCAATTTCAGTCTCATGGCTACCCATGAAGTCGGGCTTTCAGGCCCATTCTAAGGATGGGAATGTTGAGATATCATTTATCTGTGCCTCCTGGCAGATGAGGGTAAAAAATCATTCCAATTCAATACAGACTTATGATTATAGCATAGGAAATACAGTTATTTCTAAAAATAAACACGAGTAATCCTACCGCTAAATTCTTACCTGTCAGTTACGATGGTACATGTCTTGGTGGCATAACCATTAAGAAATAAGTGCTGCAGTGTTATACTCACTGAGGTGTGGTGTTCAGAGAAAATGCCCTTAAAAAAAACCAAAACAGTTTCTATGATCAAGAAATTTGGGAAATGTTGGGGTAAATTAAGACACATAAGACTCTAGATTACAGACCTTCTCACAGACTCTAGTGCAGAATTGTACATTGTAAACCCCAAGATGGGTAGAGCATAAATCCTTTGTGGGACACCTGTTAGTGGTTTAAAGAGCTGGTGTTTGTGATACACACAGACAGAAGGAACTTCATAACACCCTTCTTTTTTGATTTAATTTTTTTAATAGGTAATAGATATATGTGATAAACTCAGAGTATGCAAAGGTTTCAGTGGAAAGGTATGTCTCTCTGCTTTTGACCATTGCCTCTGAGATTCTCTTTTAAATTTTTTTAAAAAATTTAAATTTACCACACCCTGGGGGCAGGGCAGAGAAGGCAATGGCAACCCACTCCAGTACTCTTGCCTGGAAAATCCTATGGATGGAGGAGCGTGGTGGGCTACATGGGGTCGCTGAGTCAGACACGACTGAGTGACTTCACTTTCAGTTTTCACTTTCATGCATTGGAGAAGGAAATGGCAATCCACTCCAGTGTTCTTGCCTGGAAAATCCCAGCGACGAGGGAGCCTGGTGGGCTGCCATCTATTGGGTCTCACAGAGTAGGGCACGACTGAAGCGACTTAGCAACAGCAGCATCAGCAGCAGCAGAGGCACATGGAAACTTAGTTCCCTGACCAGGAATCGAACTCATGCCCCTTGTATTGGAAGGTGAAGTCTTAACCACTGGACCTCCGGGGAAGTTCTCCGAGATTCTCTCTTGAGAGATAAGCATTGTTTTCAAGATGTGCAGTCATGCTGTATGTGTATAAGTATGTGTGTGCATCTCAATTTTTGAACACATTGTATATGTTGTTCTGCACATTATTTTTTTTCTTAGTGTAAATTAAAGTCATTCCATATCAGTACTTGTAAAGCGGCGTCATTTCTTCTAATATCTACATCGAATTCTACTGTATGGATGTGTCATGGTCTGTTTAACCAGTACCTATTGATTTAGAATGTTTACAATCTTTTCCTACAGTGACCAGTGCTGCAGTGAGTACTCGTGTCCATTTGTCTTTGTCATCACGGTGTTTCTTGTATCAGTCTTTGATAAAAGCCAGGGTTGTAATGATAAAATATAATTTTGTGAAGTCAAGAATGACCCAAATTTATAGCCTTCTGAAGATCTGGCTTGATCCAGAGATATTTAGATAATTTAGAGCACTGTAGATCCAAGTCCTAAAAATACATTATCAGAACTTGTTTAAAATAGTGGGACAAGGTACAGGTTATTTTTCAGAGATAAGAAAAGATTTATGAAGAATCATATTTCTCTTAGGAAATAAGTTTGGAGTTGATACAGTAATTGTACATGTGTTCTAACTCATGACAAAAGCAAGCTCAAGGCATGTTATCTCTAAAACAGGGATTTCCCAAATGGATAACCTTTGATTCTTACTTCAAAACTTAAAGAAAGCTGCTTTATTCACCCTGGTTCAGAAGCAATGGTCTTGCTTCTTCACTGTTTTGTACTGCATTCAGTTTCTGCCAAATAGCATTTGAGTGACTCAAAGACTTTGAAACTTGTTTTCTCTCTTGAGCATATTTCTCCCTTTTCTCCTTTGTGAACAAAGTAGAAAAATAATATAAGGGTAACTCTTTATGTAACAAGAAATAAAACCTTTCTTTTGAAAAGAGATGTTGTTGCTTAGTTGGAAATTTGACTATAGAACTTGATAGAAAGAAATCCTTCCATATTTTGTTAAATGGCTTATTTGATAATGTCTCCCTTATTTTTTTAATCAGTTTGATTAATAGAGTTCAGTCTCAGAGCAGCTGCGCAAATTTCCTTGAGGCCAAATTACCACTGGGACATCAAAGTGTATTCTCACTATCTATTCCTTTTTGGGGAGTATGCTTAAGACAGGTACACTCAAGCCACTGTGCATCAAAAGGTGCCATCACTCTGGGCCAAGCACTTTGCATACAGTGCCTGATCATTTGTACACTTCGCAGAGTATCACTTGGACCTGTAGTACTAGGTGGGAACTGCTTTTATCTCCATTTTATAAATAGACTGAGACACAGGGCAGTTAAGGAACTCCCTCAAGGCTGCTCAGCTAGAGCTAGAATTTGAACTCACTGTTTTAAAATCTTGCCCAGATTAGAGATGGGTTTATTCTCTTGAGTAGGTCTTACTTGAATTCTTTTAAACTCAGAGGAGTGTAATCTGCAATAAGAAAACAAAGATTTGTCACTGCTGCTGTCTAATACCAGCAACGTGTGAACGGGTCCCCAGCATTCACAGCTCTCAGCAATGGGGATTTGTTCTCCTAGGGCTGAGCAGTCCTGGCTCCAGAGCTGGTGTAGTTCTCAGGCCAGAGGTTGGAACAAGCACAGTGACACAGGTGACTGTTTATTACTTCCTATGAGATGGAAGCTATCCACTGCAGTAGCTTCTAGATGTGTAGTTTTGTTTTATTTTTTAAGATTTTTTTTTAATGTGGACCATTTTTAAAGTCTGTATTAAATTTGTTATATTATTGCTTCTGTTCTGTGTTTTGGTTTTTTGGCCACAAGCCCCGTGGGTTCTTAGCTCTGGGACTGAACCCACACCCCCTGCATTGGAAGGCGAAGTCTTAAGCACTGGGCTGCCAGGGAAGTCCCTGTGATGTCTGTCTTAACTGTGTGTCTTCACTTGAAGCCAACTCAATAAGCAGGTTGTCCACCGTGTTCTTAAAGAAACATTCACCCACCCAAATTTTCCCTTAGAAATTTTTACAAACATTAACATCTACTTTCCTATGTTGTAATATGTAGAAATGGTGGTTAGGGATGCCTGAAACTGAGCACGACAAAATTTTTAGTTTTCCCTTTATGTCAAGGAGCTGGAAATGAAGAACCTAAGCCACACTATGTTGTTAAAAAAGACTCCATTTTAGAGTTCTGAGGAAAGAGTCTTTGGAAATCCCCTGACCTCACCCCACCACCTGCGAGCCAATCAGATCCCAAATCAGGATCTCCTGACTTTACGTTCAGGACTTATGACCTGCCCGGGAAATTCGAATTAAGCCCGGGAAATGGGAACCAATCAGAACCCAACACCTAACCCTTCCACAGAAGGTAACATTTTTCACGCGAGAATACCCTATATAAGCAATGTAACTCAGAGTTCGGGGCTCCTCCCTATAGCCGCTGCACCGGTATCGGTAGGAGCCCCAGCTCGAGCTTGGTAACAAAAACTCTCTTGCTTTTGCATCGGATATCAGCTCTCTGGTAGTCATTGGGAGATTTCACAACTTGGGCATAACATTTGGGGGTTCGTCCGGGATCTCCCATTGGCCCCACAGGGAAACCGATCCGGAGAGTTATCTGCGGCCAGTAAGCTCTTCTCTGTCTCTTTGTTTCTGATAAGGCCTATTTTCTGAAGCCAGTATATGACTCAGGTGGGCGCGCTGGCAGGTCACCGGTGCGGGTCGTTGGGAGACGTCCCCGACCCTCTAGGAGGGGATGGAGTGCCCCTGTTCTCTGTAGACGATAGAGGGTTGCTCCTGCTGAACGGCCGGAGGCCGTCGTCTTACTTTCAGTTTTGCCTCCAGACTCCCTGAGGCTTGTTTGTTCTGTCTGTCTGTCTGTTTGGATGTCTGTGTTGTCTGTGTTAAGTTAACAACATCTGACTGATCTAGGAACAGTGGGGCAAAGCCAATCTAACCCTACTCCTCTATCCCTGATCACTGACCATTTTAAGGAGGTCAAGATGCGTGCACGTGACCTCAGTGTGGAAATTAAGAAAGATAAATTAATCACTTTTTGCAGCGCAGAATAGCCAACCTTCCATGTAGGATGGCCCCCAGAAGGCACCTTTGACTTGGAAACCGTCACCGAGCCCAAGACATCATCTTTCGACTGCGGAGCAGACACCCTGACCAAGTTCCCTATGTTATAGTGTGGGGAGACCTCATAGTGTGTGCCCCCTCCATGGGTAAAACCTTTCTTGCCTCAACAGGGATTTTCCACCGCATAGGTGCTGGCGACACGTGTAGGAAAGAACCTGAAAGATCTCAAGGAACCTGAACCAATGGCGCCGCTGTACCCCATTTTACAAGGGGGAACAGAGGAAGAACTCTTCCCACCCCCTAACCAACCCCTCGAGCCACCACGGGCCCCTGCTCTCGCTCCACCTAGGGCCGACGCATCAGAAGGGGGCCCCGCACAAAACACTTGCCATAGGCGAGCCATGTCTCCGGGGGGCCAGTAGATTCAACTGTTGCCCTCCCTTTACGAGTGGCCGGTCCCCGCAACAAGGAAGGGAACCAACCTCATCAATACTGGCCCTTCTCTACCAGTGATCTATATAACTGGAGGTCCCAGAAGGCTTAAGTTTTCAGATAACTCGAGATCTAACTAACCTCCTAGAGACTGTGCTTTTTACTCATCAGCCCACCTGGGACGACTGTCAACAGCTGCTCCAGATTCTCTTCACCACGGAAGAGAGAGAATACACAATGAGGCCCGTAAAAGGGTCCCAGGGGCAAATGGAGACCCCACCACTAATGTAGATGAAATTAACACCTCTTTTCCTTTATCGTGACCTGACTGGGATTACAATACGGCACAAGGTAAGGAGAGGCTCCGGGTCTACCGCCAGACTCTGTTGGGGGAGCTCAAGGCAGCTGCACGGAAACCCACTAACCTAGCTAGAGTAGGAGATGTTCAACAAGGCCCCACCGAGAGTCCAGCCGCTTAGACTGATGGAGGCCTTTAGACATTACACCCCCATGGACCCGGAAGCAGAAGGCTCTCAGGCAGGCTGCTTTGATAATGCATTTTGTCAACCAGGCAGCTCCAGACATTAGGAATAAGTTACAAAAACTAGAACGCCTGGGTGAAAAGAGTATGCAGATTTAATAACAGTGGCAGAAAGGGTCTACAATACTTGAGAGACCCCCGAGGAAAAACAAGCTAAAGCAGCAGACTGCCAGACTCGCAACATGGCACATATTCTGCTGGCGGCGACAGTTCCTGACTCGAGAGAGAGAGAGCGAGCGAGCGAGAGCGCGCCAACTGGGCCGCCTGGCAGCTGAAGGTAAGAGCCGTCCCCGTACACGACCAGTATTAGGAAAGAACCAATGTGCCTATTGTAAAGAGGCCATTGAGGGTGTACTGAAGCAACCTCCAGACAGGTGGATCAGCAATGCTTGCTTGACCGACTACCAGGGACCATTACTAAACCCCTCCAGAATCATCTTTCTACAGCCTATTGCTCTCAACCCAGCAACATTGCTTCCTAACCCAGACTTGGAAGCCCTGATCCATGACTGTAGCGACACACTAGCCCAGGTGCATGGGACGCGAGAGGACCTGCAAGATCGCCCCCTAGCGGATGCTGAGGTCACCTGGTATATGGACGAAAGTAGTTTTGTTGGAGATGGACTAAGGTATGTGGAGCGGCCGTCACCACGGAAACCCAAATTGTGTGGGCAGAAGCACTACCTCCAGGTACTTCGGCTCAAAGGGCTGAACTAATCACCCTAACAAAAGCCCTTCAGTTCGGAAAGGACAGAAAACTTAACATCGTCACCGATAGCCGGTATGCCTTTGCAACTGCCCATATACACCGGGCCATCTACAGAGAGAGGGGACTCCTCACGGCCGAGGGTAAGACAATTAAAAACGAAGAAATAAAAGCGCTCCTTTCGGCATTATGGCTGCCTAAGAAGCTACCTATAATACATTGCCAGGGACACCAAAAGCCAGACACCCCGATCTCAAGGGGAAACAACTTGGCAGACAAAGTAGCCAGAGATGGGGCTCAGAATACCGTGATAGAGGCAGCTCTTTAGCTGCCTGACCCCGGGAGCCCTGTTCTGCCAGACTTGCCCAGTTACTCACTAAGAGACTTAGATTGGATAAAAAGCCTGCCGATGAAAGTGAAAGAGGAGAGTGAAAAAGTTGACTTAAAGCTCAACATTCAGAAAACGAAGACCATGGCATCTGGTCCCATCACTTCATGGGAAATAGATGGGGAAACAGTGGAAACAGTGTGAGACTTTATTTTGGGGGTCTCCAAAATCACTGCAGATGGTGACTGCAGCCATGAAATTAAAAGACGCTTACTCCTTGGAAGAAAAGCTATGACCAACCTAGATAGTATATTCAAAAGCAGAGACATTACTTTGCCGACTAAGGTTCGTCTAGTCAAGGCTATGGTTTTTCCTGTAGTCATGTATGGATGTGAGAGTTGAACTGTGAAGAAGGCTGAGCGCCAAAGAATTGATGCTTTTGAACTGTGCTCTTGGAGAAGACTCTTGAGAGTCCCTTGGAGTGCAAGGAGATCCAACCAGTCCATTCTGAAGGAGATCAACCCTGGGATTTCTTTGGAAGGAATGATGCTGAAGCTGAAACTCCAGTACTTTGGCAACCTCATGCGAAGAGTTGACTCATTGGAAAAGTGATGCTGGGAGGGATTGGGGGCAGGAGGAGAAGGGGACAACCAAGGATGAGATGGCTGGATGGCATCATGGACTCGATGGATGTGAGTCTGAGTGAACTCCGGGAGATGGAGATGGATAGGGAGGCCTGGCGTGCTGCAATTCATGGGGTCGCAAAGAGTTGGACACGACTGAGCGACTGAACTGATGGCCCAGTGGCTGCCAGGGTGGTGGAGAGCAGCAGCCAGCTCTCTAATCCTCCCAGAAGAGCTAGGAAAACAAGTATTACTAAAAATGCATCGTGCCACTCACCTGGGAACTCGAAAAATGCAAGACCTGATTAGACATGCCAAAATTACCATGAAAGATGCCAGGGAAACAATAGAAGACATCGTGTCAAACTGTAAGGCTTGCCAGCTTACCAACGCTGTCCTTCATCCGGCCAACCAAGGAATTAGAGAACAGGGGACAAGACCAGGAGCTTACTGAGAGGTGGACTTCACTGAGGTGAAACCAGGTAAATATGGATACAAATACCTGTTGGTGTTCATAGATACCTTCTCAGGGTGGGTAGACGCTTTCCCCACCAAGAGAGAAACAGCACAGGTGGTGGCCAAAAAGCTGATTGAAGACATCTTGCCACGGTTCGGGTTTCTGGTACAGGTGGGGTCAGATAATGGGCCAGCCTTCGTGTCTCAGGTAAGCCAGGGGGTAGCCTGGGCTTTGGGGGCTAGATGGAAGCTACACTGTGCCTATAGGCCCCAGAGCTCAGGACAAGTAGAAAGGATGAATAGGATGCTTAAAGAGACATTAACAAAACTAGTAGCTGAGACTGGCGGGGACTGGGTGGCTCTCTTCCCCTTTGCCTTATACAGGGTGCGGAACTCACCCTATCAACTGGGACTCACCCCTTTTGAAATCATGTATGTGATAACCTCCCCCCAATAATCCCTAACCTAAAGGCAGAAGTGTTAAAAGAAATAGATGATCAGAAGTTGCTTTTTTGTCTCCGGTCCTTACAATACTCCCACAGGGACACATGGAAGAGGCTCAAAGCGAAGAAAACATAGAGCTAGACCCATGATTGGGTCTGTCTTGGGACCTTGAAGTGGGGAATGAAGAACCTAAGCCAGCCTATTTTGTTAAAAAAGACTCCATTTTAGAGTTCTGAGGAAAGAGTCTTTGGAAATCCCCTGACCTCACCTCACCACCTGCGAGCCAATCAGATCCCAAATCAGAATCTCCTGACTTTACGTTCAGGACTTATGACCTGCCCAGGAAATTTGAATTAAGCCCGGGAAATGGGAACCAATCAGAACCCAACACCTAACCCTTCCACAGAAGGTAACATTTTTCAGGTGAGAATACCCTATATAAGCAATGTAACTCAGTTCAGGGCTCCTCCCTATAGCCACTGCGTCGGTATCGGTGGGAGCCCCAGCTCGAGCTTGGTAACAAAAACTCTCTTGCTTTTGCATTTGATATCAGCTCCCTGGTGGTCATTGGGAGATTTTTCGACTTGGACATAACAGAAGAGAGTCACTATGTGAAACCTGAGTTTTGAGATATTTTCAGGTCATGAAGAATTTGACCAGAGTTGCAGGTCTAAATGAATTCAGATCCCAAGCTCTTAACCATTGCTATGCTGTGGGCATCTGACCATTTGCATTTGTCCTCTGGGGCATTATAATCTCATCAGTGGTTTAGTGGCTAAGTCATATCAGACTCCTGTGACCTCGTGGACTGCGGCCTGCCAGGCTCCTCTGTTGATGGGATTTTCCAGGCAAGAATACTGGAGTGGGTTGCTATTTCTTTCTCCAGGGGGTCTTTCTAACCCAGGGGTCAAACTCAGGTCTCCTGCATTGCAGGCAGATTCTTCACCTACTGAGCTACCAGGGAAGCCCATAACCCATCTACTGGTGGGAAAAAAATCTCAAGACATTTTATAAAAAGAAACGCCTATTGAGTGGTTACCAGGTGCCAGGAAGTATTCGATGCTCTGTATCCTTACAAATACCCAGCTGCCCAAGCTCTCTTGCCCAAACTAGGTCTTGGAAACTCTCGCTTGTGTATGTGGTCATCCCATATGCTCCATCTCCCCAAACAGGCAAGATGTAGAAATCAGAGGCAAGAGGGAGTTTTGATTGCCATTTCAGATTCCTGCCCAGGAGATGTAATTACAGGGCTCTCTAGAGCTTATGATAAGCTGGTACTAAATTTGTTCTTGGCTGACCGTCTTTGAACGTGTGGGGGCAGGGTGTAGGAGGGGGAAGTAGGGGCTTAGGGGCAAGGATCCTTTTGTAATCTCTGATCTCCTCTTGTTTGAGCATGAGTACATTTCCTGAATGCTGGTCTTAAATATCTAGTAGTCATTCAGATGTAAGACTAGTCTGCAAACTTCCATGCCCGAGACAGGGAAACAATGCTGAGTGGTTTGCTGTATGCAAACTCCTTCCTGCCTTTTGTGCATCTGGCCTGAGGCTTATCTATCAGCAAGATAGGTGGACATGATGTCTGTCGTGGTGTAACAGGTAAATTGTGAAGGACTTCGGACATTTTTCTTATTGACTGTGCTGTTCAGCAATTCTTTCTTAGGTTAAAAAGAAATCGAGCATCAGTTGAATGGCTTTGTTTGCCCAACTTTAACTGTTTCTTTTTCTTTTTTTGCAGAAGAGAAAAAATAGTTCAGGATATGATAAAAGATAGGGTGCTTTTTTCTTTTAATTTGACGATAGTTGATTTAGAATATTGTGTTAGTTTCAGATGTACAGCTTCAGGTTCTTTTCCATTATCGGTTATTCTAAGATATGAATATAGTTCCCTGTGCTATACGGTAAATCCTTTTCCATTTATAAAATTGTAACATGATAAAGGTGCATTATGAATTACCAAGAAAAGGATACACTATTCAAAAGTAGTGCTGGGACAGTTGGTAAATTGGAAAATAGAGGAGAAAAATAGCATCTCACCATAAAACAGATACCAAAATAATTCTTAATAGTTAAAGATTCAAATGTAAAGTATAAATAAGTGAAAAGCTGAAAGCAAAAAAGATACGGTGCTTTTACATGAAGTTTCTTCAGTTCTATATAGGTGCCATTTTCTTTCTTTCAATACTCCGATCTAAAAGAGGATTAGATGAGGGTATGCTCTTGCTTTTACTTGTTTCCTTTTTTTCTGGTCTTTCTCTCTCTCTTCCCCTCTCTCCTTTCCTTTCCTTTCTCCCTCCTTCCCTCTTTTTTTTTTTTTTTAAACGATTGATTGGAGGGCTCAGTGCTTTGCAACCAGCTGCACAAAGGCAGCTATAAACTCAAGAAGTCCACATTCTCCTCTTTGTTTCCTGAGAGATCATCATTTTGTCAAGGGGGTTGCTAGCACAACACCTCACTGGAAAGAGAAACAGCACAGCCCCGCCTGACTTCCTGACACCTATTGTTTGAGCTCTGCTTTGATTTTCCTTTCATTAAAAGTATTTCTTCAGTTCTATATAGGTGCCATTTTCTTTCTTTCAATACTCCGATCTAAAAGAGGATTAGATGAGGGTATGCTCTTGCTTTTACTTGTTTCCTTTTTTTCTGGTCTTTCTCTCTCTCTTCCCCTCTCTCCTTTCCTTTCCTTTCTCCCTCCTTCCCTCTTTTTTTTTTTTTTTTAACGATTGATTGGAGGGCTCAGTGCTTTGCAACCAGCTGCACAAAGGCAGCTATAAACTCAAGAAGTCCACATTCTCCTCTTTGTTTCCTGAGAGATCATCATTTTGTCAAGGGGGTTGCTAGCACAACACCTCACTGGAAAGAGAAACAGCACAGCCCCGCCTGACTTCCTGACACCTATTGTTTGAGCTCTGCTTTGATTTTCCTTTCATTAAAAGTGCACTAGCCTCTGTCATTTGCTTTTCTCTCTTTCGTCTCATCCATCTTGTTTGAGAATCTAGTTATCCTGAAATGTAACATTCATCAAGCCAGCGCTGGATCTCCAAATGCTAAGAATCTGTTTTCCTGAAATCAGTATTTTATGAGGAGATTTTCAGTGTAAAATGTTGTTGAGGCAGTTCTTGTGGGTTTTTTTGTGGGGGGCAGGGGGCACGTTGTGGGTGGAGGTGAGTGAGTGGTTTTGGAGAGGTATTAGGCAATCCCTTTTTTCCCCATCCTATTATAAATGCTGAGGCAGGAAATATCCTGGGCTCCATTCAACCTAAAAGTTGATCAGCCAACAAGTCTTGATTACTGGCTTGGTGTGCTAGAGTCCCAAGTGGCTAGTGGTAAAGAACCTTCATGCCAATGCAGGAGATGTAAGACATATAGGTTCAATCCCTGGGTCAGAACGATCCCTTAAAGGAGGAAATGGCAACCCACTCCAGTATTCTTGCCTGGGAAACCCCATGGACAGAGGAGCCTGGCGGGCTACAGTCCGTGGGGGTCTCAAAGAGTAGGACACAAGAGAAGTGACTTAGCACACGATCGTGGTGGAGTCAACTATGGCCCCAGTGAGTGCATGCTCTAGTGTGTAAGCCAGACAGTAAACCCGTAAGCCAACACAAATGTGAATATGGAAACAGGAACACAAGCTAACATTAGGTAGAAGCTGATGCCATGAAACAAAATGAGTGGTAATTAGTGACTGTGGACTGCCTGAACCACAGAAGTTTCTCTTTTGCATTGAACCAAAATGTTGAAAAGTCAGCAATTCTGCAAAGATCTGGGAGAAAAGTTATCTAAGCAGAAGGAAGCACCACTGTAAATGCCTCAGACAGGAACAAGGCTGGCATGTTTGAGAGACAGGAACATTTAAGCTCTTCTGAAAGATGAGAGGAGCCAGTTTGTACTGAACAGAATCAAGGCTTTCCTGAGAAAGGGAAGAACTGGGGCAAAGGTCGTTATGAAAGGAGACGGAGAATAGCAGATGCTGTCTGGCTAGTACTGAAAACTTCGTGCAGTCTATGGTGCACATGTTCTTTTTAAATAACCTTCACGAAAGAATGGCATATCATTTACATAGCAACATCCCATGAGATATGTTTATCTGTTTGAAATGTTACTGATTTAAAATGTATAGTTCAGGGCCTTCCCTCACGGCTCAGTGGTAGAGAATCCGCCTGCCAATGCAGTAGACATGGGTATGAGCTCTGATCCCAAAGATCCCGCATGCCGCGGAGCAACTACTGGGCCAGTGCTCTAGAGTCGGGGAGCTGCAACAGCTGAGTCCCCATGTCTCAGCTACTGAAGTCCACACGCCCCAGAGCCCATTCTCTGCAACAAGAGAAGCCACCCCAATAAGAAGCCTGTGCATCGCAACTAGAGAGTAGAACATGCTTGCTACAGCTAGAGAAAAGGCCACACAGCAAAGAAGACCCAGCACAGCCATGAATAAATAAATAAAAATTATAAAATGTATAGTTCAATGACTCATAGTATGTTGACAGAGTTGAACAACTGTCACCTTAATCTTACTTTAGAAAAGTTTCATTACCACCCAGCAGAAATCCTGCACCCATTAGCAGTCCCTTCCCATATTTCCAATCCCTGCAGCAACCACTATTGAGACACAAGACTACTTACTTCCTGTGTCTGCAGATTCACAAGCTCATACAATATGTGATCTTACCTGATGGCTCTAGAATGTTTTTTATGTTCTTCTATGTTATAGCACTACTAGTATTTAGTTTCTTTTCATTGCCAAATAGTATTCCCTTGTGTTAATATACATTATATCTGTCCATTCATCAGTTGAGGGACATTTGGGCTGTTTCCACTGTTTGGCTCTTATGAATAATGCTGCTATGAACATTTGTGTACAAGTTTTGGTATAGACATATATTTTTATTTCCCTTGGGTAGATACCTAGGATTAGAATTTCTGGGTCCTATGGCAACTCTGTTTAACATTTTCAGGAACTACTGAGTCGTTTTCCACTGTGCTGCACTATTTTATATTTACATGAGCAATGTGTAAGGGTTACGATTTTTCCACATCCTTACTAACACTTATTATTGTCTGTCTTTTTTATTATAGCCATTCTAGTGGTTTTGAAGTGATGTTTCATTGTGGCTTTGATCTGTGCTTCCATAATGATTAATGATGCTGAAACATATACATAGGTGCTTATTAGCCATTCATATGTTTTCCTTGGAGAAATGTCCATTTCAAATCCTTTGTCTATATTTTAGGTAAGCTACTTGCCTTTTTTTTAGTTATACAAGTTATTTTTAATATTCTGGAGATAAGTTCTTTATTAGATATATAATTTGCAGATAATTTCCACAAGACAGTGGGCTATCTTTTCACTTTCTTGATGGTATCCTTTGAGGCACAAATATTTTTAGCTTTGAGCAAGTGTAATTTACTAATTTCTTTTTCTGCTTGTGCTTTTGACATTATGTAAGAAATCTCAAAGTCACAAAGATTTCATAGTGTGTTTTTTTCAGTTTCTTACACTTTTAGCTCTTATATTTAGTTCTATGACACACTTTTAGTTGTTTTTTAATTTATGAAGTAGGTGTCTAACTTCATTATTTTTAAAGTACTTACCTAGGTGTCCTGGTATAATTTGTTGAAAAGAATATTGTTTCCTTATTGAATTACATTGGCCCCTTTGTAGGAAATCAATTGACCATGAACATTAGAGTTTATTTCTGGGCTCTAAGGAGGATGCATTTTTAATTAATGGCATCTTTCTAACATGGGATGAAGGTTTCAAAGAGGCAAGCTCTGGTTTGGTAGTAAAGTAGTCAGGTAAATTCTGGTGTGAAGAGGCTTCATTTTTTCTGATTATAAAGTGAATTTCTGGTTGAAGGCTCTGGTAATATTTATACCTATAGCACTGAAAAGATCCTTCAGGCAATTTTCAGACATTAAACAGGGCTTCCTCTGAACCATCATTGACAGGGCAATATCTATTCTATTTAGTTTCCTGTTTCTTTCCTATCCTTTCCCATTCCCTTTTCCTTCCTTCCTTCCTACTTTCTTTCCTTCCTTCCTCTTTCTGCCTCTCCCCACTCTCTTCCTTTCTTTGATTCTTTCTTCATTTCTTTCTTTAAATCCTAACTTAGGTTGAAGAGATGAGATTTTATAGTCATGATACAAGTCAGTCAGTTCAGTCGCTCAGTCGTGTCTGACTCTTTGTGACCCCCATGGACTGCAGCACGCCAGGCCTCCCTGTCCATCATCAACTCCAGGAGTTTACCCAGACTCATGTCCATTGAGTCGGTGATGCCATCCAACCATCTCATCCTCTGTCACAAGAGGAGTAGTTAAATTTCACAGTTTGTATGGAAATACAAAAAACCTCGAATAGCCAAAGCAATCTTGAGAAAGGAGAATGGAACTGGAGGAATCAACCTGCCTGACTTCAGGCTCTACTATAAAGCCACAGTCATCAAGACAGTATGGTACTGGTACAAAGACAGAAATACAGATCAATGGAACAAAACAGAAAGCCCAGAGATAAATCCACACACCTATGGACACTTTATCTTCGACAAAGGAGGCAAGAATATACAATGGGGAAAGACAATCTCTAACAAGTGGTGCTGGGAAAACTGATTAACCACTTGTAAAAGAATGAAACTAGATCACTTTCTATCACCATACACAAAAATAAAATGGATTAAAGATCTAAACTTAAGACCAGAAACTATAAAACTCCTAGAGGAGAACATAGGCAAAACACTCTCCACAGCAGGATCCTCTATGACCCACCTCCCTGCTGCTGCTCTAAGTCGCTTCAGTCGTGTCTGACTCTGTGCAACCCCATAGACAGAAGCCCACCAGGCTCCACCCATCCCTAGGATTCTCCAGGCAAGAACACTGGAGTGGGTTGCCATTTCCTTCTCCAGACCCACCTCCCAGGATACTGGAAATAAAAGCAAAAATAAACAAATGAGACCAAATTAAAAGCTTCTGCACAACAAAGGAAACTATAATCAAGGTGAAAAGACAGCCTTCAGAATGGGAGAAAATAGTAGCAAATGAAGCAACTGACAACTAATTTCAAAAATATACAAACAACTCCTGCAGCTCAATTTCAGAAAAATAAATGACCCAATCAAAAAATGGGCCAAAGAACTAAATAGACATTTCTTGACAGAAGACATACAGATGGCTAACAAACACATGAAAAGATGCTCAACATCATTCATTATCAGAGAAATGCAAATCAAAACCACAATGAGGTACCATTTCACGCCAGTCAGAATGGCTGAGATCCAAAAGTCTACTAAATGCTGGAGAGAGTGTGGAGAAAGGGAACCCTCTTACACTGTTGGTGGGAATGCAAACTAGTACAGCCACTATGGAGAACAGTGTGGAGATTCCTTAAAAAACTGGAAATAGAACTGCCTTATGACTCAGCAATCCCACTGCTGGGCATACACACCGAGGAAACCAGAATTGAAAGAGACACACATACCCCAATGTTCATTGCAGTACTGTTTATAATAGCCAGGACATGGAAACAACCCAGATGTCCATCAGCAGATGAATGGATAAGAAACCCGTGGTACATATACACAATGGAGTATTACTCAGCCATTAAAAAGAATACATTTGAATCAGTTCTAATGAGGTGGATGAAACTGGAGCTGATTATACAGAGTGAAGCAAGCCAGAAAGAAAAACACCAATACACTATACCAACGCATATATATCGAATTTAGAAAGATGGTAATGATAACCCTGTATGCGAGACAGCAAAAGAGACACAGGTGTATAGAACAGTCTTTTGGACTCTGTGGGAGAAGGAGAGGGTGGGATGATTTGGGAGAATGGCATTGAAACGTATAATATCGTATAAGAAATGAATCGCCTAGGTTCGATGCAGGATACAGGATGCTTGGGGCTGGTGCACTGGGATGACGCAGAGGGTTGGTATGTGGAGGGAGGTGGGAGGGGGGTTCAGGATGGGGAACATGTGTATGCCCATGGCAGATTCGTGTTGATGTATGGCAAAACCAATAGAATACTGTAAAGTAAAAAAAAATAATAATAATTTTAAAAATTAAAAAAAAAAGAGCAGTTGAACTAGGTGATGCCTACAATAGCAGATTCTGTACCGTCTGAGCCACTAGGGAAGCCCATTTTAACAATGATGTGAATAGAACAGAATATTTGGACATATGAGATTATGTAATCACACAAACTCAGGCTAATGACTTAATTTAGCAAAGTTTTTGAAGTAGATGATAAGAAATATGGACCTTGAGCATGCATCCTCCCAAGACGTATGCTTCTTCTTTCTAACAATTTTTCCTTGGGAATTTTCTCCCTGCACCATCCTCATGTGGATAATGCTCCAAACTGCATTAGCATCCCCGGACAGTATCCTAAACTCAGGTCCTAAGTGTCCTACTGGGTACTTTCACTAGGATGCCTACTAATGCCTCCGGTCCCAAACAGGAGAATTATCTTTGACATTTTAAAACAGCAAAAAATGTACACGTCCTGTAGATTTAGCCATTGCAGAAGGTCTGTGTTATCTACTAGATTTCCATTCCTTTCGCCTCCAAGTGATTCTCCTGAATTAGTGCAATAAAATTTTGACCAGTCTCTTCCCCTGCAGGCTCTTACTCTTCCAGATAGATTGGATCGATTTTGTTGGAAAACCCATTGATTACATGCATCTCTAGAGCCCCAGATCTTCATTGACTTTAGGATAAAACTTAAACTTCTTCACTTGATATTCAAAATCCTTGTCTGAGCTGCCTTTCACTTGCTTTCCAAGCCTTTTCTCTACGTCCTCCATATATGAGTTTGTCTCTCTTCCAAACCATGCTGTTCAATGTTTCCCGAACAGACCTTGAGCCTTTCTGGTTTGGGGCTTCCTTTACCCTCCACAGTCTATGTAGTATGCCTACCACCCTCCCTCCCTTCTCCTTATATTGATACAACTCTCTTTCTTTCAAGACTCAGTGTAAATCCTACTTCTTTTGGTTACTCCACCGTGAGTGATGGGTTCAAATCGAGATCCTTCAAGGCTTAGTTCCATGGGAGAATGTCAAGTTGCAAACTCTCAATCCATGGGCCAGGTTCAGTTTGCTGTTGTGTTTTCTTTCATTCACATTGTGCATATGTGTGATTTTCTTTAGGTTGTTGTTGTTGTTTTGACATGGACCATTTTTAACATCTTAATTTGTAACAATACTACTTCTGTTTTATGCTTTGATTTGTTTTGACTATGAGGCATATGGGAGCTTAGCTCCCCAACCAGGGATTGACCCCCTCATCCCTTGCATTGGAAGGTGAAATCCTAACCACTGGACTTCCCAGGAAGTCCCCCATATTGTGTTTTTTTTAAAGAATTTTTCAGAACCAACAGCTAAAAGTCTGATCTATCACATTTAAAAAATAGATTTCCAGTCAACTTCAAAGCAAGGCTCTGTATTCCCAGGTGGTAACCATGGGTTATTGCTCTCTTGAGTTTCCCCATTTAGCCGAGATTGTGTGTGTGTGTGTGTGTGTGTGTGTGTGTGGAGTACCATCAAGCTATGTTTGGTACCCGGCCTCCCCGATTACTCATGTATATTCCGCATCCAGCCTCCGTGGGAGTCTGCCTGGACAGTTAATCCTGTAAGGTCTTATGACTGACTATCTCCTCTTGTTATCTTGAATGTTAAATCATTCAATTAAAATACTCCTTCTAAATTGAGGACTCTAAAATGTAAATATTCAGTTAAGCTTTATCTGGATGTTTCAAGGGTGGGAGGTGGATCCTAACCATCTGACACCTTCAGGCAAATACTAAATGCTCTAAAAAATGTGAATTGGGCAGTGTGTAAAAAATATACACCAAGATGATTTCTGTGGCACTTTTTGTATTAACAGATGTCTTGAAACAAGCCAAATGTCTATCAGTAAGAGACTGTTTATAGACAAGTTGTAATCTATATACTGGACTATTATGTGAGGGCTCAAAGTAACATGAGGTCAATCTGTAAATACTACACTGATTATCAGGGAAATCTAGGAAGTATGGTTAAATGGGGGGAAAAAAGCATGATCACAGTTTCTTTTTTTTTTTTTTTAAAGCTATCACGGATGTATTTGTCTGTACTTATTCTATAGGTATAGTTTTATGATCATAGAGAAAAAAGACTCATAACCACCAGAGTGTTGACAGTGATCATTGGTTAGTACGAGGACTGGGATGTGGGAGGTGGTCAGAGATTCACCTTATATACTCCTTTTAAGAAAAGAGTAAATGATGTAATTAAAGGTTTAAAAAAATACTCCTTCTATAGTATCTCCCGTGAGAATTTGTATGTGTAAGGTACTAAGTAAATGAGGCAAGGTAACTTTAATCTCCTACTTCTTGCTCAAACTATCCCACTCCTTGCGTAAAAGATTTCAGGTAGTGTTTTTAACAGGTAGTATTTCCCTAAGGAAATAGAAGAGAAATTCAAAGAATCAGAACCAAAGAAACAAGGAGTATAAAATAAATATGGTTGCCAAAATCTCATAGATAAAGGGAAAAGGCAAGATAAGATGTATTTTATTTAAAGGAAAACCAAATCTGCAAGTTGAACCCAGAAAAGCTTCACTAACCAGCGTTCTGATAACATTATCTATTTGTGAGATGTAACTGGTTTTTATTTTTAAAGGACATTTTCTTTCGAATAAGGCAACCAGTTCAGGGCTTTTGCCCCTGATAATAAGGTCATCATAATGGAAACTAAATCTCTATTTTCTTTCAGTTGATTTTAAAAATAACTTCATGGGTCCGCAGTTTGTTAACATTTAATGCTTTTATTTTTAAGAGTTGGCAAAGAGATGGGTCGGTTTTCCACTAGCAGTTTCCCAGTTTTTGTGTCTTCTCCTCCTCATGAAGTTTCCCAGCATGAAATGTAGGGATGCCCCACTAGTGGCTGCTTCCCAAGACAGTCCTTTATGTTCATTCTTTTATCACTAATAGGTAGTTTTCCAGTCCATTTTCAGCTTTCCGTTAGTTAAACACTGAACATTAGTCCACTTCCCTTCTGTCATGGACTCCACAGTATCTTCATAAACTAAAAAGTTCAAGAGGAAATACCTTTAGGCTTCTCAGTTGTTACAATCATTATTGTCACCAGTGTTTAGCACTTTATAAGGGAAAATCTTTCTGCTGAAGGAAAGAAGAAGCTCCGAAGACTCATTTTAAAACAAACAAAGCTCTGGCAAAGGTCTCGGAATACATCAGTATTCTTTCCCACCTACAATATTTGACTATTACTCTCACACTGATAAAGGTTGGGAACACAGGGTCTCCTTTTGACCCAGGAATCTCAGCATCAATTGTACATGCTCAGTGACTAAGAGTATTTTCTATCTCTCTGCTAACCTGTGCTATCACCACTTCTGATGCTTTTTAGGTTTGTTGACTTTTTTAAACTCAAAATATATATATGTTATAAAGGTAACTTTACATGCCTACTATAAAAGAAAGACCAATAATCCCAGCCTAAGACTGAAGATTATGGGGATATTAAATTCAGTATAAACACATTTTTGTTATTAAGCTCCATCTAGGTCCTCCTGGAGGCTCTGCTTTTTCTCTGTACAACAGTGGGGATAGAATTGATTTTAGAGAAGTGCTAAGTAATAACACCAAACTGAAATGTACATGCTCAGTGACTAAGAGTATTTTCTATCTCTCTGCTAACCTGTGCTATCACCACTTCTGATGCTTTTTAGGTTTGTTGACTTTTTTAAACTCAAAATATATATATGTTATAAAGGTAACTTTACATGCCTACTATAAAAGAAAGACCAATAATCCCAGCCTAAGACTGAAGATTATGGGGATATTAAATTCAGTATAAACACATTTTTGTTATTAAGCTCCATCTAGGTCCTCCTGGAGGCTCTGCTTTTTCTCTGTACAACAGTGGGGATAGAATTGATTTTAGAGAAGTGCTAAGTAATAACACCAAACTGAAACTCTTTGGGGACTATTTAGAGGGATTGAAAGAGAAGCAAAAAGGGGCAACATTTTACCCTGGATTGTGGTATTATTGAGGGGCCCCTCTGGGGACCCCACGAGATCATCTCAAACAACAGCACACACCCACACTTTGGCAGTCTCTGGACCAACTTGGCAATTCTTGTCTCCTTCAACATACTTCAGAAGATGTTGGTAAAAGCTTTGATCCTTAAATTAGAGGAAAGTTGGTGTGAGTACCTAGAAAAACCTTCTCTGTGAAATGTTTGCATGAAACTTGCTTTTTGAAGAAAGATATTACAGCAGGTTCCCAGGTCAGACTGAGTTAACTTTCCTGTTTCGCCCCTCATTTCCACCCTCCCTTTTCCTCCCATCCCTTCCCCTCTTCCTCCTGTCTTTTCTTCTCCTGCTTCTCCTTCCTCCTCCTCCTCACTCCTTATTAGTCATGTTCACAGGACCAGTCACCTGTGGGAGTCTGTGTCTGATCATTAAGTACAGGAGCAGACACACTTCCCATGTCTCCAGGGTATGACCTGCAATTCCCAGCGTGCTCACTTCTGTGATATTCTTAGGGCCTGCAGAAGAGCTCTCAGCAACAATGCTTGTTTAGGGTATTTTTAAGTCCCTTGTCTCACTGCAGCTTTTACCTTTCAACCCCTCAGAAAACAAAGGAAAGTCTAAGGAACTTGAACTTGGGTGCCTAACAACAGGTCCAAAGGAACATTTTGGCACAAGCAAATCAAATAAATAATGCATGCTCAGTTATTTCTGAAACACAGGTGATGATTTTTCCCCCCAGCAGAATTTCAGCTTTTAAAAGAACCTGTCTTGTTTATTCAATTATTGTTGTCTATGGCGTCACTTTATGGAAGAGGTTAGCATAAAGACCATCTAGTCACTATTTGTGGAATTTTCTGCTCAGTTGTGTGCTTGGTCGTGTCCAGCTGTCTGTGAGCCCATGGATTGTAGCCTGCCAGGCTCCTCTGTCCGTGGGATTTTCCAGGCAAGACTACTGGAGTGGGGTGCCGTTTCCTTCTCCAAGGGATCTTCCCAACCCAGATAACAAACCTACTTCTCTTGTGTCTCCTTCATTGGCAGGCAGATTCTTTACCACCGTCCCACTTGGGAAGCTCACTCAGTCTTTTGGGAATTGCCTCCGAAGAGCCCTATTTCCCTGGTTTCTGTAGGAGCAGTGATCTGATACACTAGGACCTGTTCTCTCTTGGGGATGGTTTGTCCAGAAATAGGGACCTGACTTCAACTGGGCCAACTGGGGCTGTTCCCTGGGATGCTTGAACTTGAGACCCTGAAGGCTGAGGTTTTCTCTGTCCGGGGGGGATTGAATTTGGAAAAGGTGAAGCTTGGGAGCTTCTGTGGCCAAGTTTGCCTCTGTATAGAAAAGGTCAGTGAACCAGAAGATTGAAGTTGACATGCAGAAGGAGAATTAGCATTCTGATGGCTTTTGAACTCCGGATTATATCCTTCTTGGGCCCTGGCTTTCTACCTGCCTTTTCTATTGCTTCAGTGGTATGTAAAGTATGCAAAGTCTCAGAATATCCTTCTTTAAATTTCCCCAAAGCAAAAATGCTTCAGGTGTTTCACACTGGAATTTATCCATCTGTAACCACAAAATGGCCTAATAAATGACAAATGCTGGTTATTTAATCTGAGTCTCATGCAGTAACCAATCCTATTATGAGCAGAAAAAGAAATATATACGGACCAGGAAATTATGGGCCAGGAAATTAACATACACTATTTCACACTCCAGACTTCACAACAACACTATTGGGGTAAAATATTGGTTTGGCCAATCCAATGCATGAAAGTGAAGTCACTCGGTCGTGTCTGACTCTTAGCGACCCCATGGACTGCAGCCCACCAGGCTCCTCGATCCATGGGATTTTCCAGACAAGAGTACTGGAGTGGGGTGCTGTTGCCTTCTCTGGAAACATACTTTATCGTATATAAAATAGATAGCCAATGGGAATTTGCTGTATGACTCAGGGAGCTCAAATTGGTGCTCTGTGATGACCTAGAAGTGGGGGATGGGGTGGGAGGCGGGAGGGAGTTTCCAGAGGGAGGGGACATACGTATACCTATGGCTGATGCATGTTGATGCACAGCAGAAACCAACACGATATTGTAAAGCAGTTATCATTTGATTAAAAGTAAATAAATTAAGGGGGAAAAAAAAAAACAGTCCATTTGCCCCACCACAGAGTAGCCTCATTATTGCCCTTCACATGGCTTGTGCTTAACATGCTTAAATAATGACTAGAACACATGAATAAGACAGCACAAGGCTGTGCATCAGTGGTCTGGGGTTTAAGACAGTTGAGCTCTATGATATTGGAACATATCTTCCAGTTGAAATTCTTTGGTTTTTGCTGTGTNGGGGGGGATTGAATTTGGAAAAGGTGAAGCTTGGGAGCTTCTGTGGCCAAGTTTGCCTCTGTATAGAAAAGGTCAGTGAACCAGAAGATTGAAGTTGACATGCAGAAGGAGAATTAGCATTCTGATGGCTTTTGAACTCCGGATTATATCCTTCTTGGGCCCTGGCTTTCTACCTGCCTTTTCTATTGCTTCAGTGGTATGTAAAGTATGCAAAGTCTCAGAATATCCTTCTTTAAATTTCCCCAAAGCAAAAATGCTTCAGGTGTTTCACACTGGAATTTATCCATCTGTAACCACAAAATGGCCTAATAAATGACAAATGCTGGTTATTTAATCTGAGTCTCATGCAGTAACCAATCCTATTATGAGCAGAAAAAGAAATATATACGGACCAGGAAATTATGGGCCAGGAAATTAACATACACTATTTCACACTCCAGACTTCACAACAACACTATTGGGGTAAAATATTGGTTTGGCCAATCCAATGCATGAAAGTGAAGTCACTCGGTCGTGTCTGACTCTTAGCGACCCCATGGACTGCAGCCCACCAGGCTCCTCGATCCATGGGATTTTCCAGACAAGAGTACTGGAGTGGGGTGCTGTTGCCTTCTCCGGAAACATACTTTATCGTATGTAAAATAGATAGCCAATGGGAATTTGCTGTATGACTCAGGGAGCTCAAATTGGTGCTCTGTGATGACCTAGAAGTGGGGGATGGGGTGGGAGGCGGGAGGNAAGCTGTGGTCCTAGTGTGATTAGATTGACTAGTTTTCTGTGAGTATGGTTTCAGTGTGTCTGCCCTCTGATGCCCTCTCTCAGCACCTACTGTCTTACTTGGGTTTCTCTTACCTTGGACGTGGGGTATCTCTTCACGGCTGCTCTAGCAAAGCGCAACCGCTGCTCCTTACCTTGGACGAGGTTGCCCCTCCTGACCTTGAATATGGAATAGCTCCTCTCAGCCCTCCTGCACCCATGCAGCTGCCACTGCTTGTTCCTGTTAAAAGCCCTAGAGAAAGGGAAGTCCTGGGTGGTAGCTTCCAGTGGAGGGTGTCAGAAGTGAGAGGCCGGGGCTCATGTGTCCGTACTTTTTCCCAAGTAGCGTTCCCCGCTTTCCAGAAATCCCAGATCCGCCCTGCTGGCGATGCTGATGGTGCTGTTGTTCCATCAGTGGAGTGACTCTCTGAGAAGGAGGCTCCATGTGAGAGCGCAGCACCAGGAGACCTGGGCAGCAAGTGACTTTTCAAGGCTCTTTCGGCCCCGAGATCAGCCGTTGTCTTGGTTAGTCGACTTGCGTGAAGTGTAGGAGGGCCCACCTGGATCAGGAGATTGGGGTGCCATCCTCAGGAGAGCCAGCACTCCAGTCCAGGCCCAAGAGGCGTTCTTTCACTGGCACCTCGTCCCCAGCTCCGTCAGCTGCACCACAGTTCAGCCTGGGGGACCCCCAGAAGTCCAGGCTCCGGAGATGTTACAACAGCCAAGTCCAATTTTTTTTCTCCTTGGGGACCACGTGTTTCTTTTTGAAATATTTGAGTCTGTTTCATAAATGGGTATATTTGTATCACGGTTTAGATTCCACCTCTAAGACATATCATAGTTGTTCTGTTGTTCCCTGTGTGACTTCCTTCATGATCATCTCCAGGTCCAATCATGTGGCTGCAGAGGCAGTAATTCATTTTCATGGCTGAGTCCTTGGTATATTTGTATCACGGTTTAGATTCCACCTCTAAGACATATCATAGTTGTTCTGTTGTTCCCTGTGTGACTTCCTTCATGATCATCTCCAGGTCCAATCATGTGGCTGCAGAGGCAGTAATTCATTTTCATGGCTGAGTCCTAGTCCACGGTATGTGCTAAGTCGCTTCAGGCGTGTCCTACTCTTTGCGACTCTATGGATTGTAGCCCGCCAGGCCTCTCTGTCCGTAGGATTCTCCAGGCAAGAACACTGCAGTGGCTTGCCACACCCTCCTCCAGGGGATCATCCTGGCCCGGGGATCGAAACTGTGTCTCTTAGGTCATCTGAACTGGCAGGCTGGTTTTTGTTTCCCTAGTGCCACCCAGGGGACAGATCAACACATTTTCTCCAGGCGTCTGTCCAGGGAGCTTCCTCTTGCTTGCATTACCCGTGGTCCTGCAGCGAACTTTGGGATACAGGTGACTTTTCAGATGATGATTTTCCTTGGCCTGCAGGTCCGCGGGTGGGATTTCCAGGTCACACAGTAGCTCTGCTTTTAGTGTTTCAAGGCCCTCCATACCGTTCTCCATCATGGCTGTTGCCCACTTCCATTCCTGAAAACAGGGTAGAAAGGTTCTGTTTCTTGCATTCCCTCCCTTTCCCGAGTTCCTTGTGTGTAGAGTGTTTGGTCTGGGCCATTGTGAGTGGTGCAGGGAGATGCTTTGCTGCAGTTTTGATTTGCAGCTCTTGAACATATGGAGCAAATTTAAAATATGTGCTTCTTTAAAAAAAAAAAATGAATAGAGGAAAAAGAAAAAACCATGTCAGGTTAAATTTAAATTGAACTCTGGACATTGACTCCTCCCATTCCCCCCCACCAGTGGCTTGGGGAACCAAGAGCCCTAGAGAAAGTGGTGTCCTAAGTGGTAGTTTCCAGTGGAATGAACTAGAAGAAAGAGCCCAGGGCTCCTGTCTGGGTACTCTTTCCCTAGTAGCGTTCCCCTTTCTCAGAAATCCCCAGCCCCACCATAAAAGTGATATCAAGGCTGCACGTCCTCCTTCGCCGTGTGACTCCACAGAAGGAGGCTGCAGGTGGCAGCCCCAGCAGCAGGGACCTGGGGAGCAGATGACTTTGCAAAGCTCTTTCGGCACAAAGGTCCACTGCTTCTTGGGTGTACTCAACTTGCGTGAGGTGTAGGAGGGCCTGCCTTGATCAGGAGATTTGGGTCCCACCCACAGGGAACTGGAGAGGCCAGACCCAAGAGGGGTTCATTCGCTGGCACCACATCCCCAGCTCCCTCAGCTGCCACACAATTCAGCCTGGGGGACCCGGGGAGACCCCGGCACCTGGGAGGTGACAGCCCCGTCCCCGGAGCCTAAGGGCAATATTCTTGGTGATACTTTCCTTTCCTTTTTTTTTTCCTTTTTCTATTTGATTTTGTTTAATGTTGGAATATAGTTGACTTTCAGTGTTTGGGTTTGTTTGTTTTTTATGTAGGGCAAACTGACTCACTTATACATATACATATATGTCAACTCTTATTCACATTCTTTCCTGTATAGGTTACTGGAGACTGAGGCATTCTCTGCTTTGCAGGAGGTGTTTCTCGATGATCTAGCTCATTATTGTATTGTGAATGTGTGAATCGCACCTTCCTAAGCTCTCCCTACTGTCCTCCAACTTTACCCCCATGATTCTCCCCCTTGGAAAGATAGCCTTCTTTTTGAAGTCTTTGAATCTGTTTCATGAATCAGTGCAGTAGTGTCACATTTTAGAATCCGTCTCTATAAAATACCATCGTCAATCTGTTGCTGCTCCCTATCTGACTTCCTTCAGTCAGCATGATCGTCTCCTGGTCCACTCATGTGGCTGCAAAGGCAGTAATTCATTTTCATGGCTGAGTCCTGTTTCATGGTCCAGACTGACTACATCTTCCCGTCCAGGCATCTGTCCAGGCAGCTTTTGGTTGCTTGCTCTTGCCATCAGTGCAGAGTTAATTGTGAGGCAATATGATTTTTCTTGACATCCAGGCTGAGGAGTGATGTTGCCTGGCAGTGTGGCAGCTGTTTTCAGTGTTTCAAGAACCTCCACACTGTTCTCCATCGTGGCTGTTGCCTGCATCCATTCCTCAAACCAGATAGGAGGGTCCTATTTCATGCATGCCCTTGCTTTCCTGTGTTCCTTGTGAATCGACTGTTGATGGCCATTGTGACTGATGCGAGGAGATACCTTCCTGCAGTTTTGATTCTTAGCTCTCTAAAAAGGGGCCTTATGGAGCATGTTTAAAGTATGTGCTTCTTAAAAAAAAATAAGAAAAAAAGTGTGTGTTAAATTAAAATTGACCTCTGGAAATTGGGTTCCCCAAGATCTGCCCTCTTTTGAATTCTTTTTCGATGACCTGCCATTGCTTGCAGGCTGGTGTCCTTTGCAGGCTTCCCAGGTGGCGCTAGTGGTAAAGAACCAGCCTGCCAATGCAGGAGAGTAAGAGACCTGGATTCGATCCCTGAGTCGAGAAGATCTCCTGGAGGGGGACACGGCAGCCTGCCCCAATTCTTGCCTGGAGAATCCCATGGACAGAGGAGCTTGGCAGGCTACAGCCCATAGCGTCACAAAGGATCTGACACGACTGGCGTGACTCGGTACGCACCAACTCTGGGAGATGGACAGGGAAGCCTGGCGTGCTGCAGTCCTTGGGGTCACAAAGAACCGGACACGACTGAGTGCCTGAACGGCAGCAACAGTGTCCTTTACAGCTGCGGGCCACGTGACTCTGAAGCTCTCAGAAACTCTGCTCTGGCGCTTGTGGGAAACTTCCACGAGTCGGCAGCACTTCTGTATGCTCTGCTGGGGTGGTTAGGGCGACTGGAGCCCTAGAAAACACGGTGTCCCAGGTGGTAGCTTCCAGTGGAATGTGTCAGAAGAAACAGCCCCGGCTCCTGTCTCGGTACTTTTTCCCACACAGCGTGCCTTTACCCAGAAATCCCCAGCTGCACCCAAACAACAACGCTGACCATGCTGTAGCCGTGGAGTGGGTGACTCCTGAGGGTGGACGCTGCAGGTGGCACCCTGGCACTGGGAGGCCAGCGGAGCAGGTGGCTTGTCAAAGCCCTTTTTGGCACAGACGTCCGTCGTTTTTGTTGTTGTACTCGACTTGGGTGAGGTGTAGGAGGTCCCACCTGGATCAGGGGATTGGGGTCCCATCCACAGGGGAATAGGAACTCCAGGACCAAGAGGGGTTCATTCCCTGGCACCCCTCCCTGACTCACTCAGCTGCACCACATTTCATCTGGGGACCCAGGCAGCCCTGGGTTCCTGGGGTGTGACAACAGCCAAGTCCCCGAGCACTAAGGGCAGTATTCTTGGCTTTTATTTACTTTCCTTTTTTGTTTGTTTTTAGATTTGTTTTTGTTTCAGTGTTGAAATACAGTTGACTTCTGGTGGTTTGGTTTTTCAGTATAGCGCAAATGGATTCACTTACACGTACACCATTTCGTGTTCACATTCTTTGCTGTTCAGGTTCCTAGAGACTATTTAAGTAGCATTCCCTGTGCTTTGCAGTAGGCGATTTCGTTCATATATAGTATTGTGTATGTGTAAATCCCACCCTCCTGAGTTCTTCCTGCCCCTGCACTTTACCCTCATTTTTCCCCCCTTGGGAACCATAAGTTCTTTTAGACGTCTCTGAGTCTGTGTCATTCATACAGGCTTTTTTATCCTGTTTTAGATTGCACCTCTAAGAGATGTCATACTTGTTCTGTTGTCCCCTGTCTGACTTCCTTCATTTAGCTTGACCATCTGCAGGTCCATGTTGCTGCAAAGGCAGTAATCACTTTCCTGGCTGAGTCCTGTTTCACGGTACAGACTGACCACGTCTTCTTCTCCAGGCGTCTGTCCAGGGAGCTGTTGTTCGCCCATGGTGCTGCTTTGAACTTTAGGGTACAGGAGTCTTTCCACATTACGATCTCCCTTGGCCGGCAGTCCAGGGGTGGGGTTGCAGGTCATGTAGTAGCTGTGTTCTTAGTGTTTTCAAGAACATCCACACTGTTCTCCATGGTGGCTGTTGCTCACTTCCATTTCTCAAAACAAGGTAGAAGAGTTCTGTTTCTGGCATGTCCTCCCTTTCCTGCATGCCTTGTGTGTAGACTGTTGGTGATGGCCATTGTGAACGGCGCAGAGAGATCCCTTGCTGCAGTTGTGATTTGCAGCTCTCGAAAATGAGCGTTATGGAACATATTTAAAATACATGCTTTTAAAAAAACAAGGGAAAAAAAAAATGGTGCAGAGTTAATTCTGAGGCGATATGATTTTTCTTGACATCCAGGCTGAGGAGTGATGTTGCCTGCAGTGTGGCAGCTGTTTTCAGTGTTTCAAGAACCTCCACACTGTTCTCCATCATGGCTGTTGCCTGCATCCATTCCTCAAACCAGATAGGAGGGTCCTATTTCATGCATGCTCTTGCTTTCCTGTGTTCCTTGTGAATCGACTTTGTTGATGGCCATTGTGACTGATGCGAGGAGATACCTTCCTGCAGTTTTGATTCCTAGCTCTCTAAAAAGGGGCCTTATGGAGCATGTTTAAAGTATGTGCTTCTTAAAAAGAAATAAGAAAAAAAGTGTGTGTTAAATTAAAATTGACCTCTGGAAATTGGGTTCCCCAAGATCTGCCCTCTTTTGAGTTCTTTTTCGATGACCTGCCATTGCTTGCAGGCTGGTGTCCTTTGCGGGCTTCCCAGGTGGCGCTAGTGGTAAAGAACCAGCCTGCCAATGCAGGAGACGTAAGAGACCTGGATTCGATCCCTGAGTTGAGAAGATCTCCTGGAGGGGGACACGGCAGCCTGCCCCAATTCTTGCCTGGAGAATCCCATGAACAGAGGAGCTTGGCAGGCTACAGCCCATAGCGTCACAAAGGATCTGACACAACTGGCGTGACTCGGTACGCACCAACTCTGGGAGATGGACAGGGAAGCCTGGCGTGCTGCAGTCCTTGGGGTCACAAAGAACCGGACATGACTGAGTGCCTGAACGGCAGCAACAGTGTCCTTTACAGCTGCGGGCCACGTGACTCTGAAGCTCTCAGAAACTCCGCTCTGGCGCTTGTGGGAAACTTCCACGAGTCGGCAGCACTTCTGTATGCTCTGCTGGGGTGGTTAGGGCGACCGGAGCCCTAGAAAACACGGTGTCCCAGGTGGTAGCTTCCAGTGGAATGTGCCAGAAGAAACAGCCCCGGGCTCCTGTCTCGGTACTTTTTCCCACACAGCGTGCCTTTACCCAGAAATCCCCAGCTGCACCCAAACAACAACGCTGACCATGCTGTAGCCGTGGAGTGGGTGACTCCTGAGGGTGGACGCTGCAGGTGGCACCCTGGCACTGGGAGGCCAGCGGAGCAGGTGGCTTGTCAAAGCCCTTTTTGGCACAGACGTCCGTCGTTTTTGTTGTTGTACTCGACTTGGGTGAGGTGTAGGAGGTCCCACCTGGATCAGGGGATTGGGGTCCCATCCACAGGGGAATAGGAACTCCAGGACCAAGAGGGGTTCATTCCCTGGCACCTCCTCCCTGACTCACTCAGCTGCACCACATTTCATCTGGGGACCCAGGCAGCCCTGGGTTCCTGGGGTGTGACAACAGCCAAGTCCCCGAGCACTAAGGGCAGTATTCTTGGCTTTTATTTACTTTCCTTTTTTGTTTGTTTTTAGATTTGTTTTTGTTTCAGTGTTGAAATACAGTTGACTTCTGGTGGTTTGGTTTTTCAGTATAGCGCAAATGGATTCACTTACACGTACACCATTTCGTGTTCACATTCTTTGCTGTTCAGGTTCCTAGAGACTATTTAAGTAGCATTCCCTGTGCTTTGCAGTAGGCGATTTCGTTCATATATAGTATTGTGTATGTGTAAATCCCACCCTCCTGAGTTCTTCCTGCCCCTGCACTTTACCCTCATTTTTCCCCCCTTGGGAACCATAAGTTCTTTTAGACGTCTCTGAGTCTGTGTCATTCATACAGGCTTTTTTATCCTGTTTTAGATTGCACCTCTAAGAGATGTCATACTTGTTCTGTTGTCCCCTGTCTGACTTCCTTCATTTAGCTTGACCATCTGCAGGTCCATGTTGCTGCAAAGGCAGTAATCACTTTCCTGGCTGAGTCCTGTTTCACGGTACAGACTGACCNGCGCTCAGCCTTCTTCACAGTCCAACTCTCACATCCATATGCAGTATTGTGTATGTGTAAATCCCACCCTCCTGAGTTCTCCCTCCCCTCCCCACTTTACCTCATTTTTTCACCCCTTGGGAAACATAAGTTTCTTTCCATAGTGTTTGAGTCTGTTTCACAAATGAGTGCATTTATATCATGTTTTAGATTCCACCTCTAATAGATGTCATAGAAGTTCTGCTGCTCTCTGTCTGACTTCCTTCAGTCAGCATGATCATCTCCAGGTCCATCCGTGTGGCTGCCAAGCCAATAATTCATTTTCCTGGCTGAGTCCTGCTTCATGGTACAGACTGACCACGTCTTCCTCTCCAGGCGTCTGTCTAGGGAGCTTTTGTTCGCTTGCTATTGCCTGTGGCACTGCAGTGAACTTTAGGGACAGGTGTCTTTTTAAATTATCATTTTCCTTGGCCTGCACGTCCAGGGGCCGGATTGCCAGGTCATGTGATAGCTCTGCTTTTGCTTTTTCAAGACTGACCTCACTGTCCTCCATGGTGGCTGTTGCCCACTTCCATTTCTCAAAACAAGGTAGGAGGGTCCTGATTCATGCATGCCCTTCCTTTCCCACATTCCTTGTGTGTGGACTGATGGGTGATGGCCACTGTGACTGCTACAGGGAGTTACTTTGCTGCAGAGATTTGCAGCTCTGGATAATGAAAATTATGGAGCATATTTAAAATATGTGCTTTAAAAAAAAACAAATAGAAGAGGGGGAAAAAAACCATGTGCGTCGAATTTAAATTGACCTCTGGAAATTGGCTTCCACATGATCTGCCTTCTTTTGAATTCTTTTTTGATGACCTGCCAGTGGACATTACTTACAGGCTGGTGTCCTTTACAGGCCTTGTGTTTCTGAGGCGCCCAGAAGCACAGCTCTGGCACCTGTAGTTCTGGGAAATGTCCACAAGGTGGCAGCACTCCCCTGTGCCCCGCTAGGGTTGCTTGAGCAACCAGCGCCCTAGAGAAAGTGGTGTTCCTGGGTACGGCTTCCAGTGGAGTGTGCCAGAAGAAAGATCTCAGGGCTCCTGTTTTGGTAATTTTCCCACGTAGCCTGGCCCTTTCTCAGAAATCTCAAGCCCCACCATAATGGCGATGCTGAGGGTGCTTTTGTCCATAGGCAGGATGACTCCCGAGGAAGGAGGCTGCCAGTGGCAATCCCAGCACCCGGAGCCCTGGGGAGCAGGTGACTTTTCAAAGCTCTTTTGGCTCTTTTGCCACCGTTGTTGGGGTTACTTGACTTGCTTGAGGTGTAAGAGGACCCACCAGGATCAGGAGAGTGGGGTCCCATCCACAGGAGACCCAGTCTTCCAGGCCCAAGAGGGGTTCATTCTCTGGCACCTCGTCCCCAGCTCCCTCAGCTGCACCACAGTTCAGCCTGGGGAACCTGGGCAGCCTGAGTCCTGGCATGTGACACTAGCCCATTCCCTGACGCCTAAGGGCTTTGGTTTAGTTTCCTTTTCTCCTTTTTAGATTTGATTTTGCTTCTGTATTGGGTTGCAGTTGACTTACAGTGTTATGGTTGTTTTTGGTGTAGCACAAAGGGATTAACTTATGCATATACATACATCAGCTCTTCGGAGAAGGCAATGGCACCCCACTCCAGTACTCTTGCCTGGAAAATCCCATGGGCAGAGGAGCCTGGTGGGCTGCCATCTATGGGGTCGCACAGAGTCGGACACGACGGAAGCGACTTAGCAGCAGCAGCAGATCAGCTCTTTGCACTTTCTTTCTTGTACAGGTTCCAGAGACTGAGCAGCATTCCCTGTGCTTTGCAGTAGGTGCTTCTGGATGATCTGTTTCATACATGATGTCGCGTGTATTTGAACCCCACCTTCCTCACTTCTTTAGAGTACAGATGTCTTTTCACATTACGGTTTTCCTTGGCATACAGGCCAGGGGTGGGATTGCCAGGTCACGTGGTTGTTCAGTTGCTCAGTCGCATCCAGCTCTTTGCAACTCCAGGCACTGCAGCATGCCAGGCTTCCCTGTCCTTCACCATCTCCTGAGTTTGCCACACTCATGTCCATTGAGTCGGTTATCCCATCCAACCATCTCATCCTCTGCCTCCTCCTTCTCCTCCTGTCTTCAGTCTTTCCCAGCATCAGGGTCTTTTTCAATGAGTCAGCTCGTCACATCAGGTGGCCACAGTGTTGGAGCTTCAGCTTCAGCATCAGTCCTTCCGATGAATATTCAGAGTTGATTTCCTTTAGGATTGATTAGTTTGATCTCCTTGCTGTCCAAGGGACTCTCAAGAGTCTTCTTCAGCACCATAGCTTGAAAGCATCATCCATTGAGTCGGTTATCCCATCCAACCATCTCATCCTCTGCCTCCTCCTTCTCCTCCTGTCTTCAGTCTTTCCCAGCATCAGGGTCTTTTTCAATGAGTCAGCTCGTCACATCAGGTGGCCACAGTGTTGGAGCTTCAGCTTCAGCATCAGTCCTTCCGATGAATATTCAGAGTTGATTTCCTTTAGGATTGATTAGTTTGATCTCCTTGCTGTCCAAGGGACTCTCAAGAGTCTTCTTCAGCACCATAGCTTGAACGCATCAATTCTTGGGCGCTCAGCCTTCTTTATGGTCCAACTCTCACATCCATACGTGACTACTGGAAAAACCATAGCTTTGACTACAACTTTGACTGTTGGCAAAGTGATATCCCTGCTTTTTAGTACATTGTCTAGGTTTGTCGTTGCTTATCTTCCAATAAGCAAGTATCTTAATTTCATGGCTGCAGTTAGCATCAGAGGTGATTTTGGAGCCCAAGAACATGAAATCTGTTAGTGTTNTGGAAAAACCATAGCTTTGACTACAACTTTGACTGTTGGCAAAGTGATATCCCTGCTTTTTAGTACATTGTCTAGGTTTGTCGTTGCTTATCTTCCAATAAGCAAGTATCTTAATTTCATGGCTGCAGTTAGCATCAGAGGTGATTTTGGAGCCCAAGAACATGAAATCTGTTAGTGTTTCCTTTTTTTTCACATTTTTTTGCCTTGAAGTGATGGGACCAGATGCCATAATGTGAAGGGACCCGATGTCATTATGTTAGTTTTTTTAATGTTGAGTTTTAAGCCAGCTTTTTCACTCTCTTCTTTCACCTTCATCAAGAGGCTCTTTAGTTCCTCTTCCGTTTCTGCCATTAGAATGGTTTCATCTGCACGTCAAGTTTACTGATATTTCTCCCAGCAATCTTGATTTCATGTTGAGCTTCATCCAGCCTAGCATTCCAGATAAGCAGGGTGACAATATACAGCCTTGACATACTCCTTTTCCGATTTGGAAGCAGTCTGTTGTTCCATGTCCAGTTCTGTTGCTTCTTGACCTGCATACTGGTTTCTCAGAAGGCAGGTAAGGTTATCTGATATTCCCATCTCTTTAAGAATTTTCACAGTTTGTTTTGATTCATAAAGTCAAAGTCTTTAGCCTGGTCAATGAAGCAAAAGTACATGTTTTTCTGGAATTCTCCTGCTTTTTCTATGGTCCAGTGGATGTTGGCAATTTGATCTCTGGTTCCTGCTTTTTCTAAATACAGGTTGTATGTACACCTGGAAGTTCTCAGTTTCAGTACTGTTGAAACCTAGCTTGATGGATTTTGAGCACAGTTTAAACATACTTTGGCATTGCCCTTCTTTAGGATTGAAATGAAAACTGACCTTTCCCAGTCCTGTGGCCACTGCTGAGTGTTCCAAATTTGCTGGCATATTGAGTACAGCACTTCAACAGCATCATCTTTTAGGATTTGAAATAGCTTAACTGGAATTCCATCACCTCCACTAGCTCTGTTTGTAGTAATGCCTACTAAGGCCCACTTGCCTTCACACTTCAGGATGTCTGGCTCTAGGTGGAGGATCACACCATCATGGTTATCCGGGTCATTAAGACCTTTTGGCATACAGGCCCAAGGGTGGAATTGCCAGGTCATGTGGTACCTCTGTTTTTAGTGGTTTCAAGAACCTGGAAGAACTATTTTCTATCACGGCTGTTTCCAATTTCATTCCCCAAAAAAGGTAGGAGGGTTCTGTTTCATGCACGCCCTGCCTTTCCCCCATTCCTTATGTGTAGACAGTTCGCTGATTCACACTGTGACTGTTGCAGAGAGACACCTTGCTGCAGTTTTGATTTACAGCTCTCGAAAATGAGTCTTATGGAGAATACTGAAAGTACGTGCTTTTTAAAAAATACCAACCAACCAAACAAAAAAACAGTATGCTTTGAATTTAAATTGATTTCTGGAAATAGGCTTCCGCCACAATCCGCCCTCTTTTCAATTCTTTTCCTTGACCTGCCGAAGACGATTGTTTTCTGGCTGGTGTCCTTGACAGCCTCTCAGGCTTGGGAACCTGAAGCGCCTAGAAGCGCCACTGTGGCACTTGTAGTTCCTGAAAATGTCCACAAGACGGCAGCACTTCTCCGCGCCCCGCTAGCGTGGCTTGGGCAAACAGAGCCTCAGAGAAAGTGGTGTCCTGGGTGGTGGCTTCCAGTGGAATGTGCTGGAAGAAGGAGCCCAGGTCTCATGTCTCCGTGCTTTTTCACGACTAGGGTTCCCGCATCCCAGAAATCCCAGGCCCCACCCTAACGGCGATGCTGGGGGTACTGTGTACCCAGCAGGGTGACTCCCGAGGAAGGAGGCTGTGGGTGGGAACTGCGGCACCAGGAGACCTGGGAAACACGTGACTTTTCAAAGCTCTCTGGGCACGGAGGTCCACCGTTTTGGGGGTGTAGTCAACTTGTGTAAGGTGTAGGAGGGCCTGCCTAGATCGGGAGATTGGAGTCCCATCCACGGGGGACCCGGCCATCCAGGCCCAAGAGGGGTTCATTCCCTGGCACCTCGTCCGCAGCTCCGTCAGCTGCACCACAGTTCAGCTGGGGGACCCGAGTCGGCTGGGGCTCCTGGGATGTGACAACATCCCAACCCCAAGGCCTGAGGGCAGTATTCTTGGCATTTCTTTATTTTCCTTTGTTTTTCTTTTTGCATTTGATTTTTTTCTTCTTTGTGTTGGATTATAGTTGACTTGCAGTGTTGGTTTTTTTTCCCCCCCCACATAGGGCAGACAGGTTCGCTTATTCATATATCTGTATCAACTCATAGTCACGTTCTTTTCCTGTACGGGTTCTTAGAGATTATTTGAGTAGAGTTCCCTTTGCTTTGCTATAGGTGTTTCTTGATAATCTGTTTCATATATAATATTGAGTATGTGTGAATCCCACCCTCCTAAATTCTCTCTACCCTCCCCCCCAACTTTGTCACAATTTATTCCCTCTTGGGAACCATGTTTCCGTAGTCTGTGAGTTGGTTCATAAATGAGTGCATTTGTATCGTGGTTTAGATTACACCCCTAGGAAATACCACAGTTTGTTCCTTGTCTTCTTTCAGTCAGCACGATCATCTGCAGAACCATTCATGTGGCTGCAAAGGCAGTAATTTATGTTCCTGACTGTGTCCTATTCCCTGGAACAGATTAACCACATCATGTCCAGGCATCTGTCCAGGGAGCTATTGAATGCTTGTGATGCTGCAGTGAAATTTAGATGACAGGTGTCTTTTCAAATTTTGGGTTTCCTTGGCCTACAGACCCAGGGATGGGAGTTCTGGGTCACGATGTGGCTCTGTTTTTAGTGTTTTCAAGAGCATCCACAGTCTTCTCCTTCGTGGCTTTTATCTACTTCCGTTCCTCAAAACAAGTTAGGAGTGTTCTGTTCAATGCATGCCCTCATTTCCGACATTCTTTGTGTGCAGACCGTTTGATGATGGCTGTTGTGACTGATGCAAGAAGATACCTTGCTGCAGTTTTGATTCACAGTTATGCAAAATAAGGCTTATGGAGCATATTTAAAATATGTGCTTTTAAAAAATAAAAATAAAAAACAGAATAAAAAAGAAAAATCCATGTGCGTTAAATTTAAATTGACCTCTAGAAATTGGGTTCCCCACGATCCGCCTTCTGTTGAATTCTTTTTCGATGACCTGCTCCAGGACAGGCTTGGGCGTTGGTGTTCTTTACAGCCCGGCTGACCTAGAGACTGAAGCGCCCTGAAACACCGCTCTGGCACTTGTAGTTCCAGAAAATACCCACAAGGCGGCAGCACTTCTCCGCGCCCCGCTAGCTTGGCTTGGGCAAGCAGAGACCTAGAGAAAGTAAATGGTGGTCCTGGATGGTAGCTTCCGGTGGAATCTGTCAAAGAAAGAGCCCAGGGCTCGCGTCTCCTTACTTTTTCTGGCATAGTGTGCCCTTTGCCAGAAATCCCAAGCCGCCCCCTAACGGAAAAGCTGGCAGGGCTGTCGGCCATAGAAGAGGTAACACCCGAGAATGGAAGGTGCCGCTGGGATCCCCAGCCCCGGGAGACCAGGGGAACAGGTGACTTTTAAAAGTTTTTCGGCACAGAGGGCCATCGTCTTTGGGGTGTATTCGACTTGACTGAGGTGTAGGAGGGCCCACCTGGATCAGGATAGTCAGGCCCAGGAGGGGTTCATTCGCTGGCACCTCGTCCCCAGCTCCCTCAGCTGCACCGCAGTTCAGCCTGGGGGACCCCGAGTGCCCGGGCTCCTGGGATGTGACAGCAGCCCGACCCTGAGGCTTAAGGGCAATATTCTTGGCTTTTATTTACTTTCCTTTAAAACAAAAAAAGATTTGATTTTGCTTTTATATTGAAATGTACTTGACTTAACAGTTCTGTGTGTGTGTGTGTGTGTGTGTGTTTAGATGTAGCTCAAAGGGATTTACTTATACCTTCACAGGTATCAGTTCTTATTCGCCTTCTTTCCTGTCCAGGTTCTTAGAGACTGAGTCGAGTTCTTTGTGCTTTGCAGAAGGTGCTCCTTGATGCTCTGTATCATATATAATATTGTGTGCATGTGAATCCCACCTTCCTAAGTTCTCCCTCACCTCCCCACTTTACCCCAGTTCTTCCCCCTTGGGAACCACAGTTTCTTTCTTTCTTTTTTTTTAAGCTGCATGGTGTTTTTTTTTTTTTAATTTTACTTTATTTTACTTTACAATACTGTATTGGTTTTGCAATACATTGACATGAATCCATCTCGGGTGTACATGAGTTCCCAATCCTGAACCTACTGACCCCCCCCAGTTTCTTTTTGAAGTCTCTGAGTAAGTTTCTTTAATGAGGACATTTCTATCCAACTTAGACTGCACTCCTGAGATATGTCATAGTCGTTCTGTTGTTCCCTGTCTGACTTCCTTCAGTTAGCACGATCGTCTCCTGGTCCATCCGTGTGGCCGCAAGGGCAGTAATTCATTTTCCTGACTGAGTCCTATCCCATGGAACCAAGTGACCTCATCTTCTTCTCCGGGCATCTGTCCAGGGAGCTTTCGGTTGCTTGCTCTGCCCATGGTGCTGCGGGGAACCTTGGGGTACAGGTGATTTTTCTAAGTATGGTTTGCATGGCCTCCAGGCCCAGAGGTGGGATTGCCAGGTCACTTGGTAGCTGTTTTTTGTCTTTTCAAGAACCTGCACACTATTTTTCATCTTGGCAGTTGCTCACTTCCATTCCTCAAAAAGAGGTAGGAGGATTCTGCTTCCTGCATGCCCTGTTTCCCACGTTCGTTGTGTGTAGACTGTTTGGTGATGGCCATTTTGAGTGGTGCTTTGAGATATCTTGCTGCAGTTTTGATTTACAGCCTAAAAAATGGAGCATGTTTAAAATATGTGCTTTTGAGAAACCAAACAGAAGAAAAAAAGAAGTTTTTACTTTAGAGTTAAATCTAAATTGACCTCTGGAAATTGGCTTCCACAGTCAGCTCTTTTTTGAATTCTTTTTCAATGCCCTGCCCTAGGATGTGGCTTGAAGGCTCGTGTCTTTTTGAGCTCTTAAGCTTTGAGACTTACAAATAGTGTGAAAAGAAGAGAAGCAAAAAGCAAAGGAGAAAAGGAAAGATGTAAGCATCTGAATGCAGAGTTCCAAAGAATAGCAAGGAGAGATAAGAAAGCCTTCCACAGCGATCAGTGCAAAGTTATAGAGGAAAAGAACAGAATGGGAAAGACTAGAGATCTCTTCAAGAAAATTAGAGATACCAAGAGAACATTTCATGCAAAGATGGGCTCGATAAAGGACAGAAATGCTATGCTAACAGAAGCAGAAGATATTAAGAAGAGGTGGCAAGAATACATAGAACTGTACAAAAAAGATCTTCACGACCAAGATAATCAGGATGGTGTGATCACTCACCTAGAGCCAGACATCCTGGAATGTGAAGTCAAGTGGGCCTTAGAAAGCATCATTACGAACAAAGCTAGTGGAAGTGATGGAATTCCAGTGGAGCTATTTCAAATCCTGAAAGATGATGCTGTGAAAGTGCTGCACTCAATATGCCAGCAAATTTGGAACACTCAGCAGTGGCCACAGGACTGGAAAAGGTCAGTTTTCATTCCAGTCTCAAAGAAAGGCAATGCCAAAGAATGCTCAAACTACCACACAATTGCACTCATCTCACATGCTAGCAAAGTAATGCTCTAAATTCTCCAAGCCAGGCTTCAGCAATACGTGAACCGTGAACTTCCAGATGTTCTAGCTGGTTTTAGAAAAGGCAGAGGAACCAGAGATCAAATTGCCAACATCCGCTGGATCATGGAAAAAGCAAGAGAGTTCCAGAAAAAACATCTATTTCTGCTTTATTGACTATGCTAAAAAGTCTTTGACTGTGTGGATCACAATAAACTGTGGAAAATTCTGAAAGAGATGGGAATACCAGACCACCTAACCTGCCTCTTGAGAAACCTACATGCAGGTCAGGAAGCAACAGTTAGAACTGGACATGGAACAGCAGACTGGTTCCAAATAGGAAAAGGAGTATGTCAAGGCTGTATATTGTCACCCTGCTTATTTAACTTCTATGCAGAGTACATCATGAGAAACGCTAGATTGGAAGAAGCACAGGCTGGAATCAAGATTGTCGGGAGAGAAATATCAATAACCTCAGACATGCAGATGAAAACACCCTTATGGCAGAGAGTGAAGAGGAGCTAAAAAGCCTCTTGATGAAAGTCAAAGAGGAGAGGGAAAAAATTGGCTTAAAGCTCAACATTCAGAAAACGAAGATCATGGCCTCTGGTCCCATCACTTCATGAGAAATAGATGGGGAAACAGTGGAAACAGTGTCAGATTTTATTTTTTTGGGCTCCAAAATCACTGCAGATGGTGACTGCAGCCATGAAATTAAAAGACGCTTACTCCTTGGAAGGAAAGTTATGACCAACCTAGATAGTATATTCAAAAGCAGTTGCCAACAAAGGTCCATCCAGTCAAGGCTATGTTTTTTCCAGCGGTCATGTATGGATGTGAGAGTTTTACTGTGAAGAAAGCTGAGTGCCGAAGAATTGATGCTTTTGAACTGTGGTGTTGGAGAAGATTCTTGAGAGTCCCTTGGACTGCAACGAGATCCAACCAATCCATTTAAAGGAGGTCAGTCCTGGGTGTTCATTGGAAGGACTGATGCTAAAGCTGAAACTCCAGTACTTTGTCCACCTCATGCGAAGAGTTGACTCTGGAAAAGACCCTGATGCTGGGAGGGATTGGGGGCAGGAGGAGAAGGGGACGACAGAGGATGAGATGGCTGGAGCGCATCACTGACTCGATAGACACGAGTTTGAGTAAACTCCGGGAGTTGCTGATGGACAGGGAGGCCTGGCGTGCTGCAATTCATGGGGTCGCAAAGAGTTGGACACGACTGAGCGACTGAACTGAACTGAACTGAACTGAACTGAAGCTTTGAGACTCTTGAGTCCCCAGAAATTCCTCTCTGGCACTTGTAGTTCGAGAAAATGTCCACAAGGTGGCAGCACTTCACACCCAGCTAGAGTAGGTTGGGCAACCAGAGCCCTAGAAAAAGTGGTGTCCTGGGTGGTAGCTTCCTGTGGAATGTGCTGGAAGAAAGACCCAGGGTTCGTGTCTGGATACCCTTTCTCCGTAGCGTCCCCTTTCCCAGAAATCCCAAGCCGTGCCCTAACGGCGATGCTCGTGGTGCTGTCAGTCATAGGCGGTGTGACTCCCGAGGACGGAAGCTGCAGGTGGGAACTCCAGCACCAGGAACCCTGGGGAACAGATGATGACTTTTCAAAGTTCTCCCGGCACAGAGGTCAATCATTTTGTGAGTGTACTCAACTTGCTTGAGATGTAGGAGAGCCCGCCGGGATCAGAGATTGGGTTCCCATCCACAGGGGACCCGGCACTCCCGGGACAAGGAGGGCTTATTCACTGGCGCCTCGTTCCCAGCTCTCAGCTGCACCACACTTCAGCCTGGGGGA
This sequence comes from Aepyceros melampus, assembly GCA_006408695.1. Taxonomy (NCBI): domain Eukaryota; kingdom Metazoa; phylum Chordata; class Mammalia; order Artiodactyla; family Bovidae; genus Aepyceros; species Aepyceros melampus. The sequence goes on from SJXQ01003381.1 coordinate 132,749, forward strand.
CGCGGGGTGCGGGGGCAGCAGGGAGGGGGCTGGGTCTCCAGGAATACCAGCCCCTAAGGCATGCGGCACCTGGCGTTTCTTTGTCTTTTTTTTTTTAACATTTATTATTTTTTTTAAATTGGAATATCATTCCTTTTGTTTCCCTCCTTGCTCAGTGGTAAAGAAGCCACCTGCTCATAGAAGAGATGTAGGTTTGATCCCTGGGTCAGGAGGATCCCCTCGAGGTGTAAATGGCAACCCCCTCCATTATTCTTGCCTGGGAAACTCCATGGCCAGAGGAACCTGGTGGGCTACAGTCTGTGGCTTCACAAAAGATTTGGACACCACTTTGCGATAAAGAACAACAACAACATTTTAAAGTAAATAGAAAGCTTCAGGCAATATTAGGAGCCAGCCTTAAATCTTTGGGGAAAAGAAAAAGTGGCGGGCCCTAGGTGTCCACATTTTTACATTCGCCATGTTATTATTTTTCTGTTGTTCATTCCTAAACACTGTGCAGTGGAGGGTAAAATTCCCCAACACACTCCCTGAGGATTTGTTTCCCACCTTGTGCGTGTGTATGAAAGCACTCCTAAAAACTTCTAAGACCTAGAGCTGGAGTCAGCTAACTTTTCTGAAGGACCAGATAGTCTGTGTTGCAAGTACTCAGGTCTCATTATCCTGCAAAAGCAGCCCTAGAAGGTGTGTAAAAGAATCAGCATGACTCTGTTCCAGTAAAAGTTTACTTACAATAAATAAATTAATAATAATAATTTTAAAAGTTTACTTACAAAAACTGGCAGAAGGTCCTGAGAGTGTAGGCTGCTGAGTCCCTACCTAGGGAAAAGCACAAATAATAGAACTTCCAGAAATACATGCCTTTTTTTTTTTTTTTTTAGAAAAGTAGACTCACACTACATATGATTGAATGCATTTAAATATTTGTTGGTAACCATTATGTGCTAGGTTGTGTATAATGGTGCACTCAGCAATGAGCAAGACTGACAGGCCCTCGGCTCCAATGGTGTGTACCGTGTGAGACACACACGGAACATCACAAGTGCCCTGAGTCTTTGGGGCTGTGATAGACAGAAATCAGCTTTCTAGCATAATTCTTGCAACCAACCCTCTATTTATGGGCATTTAATTTCCTTAATTTTTTTCCTTGTAGTCTTCCCTGTCGTAAAGATTCTTAGGATTAAGTCTTTATGAAAAACCACCAGTTTTTACTTCGGCTAAAAATTTCTTACAGTGGAATGCCTGAGTCAAAAGGCATACACTTTTTTTTTTTAATCTTTTGCTAAGCATTGTGTGTGTGCTGAGTCATGTCTGACTCTGCAACCGCGTTGACTGTAGCCCGTCAGGCTCCTCTGTCCATGGGATTTTCCAGGCAAGAATACTGGAGTGGCTTGTCAGTTCCTCCTCCAGGGATCGAACTCTCAGCTCCTGTGAGACGACTCCTGCTTTGGCAGGCAGATTCTTTATCACTGAGCCGCCTGGGAAACATCACCAAAGTACTTTCTAGAAAACTTATACCAACCTCTGCTGTCACTTTACCTTCCCTGACTTCCTTGCTGCCTTTATGCAGCCAGATCGAGTTTGATAAATTCTGACAGTAAAATGAAAGCGCATAAATCTAACCCGTGAAACAGAATTAAAGAGACAGGGAATCATTCGTGGGAGAGGAGCCCTGTTTAGATGTTTTGTCTCTAGGGTTTCCTGTGATCTGCTCCCTACATCACAGTTAGAAATAAATCTCAGAAGTTCTTCAGTGCTAGCCGACACCAGCTATTAACTGCCTTCACCGTGTGCCAGAAGCCCTGGTAAGCCCTTCATGGGCCTGATCCGTATTAAGCCTCAGAACAAAATGGAACGGAGAAGCTACAGACGGCCCAATGGTGGTGGAGCTGGACCTCGACTGGGTCTCTTTGAACTTGAGTAGGAATCTCAAGCTGGCAGCCCCACTGATTGCTTTCTTTGGCTCGCACAGTGTGGGCCAGCCCAATGTTTAAAAATTTATTGACGTCGTTCCAAACATTTTAAAACTGGAAAATGTCCCACAAAATCTATATTTAAAACTTGAGAAAAATCACAAGATCCGGGTACAGTAGGGTCACCTTCCCACGTGCTGACAACGGATGGGTCCTGGGTGACTTCCACACAAGGAATGTGCCTTCTGATCATGATATTATTGAGCTGAGATTAGCAACCGCTCAGAAATTCCTTCTCCTGCAAACCAGTAGAAGTCTGTGATTGGGACTCAGTAGGGAGCTGCGGGGAGAATGCTTGTCCTGTCTTCTCACCCAAGCCACTTCTTTTGTTTGCTTGCCCATGACTGTTGCCCAGATTTTAGCTATGGGAGGAGACAGGATGAGGGGGGGGAGGCCACTGTGGGTCCAGCCCCCCCGCCCCGTGACCCGGCATGGCCTCCAGAGAGGGGCCGCTTTAAACACTTCCTTAGGGGAGGGTGTCTTCAGCTGTTGAGGGAACAGCCTGTAAAATGACTCTTGGTTTCTGGGTGTCTGCCTTCCTCTTCTAACCTCCATCTTTCTCATTCCTGTTTTATTCATCACCTCGATTCCTTTTCAGTACGCGTCACCACACACTTCCTGGCCACGTGGGTCTCCCTCGTCCATCTTACCTTAGACAATGAACTTGGGGACTTCTTGGCAGTCTAGTGGGTATGAGTCTGAGCTTCCACTGCTGGGTGGGGGGGGGGCAGATTCCATCCCTGGCTGGGGAACTCCATGCCATGCGGTGCGGCCAAAAGAAGGTGGACTTGACCAGGACTTGCACGTGGTGGGTCAGGTGTCTCTTGCAAGGGCCATGCTCACAGCCTGGCTGTGTGCCCACCCGTCCCCTCTTGAGCGTGGGCGCCCTTTGGCTTCTCTGCTGGGAATGGCTCCGGCACTTGTTTAGCTCCTGACTCCGTGGCCGGAGGGTGAACTGGGGCCCCGCCAGACCTTGTGGCTCTGGGAGCCAGAGCTTGACTCTCAAGTATTCACTTTGTGTTTGATTTAGTTAGAGCCATACAGTGCCACGAAGAAATCACTTTTTTTAAAGTATGTATCTATGCTTTCGGTACACCAGGTATTGTGCCAAGTAAGAGGGTCCCAGGAAGGAAGGGACAGCGTGGGGCTGCGGAGGGGCAGCAGAGAGCAAGAGCCAGGCCCCAGTGCGGCTTGTGCACCAGCAGGGAGCAGATTCAGAAACTCCTTGAGGCAGAAGGAGCAGGGTCAAGGAGCCTTCTAGAAGGTGCTCCCACCAGAGCCTTCCTGCCAGCCGAGAGCTCTGAAAAGCACCCAAAGTCACATCTTTTCATGTCCATCCATTCGAACCCCCCTTGCTCCACAAGCCCACCTACCTGCATCTGTCTTCAGCAGACACCCCTGTCTCCACACATCTGGAACCGCGCTGTTCAGTACAGAAGCCAGTAGCCACGTGTGGCTGCTGATAATCTGCACTGTGGCCAGGCTCAACAGACATGTCGTGCAAACACAAAATGCACACAGGATTCTAAGGCTTAGAACGCAGAAAGCTAGAATGTAAAGTGCCGCATTTGTAAACTTGAATTGCTTTCAGGTTAAAATGGCAGTATTTGGCTACACTGGGTTAAATATATGGTTCTGTCTTTTATGTGGTTCTTTTGACTTTAGATATGGACCGCTCACTGGTGGCTCAAGGGATTGTTGTAGCTGAGCTGGCTGCATCTCCCTGACCTGGCTACGTCAAGCGTGCTTTTTATGACTTTGCTGTATATTTCTTACTGATTGGCTGTAGGTTACAGCCTGTGTGTGTGTGTATGCTCAGTTTTGTCCAACTCTTTGCTATACCATGGACTGTAGCCCACCAAGCTCCTCTGTCTATAGGATTTTCCAGGCAAGAATACTAGAGTAAGTAGCCATTCCCTTCTCCAGGGGTCTTCCCAACCCAGGGATTGAGTCTTTTGTATCTCCTGCATTGGCAGGTCGGTTCTTTACCACTGGCACCACCTGGGAAGCCTGTGTACACATATATGTATTGTGTGTGCGTGGGGGTAAGAATAGTATATATTCTCTGTCCCTCTAACTAGGTGGAAGACAGGACTAATGTCTCATTCCTCTGTTTCCTCACTCTCTGCTCTGCCCAGGTGCCACTTTTGCTATTAAAGGCCCAGTGTATGTTTGGTCATGATTCTTTCATTCATTTGACAAATATTTATAAATTCAGACTCTGTGCCAGGTTCCCCTGGGAACTTAATGAAGTTTAACTCAATACCTGACATTGTAAAAGAAGGTAGGAATTACTAGCTTTGTTTCTCAAGATAAGGGAATTGGGGTAAAAAGTTTAAGTGACTTGCTCAAGGTTACCTACTAGGCAAGTGGCAGGAATCAGGATTCCAACAGTCTTTTTTGTCTGGTTCCAAATGGTGTTCAGCATGACTCTTTCACCTCATTCCAGCTGCCCCTAAATCCTGTTTTCTTGTTTGTATATACAGGCTTATTACAGTGCTTCTTTTTTTGATAATTTTATGTATATATTGATTTTATTCTTGGCTGTGCTGAGTCTTCATTGCTGCTCGGGCTTTTCTCTAGTTGGGGCAAGTAGGTGCTATTCTCTAATTGCAGAGCACGGGCTCTAGAGCATGGGGCTTCAGTAGCTGTGGGGCAAGGGCTTAGAGCAACTAAGCTCCGTGGCATGTGGGATCTTCCTGGACCAGAGATCGAACCCATGTCCCCTACGTTGGCGAGTGGATTCTTTACCACTGAGCCAGCAGGGAAGCCTACAGTGCTTCTTAAGTAGGGTGACAATATACACCCTTATATCCTCCATTCTCAGTTTTGATCCAGTCAGTTGTTCCATGTCTGGTTCTAACTATCACTTCTTGACTTGCATACAGGTGTCGAGGGAGATAGGTAAGGTCATCTGGTTTTCCCATCTTTTTAAGAGTTTTCCAGTTTGTTATGATCCACATAGTCAAATGCTTTAGCATGTCAATGACACAGAAGTTAGATGTTTTCGTGGAATTCCTTTACTTTCTCTATGACCCAGTGAATGCAAGCAATTTGATCTCTGGTTCCTCTGCCTTTCCTAAACTCAGCTTGTACATCTGGAAGTTCTCAGTTGATGTACTGCTAAAGCCTAGCTTGAAGGTCTTGAGCATAAACGTTACTACATGTGAAATGAGTGCAACTGTGCGGTAGTTTGGACATTCTTTGCCATTGCCTTTCCTTGAGATTGGAATGAAAACTGACCTTTTCCAGTCCTGCGGCCACTGCTTGAGTTGTCCAAATTTGCTGACATGTTGCGCACAGCACTTTAACAGCATCATCTTTTAGGACTTGAAATAGTTTAGCTGGAATTTCATCACCTCCACTAGCTTTGTTCTTAGTGATGCTTTCTAAGGCCCACTTGACTTCACACTCTAGGATGTCTGGTTCTAGGTGAGTGACCACACCATTGTGGTTGTCTGAGTCCTGAAGACCTTTCTTGTATATTCTTCTGTGGATTCTTGCCACCTCTTCTTAATCTCTTTTGCTTCTGTTGGGTGGGGGTTATGAGGTGATACCTAGTAGATGCATTCAGCAGCTTTTTTTTTTTTTCTGCCAGGAAGGCGATGATTACTTAAGAGTGAGAAACTCTTTGGGACCACGTGGTATAAGAAATTCATAATGGTTCCTGTGTGAGTGGCCCTAGAAGCACAATAAGCTCATTTTTATTAGAACTATTGAGTTTCTCAAAACAAATGGATTAGAACATGACCTTGGTTGTCATCACGGGCCTTCTTATACAGAGCTCGACCTTTATATATAGTCCATGCCTATCACCAGTGTCTGTCTAGTTGTCTAGTTTAAATTGAGTGGTTTTGTGGTGTTGAGTTGTGATGGGAATGTTAGAGTTAAATACATGGTATTTTATTAATGTAGTGGCATTTATAGATCTTGAGAGGCCTTGGGGTGATAAAAATCTTGAGTTATACATGGCATTAAGCAGAGTTATATAAAGCCTGTTGAATATTAATTTTGTAATGATTCATCTTACAGTTTTATGAGACTAGATATAAAAAGATACAGTGAATAATTGAGCCCATGATCTATTAAATGAAGTCTAGGGAAGAAAGAATAATTGGAAGGGAAAAGAGCAAAGCTTTTCCTTTCTTTGCTGACATCAAGTTAATTCAGTCTGAGCTCCTTTCTTCAAGTTCCAGTCCACTAGTTTCTTAGAGCATTAGATGAGTGTACAGTGCAAAATACAAAGCAAATGTGAATATTTTCTACCATATTACTGCCTTCATTATTTTTAGTTTAGCCTCTAAATATATTTGATGATAATCTGAAAATTTCATGACTCTTTTAGTAAATAATTTTCCAAGTTCTATTTTTCAAAAATTGTTTCTAAAATAAAGCAAGTTCTTACACATGTGAAATTTATATCTCTTACCTCGCAAATTGCTTTCTGCAGAAGTCGTATAGCTGGGCAATAAGCATTTAAGAAATGTTCAGCATTATTAGCCCCAAAGAAACCCATATTCAAGCATAATGAAATACGACCTCATACCTATTAAAATGGACAAAATTAAAAGAGTGACAATACCAATTGTTGGTAAGGACATGGAGCAACTGGAACTCTCATATCCTGCTGGGAGAAATGTAAAATGGTAAAGCTACATTGGAGCATGGTTTTCGTTTTGCGTAAAATGAATATACCCTATCATAGGGTCTAGCCATTCTCCTCCAAAGTATTTACAGAGAAAAAAAGGATATGACGTGCGTGTGTATGTGTGTGTGTGCACGCACGTGCACTTTCAATCACTCAGATGTATCTGATCTTTGCGATCCCATGGACTAACCCTTCAGGCTCCTCTGTCCTTGGAATTTTCCAGGCAAGACTACTGGCATGGATTGCCATTTCCTACTCCAGGGGATCTTCCTGATCCAGGGATCGAACCTGAGTCTCTTGTGTACCTGCATTGGCAGCTGGATTCTTCACCACTGTGTCACCTGGAAGCGGGTGTGTGTGTGTGTGTATCTGTGTACATACTAACATGTGTAACAATATGGTTGTGTCTCAGAAATATGCTGAGTGTTAAGGAGCCACATGCAAAAAAGAATTCAGACTGTCTAATTTAATTTGTATGAAATTGTAGAAAAATACGCATCACTAGTGACAGGAAGGACATCAGTGGCTTCCTGGGGCAGAGATCGGAGATAAAGGGGAGAATGGAGGATGGAGGGATGTGGAGGAACTTTTCAGAGGATAAGACATGCTATATCTTGATTGAGGTGGTAGGTATAAGGGTGTGTTTATATGTCAAAAATCAACAAACTGAGCCCTTAAAATAGGAGTGTATTTTATTATATATAAACTGTACCCCAAAAAGGTAGGTTTTGAAAACACCAGTTGCATTTTCCCTCTTATTGGCTCATTAGCATCTCTAGATGATCTAAGATCTTGATTGTAAATCAAGTTTCCATATTTACTCATGGTGGGATCGCAAATCTCATACTCACATATATAAAGCAGGTATAATTAGTACATCAGGCCAAGCTTTTGGAGCTGCCCTGAGAAACAAAAGAGATGATGAATGTGTGAAACTGATTTTCTGAATCATGACACTATGCAGAAAATCGGCTAAAGTCTCACTCTGGAGTTCACTCTGCAAATTAGGGTGAAATTACCTTGAGAGGAGGCCCATCTAACATTTCAGATAGTTGATCCTCTTATCTGGGCCCCAAATGAGCTCTCCTCATACTGAATGCCTGGCTAGAGCACAGAGAACCTCCTAGCAAGCTTCCTTAGCCTTTGAAAAGTATCCGTCTGCCTCAGCCCATGTGCCATACCCGTCAACCACTCAGACTCTGAGCCCTTCACTTCCTACAGTGACAACCTACGCGGTCGTTCCCCTAAGTCAAGACACGCTGTGCACGTCATCTTCGCTTGTCAGCACGGTCTTAAATTTAATTTGACATCTTTGAAGAATCTTCTGTTTCCAGAGCAATGAACTCTTATGTTGGAGGCTAACCTAGTTGTAGGGTAACAGTGAAGATACTCATGAAGAGAGATGTCTCTTCTGAAAATTAACAACTTGTCTTCTAAGCAAGGCATTGACTTTGAAGGGACAGAGAGGATTGAAAAGTTGGGTCTTGATTCAGTCTGAAGCATTCATTTGATTAAAAGTCCCATGTCTACTATGTACTTACTTTTAGGCTCTGGGCCTTTAGCATTGAATAAGACAAGCAAGCTCTTCCTTCTGCATTCTTGCTGGGGATGTGTCTTTAGGATCCGATGGGACATTATCAGGGGGAAAGAATCACACACATGCAGATTGATAGTACTTAGGATACAGGGTCAGGGAAGGCCACTGTGTGGGGTTGGAATGATGAGACGTAGCCAGCTATGGGACAACCTGGAGAAACAGAAATCTAAGTAAGCGGTGCGGGCAGCAGATGAGAATGGCTTGGCAAAGGTAGGAAGGAAATGGAGGCCAGTGTGAGAAATACTGACGGTGAGAGAGGATTGTCATGTGGCCACTGTGAGAAGAAGGGAGTGACCCGGGGCCAGGGGTGCAGTTAGAAGCATGGCTGTGGAAGGAGTCGAAGGGAGAGATGCTGGGGCTTGGCTGAGCAATGGCACTGGGGAAAAGGAGAGAAGAACAGATAGATGGGATGTGTTTTAGAGGTAGTGCTGCAGGGATTTGGTGAATGGGAAGCGGGGTGATGAAGAGAAAGGATGCATGGTTTTATGGTCCGAGCAACTGGAAGTGATGGGGGTCTTACTTGGGAGACCCCCTGGAGTGATTAGTTAGGGAGCCTGCGTCCTTTGTCAGCCTCCAGAGCAGAGACTGAGTTGCTCTGGAGGCTGAAACAGCAAAGTCTTTGCAAATATCCTGGAATGGGGACTGTTTGTAAAGACCGTATGATCTCCTTTTGGTGATTCTCCAGACGTGCTGATAAATGGGTGCCGGAAATGTTATGATCTTCTAATCACACCCTTCTTCTGCTAAAGCCATTTTCAGCAGACGCCAGTTCGGAGCAAGATCTAAACCCTCTGGCTTCTGTTGTTTACTGCTGGCTTTACTGTTGGCATGCCACTGTTCACAGCATGCTGACTGGGAGTGGGAGGGGCGCTCAGAGGAATTTACTTTTGCTCTGGGAGACTTTGGGGGAGGTTGCCTGTTTTTGTTAATTATGGCTTGTGAATTACTTTGTCAGAAATTTTGAAACCCAGAAGTCTAAAAAAAATTACAAGGGATTGTTAAATATTTAAGTACTGCTAATTTCTCTGTGTGGTATGAGATTTTGGCTGAGATTGGATCTTTGGGCTGTTTAGTTTTATCCTTAAAATCTTGTAAAGAGTCGCAGGGGCTTCCTTGGTGGCTCAGTGGTAAAGAATCCGCCTGCCAACGCAGGAGATGTAGGTTCCATCCCTGGGCTGGGAAGATCCTCTGGAGGAGGAAATGGCAACCCACTCCAGGATTCTTGCCTGGGAAATGCCATGGACAGAGCAGCTGCCAGGCTACAGTCCATGGGGTCGTAAAAGAGGCAAACAAGACTTAGTGATAAACAACAGCATAGAGACACAGATCCAATTTTGCCTGTTAAAGCAAATTTTACATTTGTTTCATATGGTCTGTTGGATAAGCATGTGTTGAGACATTGTTTTATATTTGTGGAGAGTCACATAGTAAGTTTAGTACTGGAATACAAGCATCTTAGCTTGTGAAAATGTCTGAGTAACGATGAGAAATGTTATCTTTTAAAATGAATTATTCTTTTCTGTTATGAAAATAGTATAAGCTCATCCTTAAAAAAATTTTGGAAGGTGTACAGTAAAACTTGGCCATAGCCCAATCACAAAGAACTCCATACGAAGTTGAAGCTTCTCATGAACTGAAGGCCTGGAAGGGGCTTGTTCTTTGATTCGCACTGACCTCTCACTTTGCATGTGAAAAAACTATCTGAATGGAAAGGTCAGAGCCTTGAGAATGGGCTATCCTGTATATTTCAGGCTCTCGGCAACATTCCGTTACAGAAGGTGCAAGCCAGCATGGCGAAGCATGAGCCACAGAGCACCAGGGTTAGAATTAAAGAAACAGATCGTATATGGAGTCAGGTTTGTTCTCTGCTTCTGTAAGAAAAGGTGGATTCATCCTAGGGCGGAGATAAGGGGAAAGGGGGCAAAGATGCTTGTGAAGGAATTGCACCAACTTCCTGTTGTCACCTTCCACTCATACCTGCCTCCAAATCTAAGAGGAATTGAGGGTCATACAGGCCGGGCTTGGGGGTGCATTGGGGTTGATGGCACGACGGTGCAGTTTTACTGACCCATGTGGCAGAATAATGACTGAATACCACGTCCACTGCCTCTGTCCTCCTGGTCCGATCTTCACTCCCCGCTGCATGTGAAACAGTTGGAGTCCGCAGTTGACGAGGGAGAGCGGTGCCTCCTGACTCAGGGAGAGCTTCTGGGGAAAAGCTGTTTTCTTTTATAGGGAGAATGACAAATCCATATAAATGAGTGTATCTTATGGTGCAGTACACACACCACACACACACACACACACACACACGACATTTCATCAGTATTCATGACACGCACTTCATTCCCTCCACAACTGACATCTGTTAAAAACGAGATTCGGAGTGCCATCCTGGTTTTAACATTTCTGAGACACACATTCCGAGGTGATATTTTATTGAGTTCCCCCCTGCTCTGACAGCCCTGATTTTACAACTGACTATAGGTAACTTTTAGTGCTTTCAGCATCTCCTACAAAGACAGAAGCCTAACACTGTATTCAATGGAAGGCCGGATGTGAGAAGCCACGTCCGTTTCAAATCTTTAGTTGTTAAAGAGGGTGGCCTCTTTTCCTCTGTATTTTGAGATAGCTCTATTCTAAATCTCCTAATTAAGTAATTTCTAAAACTGTGATTCAGCTGTAGCCAACCAAAGGAAAATTGGAAATGCGTTAGAAGTGTCCCTGGCGTGAGATTCCTAGTTCTCTCCTCTGTGCCCACAGACATCAAGGAGCCGCTCTGCTCTGTGTTCCAGGTTTTGATGAGAAATCCAGAAGAAAGAATGTGTGAAGGAAGATGACATCTGTGCCTGGCCAACAAAATCCAAAGATTATTCCAGTGAAAACAAAAGGAAGGCAAGACTGAACTTTCTAGTTCAAGGTAGGTAGACATCTCGGTAAACACTGAACTCTGGTGTGTTTTACAGGAAAGTGGGTTTATGAATATTGGTGAGTGTACGTTGACTTGTCAAGTGGAAATAGGATATGATACATCGTATGATCTACTGTCAAAACCTCTGAGTTACGAACAATGAGGAAGAAAATCAGTAAATACAGTTAGTCCTCTCCTCTCACATAAAAGCTAAGTCCCAAAAGTTAAATAATAGATTACATTTTACAAAGGGATTCTCACTTCAGAAAGAAAACAAGCAAAAAGTAACAGTGTTCTAACTCTACTGTGCCGTAGATACATTTCCTGCAACATATTTCTAATATTTCATTTGCATGCTGGTAAGATTTTCTTTTTATTTTCGGTTGAATATTTGACCAATTTAAGTCCAGTGTACAGTTGTGAACGACACTAATGGTTGTTTTTATGCATGCAGTGATTTTCTTCCTTAGCTTACTGGTAGTAAAGATGTGCTTTATATCTTTTATGTCAAGACTTTGGTTTATTTTTTTCTATTTTTCACTGCTTTTTGGAATACAATAAGGAGGAAAATGAAATATTTCAATGGTTGCCCCAGCCTTGTCGTAGTGATGACAGTGTGATAGAGATCAATTGTGGGTATATAAGTAGCATTTCCGTGTGATTTCTCAGGATCTCTCTTCATTAGCCAATCTCAGTAATCCATATTTGAGAGGCATATTTGAAGGGTAATTCATATTTGAAGGGTATTGATGTATAACGTGCAAAAAGTTGAATTGTGCACAAGTACGTTGTGTAACAGTTTAGGACACCTTTTTCCTGATCTTCTCAAAATGCTGCCTCTAGTTAAATTAACGAGAGGATTGCAATTTCTGCGTGCTGGCCCCTGGCAGCAAGGACTACCCTGCAGCCATCCAGGACACAGACTCTGCCTCTCAACGCCTGTGTGACTGCGGTGAAAATGATGTGTCTTCCTTGCCTCGGTTTCCTCAACTAGAAGAGAGTGGGTAGATGAAATGAGCTAAAAGAAAGGAGGCACTTGGACAAAGGCCGAGTGTATAGAGTGCTCAGTAATTATTAGCTGATTTATTTTCATCGAATGAAGTATACTTTGAAAATAGACATTTTCAGTTGTTTGTTTTTTGGGAAATGGAGATGTGGGAAAGCCCAAAAGACATCAGGGAAGTAGAGGGTGATATGTCTAACCCTGGGCTTATCTGCAGTGTCTGAGAGGCTGTCTCAGGGACTGGCTGGCACCAGGCTGAGATGCAGGCAAGTTATAGGGGTGCTCAATGCATTTCTCAGATTCTTACTGATTTCAGTACCTTGAGAAGTGTTGGAGAATATAGACTTAAATGATGTTGGAGCTTCTGAAATCACAAATTGGATCAACTCCACCCTTGGCTGTAATCTGTAAAACTTGGTGTGACTTGACCCACTCTGACCGTCCTCCCAGCCTGACCCCGGTAGTGCCTTGTGCTCACTCTTACCTCCTTCCCGACCCTCTAATCACACCAGCTCTTTGCACTTGGAGCCTCCGCCCACACTCCCTAGTGCAGCCTCAGTCCTCTCTCCTGGCCCCCAATTCCTGGACGTTTCCTTCAATCTCAAACTGGAGTTTCTCTGGCTTCTCTACTCAACAGGGCCTCTTTGTGAGTTTATTTCCAAAAATATCATCCTCACTGACAGTCTCATCAACACCGAATGCAGAAACATTTCTGTCCACATCCTCGCAACAAGGTGTGTTCAAGTGTGTTTTCATCCTTGCTGGTCTGACAGGGGATGAGCTTTTTTTTTAAAGTTAGTATGAGGGAAGGTGTGAAGCTTTCAGTGAGGACTGAGGTTAATCACGCATTTACTCATCTTCAGAGCCTCTTTCCTTTTTTTTTTTTTTTTTTAACATACCATTATATATAAACTATTCTTCAATTAAAAAAAAAGAACCTGTTTCCACTCATGATTATTGGGATTTTTTTTCTTTATTTGGCTTTTCAGGTATTTTTCACCTGCCTTTTCTTACTGGAAAGTAAAAAAGCACATAAGTTCTGCGAAGCCCAAAATGGCGTTTGCCTTTTCACAGTGGTATTCTGAGATTCTGGTCCAGCAACTGCAATATATGAAGTGTCCAATAAAACATTTTGAGAATGAAAGAATGAATGAGCTAGACAGTCCCCCTGCCCTCAGGAGCACAGGTCTCATAAATGAAGTAGACGATTGCTCTACTGTGTTAGAGGTTCAGAAATGGCATGAGGAAAAAACATCAATGGGTCTCACAAAAAATTAGACTCACATAGGCAGGACTGATATTGTAAGTATTAACAAGCAATCAGCACAAATAAGGATCAAGTTGAACAGGCATGGGCCATGGTGTTGACTTTTCAGCTGCTGGATTGTGGGGAGGTGGAGAGGAACTCAAAGGTGACGCTCGGGACAGTGATCTGTTACCAGCCACTGTGGAGGAAATCTCAGTATTTTAGTGTCAAGCGTAGCTGCCTGTGTATATCTCTACTAAATTTCAGCACCCCGATTGTGGATATTTGATTCCTCTTGTGTGAAACATCGAGCCTAGGGGAATTTGTAGAGACAGAAGTAGATTAGTCATTACCTGGAGCTGGGGTGGCTTCCCAGGTAGCTCTGAGGGAAAGAATCCACCTGCCAATGCAGGAGACACAGGCTTGATCCCTGGGTCGGGAAGATTCCCTGGAGAGGGAACTGGCTACCCTCTCCAGTTTTCTTGCCTGAAGAATCCCATGGACAGAGGAGCCTGGTGGGCTACAGTCCATGGGCCTGCAGAGTCAGACATGACTGTGCAACTGGCACACTCGTGGAGCTGGGATAAGGGCAGGTGAGAGTTGATGATTAATGGATACTATTTGGAGTAATGAAAAAGCTTCAGAAATAATGGTCTTGTTCGTTGTTCAACAGTGTAATGCAATTAATACCGCTAAAACAGTCTAAAATGACTGAGGGAATTCCCTCAGTGGTCTGGTGGTTAGGACTCGATGCTTCCACTGCAGGTAGCATGGGTTTAATCACTGGTCAGGGAATTAAGATCTCGCATGCCATGCAGCATGACCAAAAAAATTAAAAACAAAAATAATCTGCATGTTCTGATGATTCTAAAACAATGCTATTAAAAAAATGATTGACGAGTCAGTTTTATGTCATATATATTTTACCACAGTTTTTAAAAACTTGAAAAAATAAAAGCTAATGAATAGTCAAAATAAAAGCAGGAAATACATGCATGCATGCCCACTCACACTGTATAGTCTGGGAAGATGCATTTAGATTGTTGAAGGTGGTTGTGTCTGACAGACGGATTTAGAGGGAGAGCATAAGAAAGTTTCATCACATATACTTGTGTATTTTTGGCATTTTTCACAGTGAGCGTATATTTAATCATTTTTTTAATTGAAGGTTTTTTTAAACATGTTGACCTGTGGCAAAATCTTGGAGTTGGTATGATATTCTAGCTTGTACAACGAAAATAATCCCGAAGGTGGGTTTGCAGTCAAACTTGCCGTAACATCTGAGCTTCAATGTTTAACCTAGAGTGAGAATCTAATTATAGATTAAAATGCTAGTTTTCCTTTTCCAGATTAAATTACATCTTGCAGAAAAACAGCCTCTCACTATACAAAGAATTTGGTTTTCTGACTCCCTCAGTAAGGACTGAGTCTTCTATCTAGTAATTTACTGTAAAGAAGATGCTTCTGTGTGTAGTTTTATATCCCTTCTTTTGGTATTTAGGCATTTTAGCTATAAAAAAATGCACCTCAGTCTCAGAACTAAAATTTATTATGCATAATAAGAGATTTTTTTAAACCCTAATAGATGTTGCAGAAAATACCACTTTAATGGGTCACCCATTCCATAAAAAGTTTAAAGCCTATAATGAGATCATACATTTATGTAAGTAAAGGGAAAACATGAAAGAATGCACTCACTGGAGTACTCAGTTTGGTAACCTCAAGGAGATTATCCGATGGATGGCACCAGAGGAAAGATTATTTATTTTTCTTTGTATCCCTGTGTATTATTGAGTTATTGTAATTAGGCCTTTTCTTAATTGCTTTATTAAGGTACAGCTGACCTAAAAGAAACTGCACATACTTAATGTGTAAAATTTGAGAAAAAAAAATTTGTGACTATATGAGGAGATGGAGTTAACTAAGCTTATTTGATAATTATTTCCCAATATACGTATGTCAGGTCATCAGGCGGCACACCTGAAACTTATTCAGAGCTGGATTTCAGTTACATCTCAATAAAACCAAAGAGTGAGAGAGGGAGGTGGTAGAATGATTAAATGGATGAATTATTTTCAAATATAATTAAGACAGAGGATTCTCCGAGAACTATAAATATCTTGCTTTGTATTGGATGTTCAGCACCACTTAGGCAGTAAAAGAAAGCAGCAGCAGCTCAAAGCCCCACAAAATAAAAAGATTATGAGCACAATTTGATGTTTTGACCTACATATATACCCACAAAACCATCACCATAATCAAGATAGTGAAAACTGAAGTGTTAGTTACCCAATTGTGTCCGACTCTTTGAGACCCCATGGACTGCAGCCCACCAGGCTCCTGTCTGTGGAATTCTCCAGGCAAAAATACTGGAGTGGGTTGCCATTTTCTTCTCCCAGGAATCTTACTCACCCAGGGATCAAACTTGGGTCTCCCATATGGCAAGCAGACTCTTTCCCAACTGAGCCATAGGGAAGCTTAGTAAAAACTTACTTTATTCCAAAATGTTTCTTATGTCCTTTGGTAATCCCAGCTCCTGTCTTGCCCCAGGCAACCGCTGATCTTGTTTCTATCTCTCTCCAATAGTTTGTTTTTCATATAAATGAAGCATATGGTACATAATCTTTTTCTTTAGCATCTTTCACTCAGCATAAAGATTCATACATGCTATAATGTGTATGGATATTTCATTCCTTTTTATCATTGAGTTGTATTCCGTTGTATGTATAAAGTCCTATTTGTTTGCTTATTCACCATTAGTAGACATTTGAATTGTTTCTAGATTTTCACTACTAAGAATAACGCTATCATGAACCATGTACAAGTCTCCATATGGATGTATACTTTCATTTCTCTTGGGTAAATAGCTAAGGGTGGAATGCCTGGATCATATAATAAGTGTGTGTTTGACTTGTTAACAAATTTTCCAAAGTGGCTGAACCATTTTACAGCCCTACTTGCACCGAGTGAGAGGCTCAGTTCCTCCACATCCTTGTCAGTATTTGGTATGGTCAATCTTTCTCCATTTTATCCATTCTAATATTAAAGTATGTAGTAGTAACTCATTGTAGTTTCAACTTGCATTTCCTTAATGACAAATGATATTGAATATCTTTTCACTACTTGTCAGCTCTTATTTGTCAGCTGTGTATCTTCTCAGTGATTGTCTTGTTCAATATTTTGTGCATTTTTTTTTCCCTTGGGTCATTTGTTTTCCTAATGAGTTTTCAAAGTTCTTTTTGTATCTTCTGGATACAAATCCTTTATCGGATATATGCTTTGCAAAGATTTGCTCCAAGTCTTGAACTTGTTTTTTCTTTTTCCCAACAGTGTGTTTGGAAGAGAAGACGTTTTCAATGTGTGTGTGTGTTTTTTTTTTATTGTAATTTGAATTATTACAGTAAAGGACATTTAAAGATATTTGTCAATCTTAGGAGTTTTTACATTTAGGTACCCACTCCATGTTATATCAAGCATATTAAAATGCACATGTATCCCACGTTAAAAGGAATTTCTTACTCTATACATGTTTAACGATCCTAGAGTTTTGCTTTTGAAATTTTTTTTTTTTTTTCAAAAACCTCATTTGTTATTTATTACTTTTCAGGACTCATCATGCAGTCCTGATGATCATGCCATGTAAAATATCAAACCTAAAACTTATTTTTAAAACCAATGTAATTTATGAATACTATAGTTTATCAACTTATGAAGTGGATATGTTAACTTTTACATATATCAAGTTAAATATTTATTACTTTAGATTGGATAGTTTCTTTCCATATTTAAATGTCAGTAAGTTTGCTTATTTTTTTAGCTCTTTAGTATAATTTTTCTTAGTTTCTGGAAAATATGTCATTTCCAGACTTTGAATAAAACAGTCTGGTTAAAATGCATTTGCAAAAAATAGAATAATAATTTTAAGGGAACAATAAAAATGTTTTAAACATAAAAAAGAAACAGATAGTTTAAACATTTTCTGAAACATTAAATAAAGTCATTAAGTGTGAGTAACAGGATTTGAAATAGATTACTTTGAGTCTGACTGGCATTTAGAACACTAAACCCTGAGGAATTTTATGTGTTTCTGCTATTATTTGAATTTCCTGCTGAAGTTTGATTAAAACAGAGACTCTTAGTCTCTGAAGTCTCCCAAAATGATGGCTATTTTTTTTAATTTTCTTATTTTTCAAAATTCACTATTTGTTTTAAAATATATGCCTGATTTTTGTTAAAGTAGGCAGAGTTAAAAGTATTTTGTGATGTTGACAATTAAGAGCTCTCACCATCCATACCTCAAAGTTAACTATTAAACATTTTTAATTAAAATAGACACCAGATATGTGTCCTTTGTTCCCCTTCCAAGCAAGGAAAACTTTAAAGTTATCAAAGATGCATATGTATATAGGAAAATCTAAATGTCAGATGATGGGAACTAGTGACTGAAGTCCGTGTTCTTCTCATGAAACTCTTCTTGAAGATCATTTAAAAATGTTAAGAGCTTGACATTACTAGTCTTTCTGTGTGTGTGTTAGTCGCTCAGTCGTGCCGACTCTTTGCAACCCCGTGATGTATATAGCCCGCCAGGCTCCTCTGTCCATGGAATTCTTCAGGCAAGAATACTGGAGTGGGTTGCAGGAAATGCAAATCAAACCGCAATGAGGTACCTCTTCACATGGATTAGAATGGCTATAATATATATAAAAAAGTGTTGGTGAGGCTGTGCTGAAATCAGAATCTTTTGCACTATTGGTTGGGATGTAAAATGATGTAGCCTTTGTGGAAAACAGTATGCAGTTTCTTCAAATGGAATATTTTTCGTTTTTCTTCCTTTAAAAGGAAGGAAATGCTGACACATGGCAGATATGGATAAACGTTAAAGACAGTATGCCAAAGGAAGTAAGCTAGATGCAACAGGACAGATACCGTAGGATTCCATTTATATGAAGTATCTAGAGCGGTCACATTCTTAGAGACAGAAGTGGAATGGTGGTTGTTGGAGGCTGAGGGAGGGGAAGCAGGGAGTTGAGTGGATACAGTGTCATCTGCGATGATGAGAACGTTCTGGAGATGGATTGGGATGATAAGTGCAATCTTGTGTGTGTGTGTGTTAGTCACTCAGTTGTGTCCAACTCCTTGAGACCCCATGAACTGTGGCCCGCCAGGCTCTTCCGTCCATGGAATTCTCCAGGCAGGAATACTGGAGTAGGTTGCCATTTCCTTCTCCAAATTGCAATCTTAAAAATGATTAAAATAGTAAGTTTATATATGTGCATGTGTGGTTTACACACGCTTCAAGTCACTTCAGTCGTGTCCGAATCTTTGCTACTCTATGAACTGTAGCCCCCCAGGCTTCTCTGTCCACGGGATTCTCCAGGCAAGAATACTAGAGTGGATTGCCATGCCCTCCTTCAGGGGATCTTCCCGTTTCCCGACGACGCAGGGATCCTTCCATCTCCTGCATTGGCAAGCAGGTTCTTTACCACTAGCTCCACCTGGACAGTTTTATATATATTTTCCCACAATTTTTTTTAAATGTTAAGAGGAAAATTCCTAAGGGTTTCCAACTTTTAAAAGTTAATAGTTTAAAATATCACCATAATACATGTTAGTGATAGTTGGCCAACATTTCTAAGTGGTCTCAGCCTGAACAAAAGGTATTTTTAAAGGGAAAAAATATTGTTTTCCATTTTAAATGATACTTCGTACTCCCGACTTCAGTGGTGCAAATACAGAAACAATCAATTACTGGCCAACTGCCAGGCACTCTTAAGACTTTGCATGTCTTAACTCATTTAGTCCTCAGCAAAGTAGGAAATGCTGTTATTTTCATTTCACAGATGAGGAACTATAGGAACAGAGAAGTTATGCAACATGCCCAAACTTGCACAGCTAGTAAGAGGTAGAGCTGTCATCAGAACTGTGAATATGGCTACAGAGCCCGCAGCACTCCGAGCCACTGTGTTTTCCCACCTCCCAACTCTGAAGAGCTTTAGAATCCAGAGAGTTGTCTTAACATTATGTGATCATTTCTAGGATTTCTTTTGGGTAGTTATACCTGAAAAACTTGAGTGTGCTGATATGCTATCAGCTTTTCTTTGATAGAAGACTGTGACCTGGTAAATTATTTGTCTCCAGCTGGGAATTTTTCTTTAACATAAGCCAGCTTTTTACTAATGCAATCGTGAAGGAAAATACTATAAAAATGCAATATTTTCTAGGTTTTGTCAGGGAGAAGCTCTGGAAAGGAAATCTCCGTATTGGAAGAGGAAAACCTCATAATCAGTCTTTCCTTGTCTCCCAAAATGCTGGGTTAAATTAAAATTAAAAAAAAAAAAAAACTCTGTCTATGTTCAAATAATGGTGAGTTAAAAGAAGTTAGTTTCTTGATTGCTGGATTTATTGGACTCAACATGGTAATAAATACTATGAATGTCATAAAGGTATATAATATAGTAACTAATGAATGAGTATATATTGTATAATTTAAAATTGTTTCCCAGAGTACTTTTACCATGGAGTACTCCCTTGTGGAGTTCCCTTATAGCTCAGTTGGTAAAGAATCTGCCTGCAGTGCAGGAGACCTGGGTTCAATTCCTGGATCGGAAAGATCCCCTGGAGAAGGAAATGGCAATCCTCTCCAGTATTCTTGCCTGGAAAATCCCACAGACCAAGGAGCCTGGTGGGCTACAGTCCTAGGGTCGCAAGAGTTAGACACAACTTAGTGACTAGACCACCACCCCGACTCCCTTATGGAAAGTCTTGGGTCCAGGAACACTTTGGGGAATAATGTTCTAGGGATTTCCCTAACTGACCACCAGGGGGCAGTTCTACCCCCCCCTTTTATATACTATGATTTCAATAAATCATTAACCAAAACTTTATTTTCCCTCAGCACACCTGAGACAGGCTAACATTTCCAAGCAGACTTTGCTAAGGACTTTAGCAAAGGGATGATGGAAAAAAATAAGAAAAGTGGGAAGTCCAATAAATAGTCATATTTCCCAAATCCATGAGGTGGAGCCAAAGAAATTGCAAATATGCCAGGCTCTCCTAGGCCAGTGTGGAATACAAGTTCTCAGCCACATCGCCTGCCGTTTTCCCTCCTGTTTCTCAGCCAAGAGGCCTTTCTGTCGTCTATGGACGTATGTTATCACAACTGAGCATAGATCCCACAGACCTTTGTGTCTTCATGGCTCAGATCTTTTCTGGTTTAAGTTTCCCAGGTTGCCCCCTGGTCTTTCCTCTCAGTCCTGGTTGGCAGCTCCGAGGTGCCTCCATGGTGATGAACAGATATGGCAGCCCCATGAATGTTCTAATCCTGATTAAATTCGCAGTAAATGTGCCTCTCAGGCCCCGTGCCAGGGCAGACGTTATTAATCGTCACAGCTTGCTTTCTCTGTAGAACTCAGAGTCAGGCTCACAACTCTTCTTGACCCTGAGCCCCAGGCAGGAATTACTGATAGAGTGCCATTAATATAAATGAGGAAATTCTCTCATCTAAACCTTGGATATAAAATCCACCCACCTCTGGAACCTTCTGACTCCCTCAGGTGAATGTAAATCTCCCTAATCCTCTATCCACTCCAGTATTCTGACCTAGAGAATTCCATGGACTGGATAGTCACGGGGTTGCAAAGAGTCAGACATGACTGAGCGACTTTAAAGAAAAGAAAAATCCTCTACCCAAACAAATGTATACACACTTTAAAAAGTCTCTTTAGATTCCCCAAAATCAAAGTCTCCACTCTAACCCCATCACATCCTTGTCCACACCTTACCTATAGCTCACTGTCCAGGTGCTGTGCCTAATTGGGAGAGAGGGTTATTACATCCAGCACATCCCAGAGGCTCCAAACTGGGCCCAGTTCTGATTGTAATTGAAATCATGTGGCCTGTGCCCCATTTTTACTCTCTTGTCCTTGGAGTTGCCTTTGTACCCCGCTGCTGAGGAAACTTCCTGTGCTCAAACTTTAGCATAAGCTGTGTCAGGTATTAAAAAGCCTAACAATTGAACTGAACATATTATGGTAGACTTTGAAAATATCTTCGGGCAGGTGGTTTTTTTATGTTGAAAATTTATTTGAACAAACATAATTAATATTTTGTATTGTTCATGGGGTTCTCACGGCAAGAATACTGAAGTGGTCTGCCATTTCCTCCTCCAGTGGGCCATGTTTTGTCAGAACTCTCCACCATGACCCTTCCATCTTGGGTGACCCTACACAGCACGGCTCATAGTTTCACTGAGTTAAACAAGGCTTTGGTCCATGTGATCAGTTTAGTTAGTTTTCTGTGATTGTGGTTTTCATTCTGTCTGCCCTCTGATGGATGAGGATAAGAGGCTTATGGAAGCTTCATGATGGGAGAAACTGACTTTGGGGGAAACAGGGTCTTGTTCATCAGGCCAGAATACTGGAGTGGGTAGCCGTTCCCTTCTCCCGGGGATTTTCCCAACCCAGGACTCGAACCCAGGTCTCTCACATTGCAGGCGGATTCTTTATCAACTGAACCATCAGGGAAGCCCAAGAATACTGGAGTTGGTAGCCTATCCCTTCTCCAGTGGATCTTCCCAACCTAAGAATCGAACCAGGGTCTCCCTCATTGCAGCAGATTCTTTACTAGCTGAGCTACCAGGGAAGCCCAAAAGCTGACTTAAAACTCAGTATTAAAAAAACGAAGACCATGCATCTGGTTCCATCACTTCATGGGAAATAGATGGGGAAACAGTGACGGACTTATTTACTTGGGCTCCAAAATCACTGCAGATGGTGACTGCAGCCATGAAATTAAGACACTTGCTCCTTGGAAGAAAATCTATGACCAACCTAGACAGCATATTTAAAAGCAGAGACATTACTTTGCTGACAAAGGCCCATCTAGTCAAAACTATGGTTTTCCGAGTAGTCGTGTTTGGATGTGAGAGTTGGACTATAAAGAAAGCTAAGTGCCAAAGAATTGATGATTTTGAACTGTGGTGTTGGAGAAGACTCTTGCGAGTCCCTTGAACTGCAAGGAAATCCAACCAGTCCATCCTAAGGGAAATTAGTCCTAAATATTCATTGGAAGGACTGATGCTGAAGCTGAAGCTCCAATACTTTGACCACCTGATTTGAAGAATTGACTCCTTGGGAAAGACCTTGATGCTGGGAAAGATTGAAGGCAGGAGGAGAAAAGGGATGACAAAGGATGAGATGGTTGGATGGCATCACCGACTCGATGGACATGAGTTTGAGCAAGCTTGGAGAGTTGGGGGTGGACAGGGAAGCCTGGCATGCTGCAGTCTGTGGGGTCACAAGGAGTCAGACATGGCTGAGCAACTCAACTGAACTGAATTTATATTTATATCATTATCTTTATTTATATAAACTTAAAGAGAACAGTATGAGGTTCATTAAGTGTGACCTCTGGAGGTAGATGCGATTCAGCTCCATGCTCCACCATTTGCTTGCCTCGGAGCTTCTGAAGAGTATGGGAGAAACACCTATCTTTATGGTTCATTTGTAAAATAAACGTTACTATGCTTCTACTTTGTATGGAATAAGATGTTTAATACACCTATTATTACTCCTCTTTTAAAGTTCTCGTGTTTCAGCTAAAGCCATCATGAACAGTGGGAGAAAAGAAGCCCATGCATGTCCTTGATTTCCAAATCCCTGAGAGATGAGATTTCGATGCTGGGCCAGCAAAGTCACTATTTGTGTGTTGAAGGTGAACTTTCCCTAGTGGCCAGTGGGGGGCGCTGCGTGAACAGAATAACTGCTCCAGACCGGTTTCAGGTGCTGCCCTTCCCCTCCAGGGAAGTGGCTGAAAATACTGATCAGAGAGTTCAACTTTGCTGTTAATTCTCTGGTTTGTGTTTCCTGCTAAATTTAATTCCATCCACATACTTACGGGAGCAGAATTGATGAACATTTATGAAACGTTCTCTCTGACCAGTGCGTTCTGAAATGAGAAAGATGTGCTTGAGGAGTTTACAAGGCAAGGAGGAAGTGACACTGATACATTGGGTAGTTATTAGGGAAACATTTTTGGAAATACTATAACTGAGAAGGGAACAACTGAAGACAGAGAAAAATACTGGGGAAAATTGAAAGACGAGAAAGCCTTTCAAAGCTCTGGCACATTTCATACCTTCCTATTGATTAAGACACGGTCCAGTCACAGAGGTAGGGAGAGGACTGGGGCTGAAAGATGGGTAAACATGAGGACTAGAGGTGGGTAGAAATAAAGCCTCTTATATTCTAAGCTCTCATTACGAGGGTAAAGTTAATATCAACAGCACCTATCATTTTTATATTACTTCTAATTTTTGATTTAGAATCTTACATTCATTCTTTGACCCTTGCCTCTTCAAACAAGCTTCAGAAATTAACCCAGTTCCCCAAGAAAATTTCAGATTTATGTTTTTTATTTTCAAAAAAGTTGCTTTTATCTCAACTACAGGTTTCCATATTAGGATTTGAGGTCATCAGCCTATATGTTACATCAATTCATGTGTTGTATACCAATAATTTGGTTTCTGACAACTGAAGAGAAATTCTGTATCTCATTCATTTGATATTTGTTTTTGATTGTCAGCAAAGTCAATGATTTTTTTTATACTTATTGGTCATTTGTATTTCTTAAGAAAATTTCCCCTTCCTGTCTTTTTTGTATTGATTTGTTGATTGCATTAATAAATTAAGAGATAATTTATTTGAAGGTGACACACCAAGGTGTAAGCAATGTGTCCTAATCGCACAGTTCCAGTCACAGAGCAGTTCCAAATAACTGGAGAATGTAATTTTCATCTTCGGACTAACATTTGTAGTTGACGTCTCAATGTCTCCCTCCCTCTCAGAGTCATTCTTGAGCTCAGGGATGACTGGTTCCCCTCTCTGAGGTATGTGTAGTCTTTGTCAGCTGTTGGCAGGTTGCACAGGGCTGAAACTGTGGCTTCTCTATAGTCCCTGCAGAGTCACAGAGAGGAGGCAGGCGGGGCTGTGTGACCAGCCTCTTCAGGAGAAGGCAGCGGCAATATTTGACTGTGAAGGCGCATAGCTCCACGTCCACCACTGGGTTTTTCCTTTGTTTGTTTTGTTTTCCACCATCGGTTTTAAGGAAAGGAGATGCATGATTCCTCCACCAGTCTGGGCTGTGACTGGATCTTATTCATTTCTTTCTTTCTTTTTTTTTTTTTTTGGATCTTATTCGTTTCTATACCATCCTCTCTGGGCCAGCGTTGATTGGAATGATGGTGGAATAAATGATCAGTGACTCCGTCTGCTCTCAATATGATTTCCCTTAGCACCACTCTCTAGAATAGGGGACCCCTTCCACAAGTTGAATTCCTTCTCAGAGAAAAAATAATAATTAAAAATGAAAATTTAAATTAGATCATGTTTAAATACAGTTATTAAAATATCTGTGATATAATAACGGATGCTCATTTATGAATGTAGTAAATAACAAGCTCTAGTATACCAAAATTTCAAAGTAGTCAGAAGTGTAAACACTATTTTGTGTTACAGTGACTATAATATAATAGGGTATCTGTGATTTCTGTTGGATACTAAATGATGTTTCTGCTAATAGTTCTGTAGTTTGTTACTTATATTCACAACTGAAGGAATGCTAAATTTCAATTATAATTTTGTGGTAATTTTGAAATATGTAATTTTTACATGAATTCAAGTTCTGTTCTTAAATTCTTTGCCAGGATCCTTTGGGGTTCATGGCCCCCTGACTAAAATCCCTTGGTTTCTGAGCTGAGGTGGTAGGGAGAGGTGACTGCAAAGGAGCGTGGGGGAACTTTTTTGAGGTAAACTGCTCAATCTTGATATTGCTGGTGGTTAAATGACTGAATATTTGTCAAAAAATAGGGAATTTTATGGTATGTATATTAGAGAAAAAGGAAGAAGGAAAGAAGAGAAAGAGATGGAGAGTGAATGAAAAAGCAGTATTGCTGCTAAGAGAAGTATTGCTGTTAAAATCGCTTTGCACCGAAGCTGAGTTTTTTGCACAGTTTTTCAGACTCAGTGTTGTGGAAGTGGTCAAGGGAAAGGACTCTGGAACGAAACTCCCTGAGTTCAAATCCTGGCTCTGCCCATTGTTTACTGTGTAACTCAGGACAGGTTACATGACATCTCAGTAAGTTTCATCATCTATAAAATGAAGATGATAATAATTCTGGCTACCTCACAAGATTTTTTTTGAGGATTAAATGGGTTAATATATTTAAAGTGCCTAGAATAGGACCTGGCATATCACAAGCACTATATTGTCATCTAATATTTAGAAATGCTTTGGCAAGAGACCAAGCCCATTACGAAGAGCTCAGTCAATGTCATTGATTACATCAGTAATCACAGAAAGATTATATTTGGTGGAAGGAAGTTAGTCATTAACAACAACCAAAAAAAGATATGTGTATATGTGTCCCTAAGACATAACAACTTGCTTGTTGATATTCTCCTAAATGTGTTTGAAATATCTTTTTTTTTTAAACTCTGCCTGAACCTAAGATCTCAAATTTGTCAACTCTCAACATCCTCTTCAGATCTCAAATAACTTCCCGGGCTGGACCACCTCACATGACGTATTTCCAAAGGGCAAAGCCAATGCATTTTATTCAGGGTTTGCAAATGAAACTCACACTCAAGGACATATAATAAAGGTGCCAGGTCTCCTATAAAACCCTGGTTGACTTACACAACGCATACTTAGATTTGGGTTATTAACTGTGATATTTAGTACCATATGTAGAGAGGCTACAAAACTGTGTTGAATATTTACAACGTTACTCCACGTTCACCAGCCAAGTTTCCAACAGAGTCCTGCTGCAATTTAGGCCTGAGGTGTTTCACTAGTTGGAGCACAGTTTGTGAGCTTGCAAATTACCTACAAGTGAAGAATTTATGGAGAATAACTTTCTATGCCATTTACTGGGCAAGAGTCCATTTATCCGGAGAATGAGAAAACAGGGAATCATGGAAACCTAAAGTCATCAAATAACCCCAAAACTTTATTTAAAATGATTTCAACCTTCCTCAGTGAACCGTAAATCCAATTTATAAGGTAGAGGAGAGGCAAGATACAGGCTATCATAGAAATTCCTTTTTAAGGTCGGTAAAATATATACACCATCAATTCTGTTATTGCAGTAGTTACGTCCAATAAAGTGGCCACAGACACTAAATAAGTGAATTCTGAATCATCAGTTCTAGGAGAAATACAGGGTTCCTTTGACTCTCTACTCACAATATTCTCACCAGCCAGTCAATACGTAACCTTGTTTTATGTGTGTTTCTGTTTAAAGACATTTTACTATATGATATGGGTCCATTAACACTGAACTCACAGCCAAGAGCACTGTGAGTGCTGTAACTCAGGCCTGAACTGTAACTCATGCCTGAACAGAATTTTCTAACACACAGGTTTTCTCCATAAGGCACATCACAACCTTCTTATGCTTAGGGACACTAACCAGCATTTCAGCACTGTGCTGGGAGCAGGGTTGGCAGTGGGCACTTTAAACAACAAAGTTTAAAGACCTACAAAGACCTCTGTGAAGTCTATGAAATAAGAAGGCAGACTCTAGCCTTATTTGATCTTAGCTAGAGTCTTCCTCAAGGCGGTGACTCAAATTTGTCATATCTTTGCCCACATTTGAGAATGATTGAAACTGCACCCCTAGTACTAATTGGCGGGGGGTCCCAAGTAAATCTAAAAAAGTAGATTCATTTGCGATTATGAAATCTGTGAATAATGAGGACTGACTTTATAATTGGGTGGTCTCACAAAAAAAGGGACCTATGTGTTCCAGCCTTCCCTTCCTGAACAGCACTAAGCACAGAACTTTCATTGGAAAAAGCCTAGTGAATCATATGCATGTGCCAGAGCTCAACTCTCTCTGGCTTTCAGGCTACCATTCTCTCGATTAGAGAGTTTGCAGGCTTTCAGTTCAGTTCAGTCGCTCAGTCTTGTCCCACTCTGCGACCCCATGAATTGCAGCATGCCAGGCCTCCCTGTCTATCACCAGCTCCCAGAGTTCACTCAAACTTATGTCCATCGAGTTGGTGATGCCATCCAGCCATCTCTTCCTCTGTCGTCCCCTTCTCCTCCTGCCCCCAGTCCCTCCCAGCATCGGAGTCTTTTCCAGTGAGTCATCTCTCCACATGCTGCTACTGCTGCTGCTAAGTCGCTTCAGTCGTGTCCAACTCTGTGCGACCCCATAGACGACAGCCCACGAGGCTCCCTCGTCCCTGGGAGTCTCCAGGCAAGAACACTGGAGTGGGTTGCCATTTCCTCCTCCAGTGCATGAAAGTGAAAGGTGAAAGTGAAGTCGCTCAGTCATGTCTGACTCTTAGCGACCCCATGGACTGCAGCCCACCAGGCTCCTCCGTCCATGGGATTTTCCAGGCAAGAGTACTGGAGTGGGGTGCCATTGCCTTCTCCGTCTCTCCACATGAGGTGCCCAAAAGTTTGCAGTTTCAGCTTTAGCATCAGTCCTTCCAATGAACACCCAGGACTGATCTCCTTTAGGATGGACTGGTTGGATCTCCTGGCAGTCCAAGGGACTCTCCAACACCACAGTTCAATTCTTTGATGCTCAGCTTTCTTCACAGTCCAACTCTCACATCCATACATGACCACTAGAAAGACTATAGCCTTGACTAGATGGACCTTTGTTGGCAAAGTAATATCTCTGCTTTTGAATATGCTATTTAGGTTGCTCATAACTTTCCTTCCAAGGAGTAAGGGGCCCGCAACACCCAGCTTGTGGGCCAAATCCCACACACTGCCAGTTTTGCTATGGTCTCAAGCTAAGAAAGGATTTTTTTCACTTTTAAATGGATTAGGGGAAAGAAATGGAATGAAGACTATTTCAAACAGTTGAAATTTTTATGATATTTAAATGTTGGTGTCCACCAGAAGAGTATTACTGGAGCACAGCCATGACCGTTTGTTTATATCGTGTCTATCACTGTTTTCATGTAATGAGGCAGAGATGAGTAGTTGCCATGGAAACCATATAGCCCACAAAGCTGAAAATATTTACTACCTGATTCTTTATAGGAAAGTTAGATGATCCATGATCTAAAATGTTGCTGGTTTGTCACCCTGGAGAGTCATGCTCAGACAATGACAAGCAGTATATGACAGTGAAACTTTTCTAGCAGGAAGAGTAAGTATTAGGCAACATGAAATAGAGCTTTTTTCTTTTCTGCACTCCTATCTCCCTTTTTAAAATACAAGTTGAGATTTCAAATCCCTATAAATAACTCAAGAATTTACTCTGCGTGTTGAAGCAGATAAGTTATCAGGGTGTTTCCATGAACACATCTATTGAACCCAATTTAAATGCAGCTGAAGGGAACTCATCAAGGTGACTGCAAAACAGTGACATGAACCCTTTTTGTGTTGAAATTAGGTAATGAAATTCCAGTAGCTTTGTTTCCTATCAATGAAGAAATTAAAGTTTGTTTCAGTTTATCTTTCTTTGCAGTGTTAAGAGCTGAAGGTTATTTTAAAGATCATTTAGACCAAGGCTATGCAAAGAGAATTTTCTGTGGAGATGAGTATGCTCTCTCTGTTATCCAGTATGGTAGCCAGTATGGTACAAGTGGCTCTTGTGCATTTGAAATGTGTCTAGTGCAACTGAGGAACTAAATTTTTAATTTTGATTACTTTTAATGAATTTTTTATTGAAGTGTAGTTAATTTACAATGTTGTGTTAGTTTCAAACATACAGCAAAGTGATTCAGTTACACATATATACATACATATATATTGATTCAGTTATACATACATACATACATATATATATATATATATACTTCTTTTTCAGATTCTTTTCCGTTATACGCTATTACAAAATACTGAGTATAGTTCCCTGTGCTATGCAGTAGGCCTTGTTGGTTTTCTATTTTATATGTAGTAGGTGATTGTAGCCATGAAATTAAAAGACGCTTACTCCTTGGAAGAAAAGTTATGACCAACCCAGATAGCATATTCAAAAGCAGAGACATTACTTTGCCAACAAAGGTCCGTCTAGTCAAGGCTATGCTTTTTCCAGTAGTCATGTATGGATGTGAGAGTTGGACTGTGAAGAAGGCTGAGCGCCAAAGAATTGATGCTTTTGAACTATGGTGTTGGAGAAGATTCTTGAGAGTCCCTTGGACCTCAAGGAGATCCAACCAGTCCATTCTGAAGGAGATCAGCCCTGGGATTTCTTTGGAGGGAATGATGCTGAAGCTGAAGCTCCAGTACTTTGGCCACCTCATGCGAGGAGCTGACTCATTGGAAAAGACTCTGATGCTGGGAGGGATTGGGGGCAGGAGGAGAAGGGGACGACAGAGGATGAGATGGCTAGATGCATTACCGACTCGATGGACTTGAGTCTGAGTGAACTCCAGGAGTTGGTGGTGGACAGGGAGGCCTAGCATGCTGCGATTCATGAAGTTGAAAAGAGTCGGACACGACTGAGCAACTGAACTGAGCTGAGCTGAGCTGAGCTGAGCATGTATATGTTAATCCCAAACTCCTGATTTCTCCCTCTCCTCCCTTTCCCCTTTGGTAAACATAAGTTTGTTTTCTGTGTCTGTGAGTCTGTTTCTGTTTTGTATATACGTTTGTTTGGATCTTCTTTTTTTTTAAGATTTCACATAAAAGCAATATCATCTGATATTTTTCTTTCTTTGTGTGTCTTATTTAGTATGACTGTCTCTAATAATTTGCATCCATGTTGCTGCAAATGGCATCATTTCCTTCCTTTTTTGTCTGACTAGTATTCCAGTGTGTGTGTGTGTGTGTGTGTGTGTGTGTCTGTGTGTATACACACCACATCTTCTCTATCCATTCATCTGTTGGTAAATACTTCGGTTGCTTCCATGTCTTGGCTCTTGTAAAGAGTGCTGTGATGAACATTGGCAGCGTGGAATTTCAGGATCATATAGTAACTCTTATGTTCAGTTTTTAAGGAGCCTCCAATACTGTTTTCCATAATGACTGTACTGTTTTACATTCCCATCAGCTGTAGAGGAGGTTTCCTTTTTCTCCACACCCTCTCCAACATTTATTTCAATTTGAGTGAATTTCAATTGAAGTGGCCACATGTACTAGTGGCTCCCTTATGGGACAAGACACATCTGGACTCGAGTGTGCCATCTTGTTTTGTTTGCCTTGCATAGAGTTTTAGAAGTTTGACGTTATTCCCAACACTTAAAGCCTGGGGGATTGTATATAAAGGACCACTATCTGGCTTCTTATGGAAAACTGGAGCATCTGGGGACACTGGGGATGCTCTATCTTGACAAGATATGTGGTCTCCAGTCCCCACTGCTCCCTGTCGGCTTCCGCTCAGCCGGCTGCATCATTTTCACTACCTGTTGGTCTCTGTTGGCATTTGAATGTATAATCCCTGATCTAATTCCAGCCTGTACTTTTTATACAGGGAGCTCAAGTCAGGAGACAATGAGTCCCGTACCCAGAGCTGTCCAGGAACTAATACTTGGGCTCACACTAGAATCCCTTGACTGCAGTCTGTCTACTCCGGGGCCTGATTGAGGTCTCTCTGTGTGTGTAGGCCGTAGGGGGCACTCCTGGGTGGTACCTGGGTGTGTCTGAGCTGCATTCACAAGCCTCATCCTCCCCTCCTTCCAGGCCATGGGCAGGGTGGACATTGGGTGAGAGAGGTCTCTGCTTCCTCCCATCTGGGCTGAGTCACTAGGAGTCACAATGGGCAGTGAGGGCGTGGGAAAGAGGGAGGCCTGAACTTTCCTTGGCCATTTCCCTCTCTGATTTCCTCCCTCATTGTTTTCCTCTGACAGTTTCAACTGTTGTCAGTGATGGTACATCTGCTAACCCTTTGCTGGCTGCTTCTGCTCCCTGGTACCTCTGTTTCGTGGAGTTCTTTTACTCACATGGTTACACTTTTCTTTTCGCACAGGGTTTTGATTTCCTTCTGAAGTCCTAGTCAGTTCAGTCTTGGGCCCCAATACTTACTTACATTGACAAAAAAGCTTTGAAATAGTCTTTCAAACTGCAAGAGCTCAATTTTACTGGTATTTCTCCAGTCTCTTGTCCTGTGCAGGTCAAGGCTAATTCAGAAAGAGGAGGATTAGCTCAGTGACTATGGGGCTGAACTCACCTGGATTTGAGCCCTTGCTCTGCCACTTCCCAGATCAGTGACCTCAGAGAAAATGCCTCAACATCTTGAGACTGAATTTCCTCAAGTATCAAAGAGCTGCTGCCTAGGGCTGTGGGTGAGGAGTAAATCTGAGAAGGAACGTAAGGTAAAAGCTTTGATACATGGAACATAATGATAGCTTCATAGATGGAGAAGGTGTAGCATTGGTTTTACCGTGTCCTTTTCCAAACATCTTACACGTGTTTGTCCCACAGTGGGGCTTTCTCTGAGTCTGTTTGAGTGATTCACTCATACTGTTGCCCGTTCACAAAGTACACATGTCTAATATTCCTCTATTCTCACTGAGCTGTGAATCTCAGCCTCAGTAGGAAACAAGATTAGAACGAGAGGTCTAATTTCTATACTTGGAGAACACAGCTGCCTGCAGAGGCTGGCTGGACCTGTTCCTAAGTACACGCTGTATTGCAATGAGCACCTGTAATGCAGTTACAATACAGCCGCTTGAAATGTGCTCCACATGAAACCTGACGTCATGGCAGAGCTGACAGCAGCAACGACTGCATCTATTGATCCACCCCCGTTGAAGAGATCTAAGACTACCATTGACTTTTTCTGCCCATGGACCAGTAGACTTTCATTGAAGGAACACCTTCTGATTAAAAGGGAAGCGTTATTCTCACTAGGTAAGAGGAAGAGCCATTCATTTTCTAAGGTGTGTGCTTCTCAACCAGGGAATGGAAATGTGTTAGAGGGGAGGGGAGAGTCTTTTAGTGCAGAACTGGCTGCTGCTGTTCATCTGCTC
This sequence comes from Aepyceros melampus, assembly GCA_006408695.1. Lineage (NCBI taxonomy): Eukaryota > Metazoa > Chordata > Mammalia > Artiodactyla > Bovidae > Aepyceros > Aepyceros melampus. The sequence continues at coordinate 165,059 of SJXQ01003381.1, forward strand.
AATCTTATTCTAGTGTGTGTCTCTCATTGTCAAAGCAGTGCATTATTTCCTCGCGAATGAAGTCTTTTGAGAAGAGTATTGTGTATTTTATACAAGAGCTCATGGTTCTATTAAGATGCTGTAATTACCTGTAATCTTTCTCATTTGGATCCCCTCTCTATGTAAATGAAACATCACTGTGTGATAACTTCTAGTCTCTCTTTGGATAAAGGAACATACACGTCATGAGAAACAGTTGAAACTATTCCAAGTGTATACCTCTCCCTCAGGCCAACATCATCCTTGTTAAAGAAATTTAGTGTCATGCAAATCCCAACAAAATCCCACCAGAATCAAGAAATGCCAGATTCAGAAGTTCCAAGGGGAGAGGGATGAAATCAGTGTAAACAAAAGAAGTTAAGCAAGTAGAAATTGTTCTCCACTTCTTCTCCCTTGCATCTTGGAAAAACAAGTAGAAGCAGATTTTCTGTTTTCTAGTCTTTTTCTCTGCAGTGCACAGTGTGTGACATGCAGGGTTTCATTGTCTTTGTTCTGCTGCTTTTCCAAATCCTGCATCTCTTTGGAAAGCACAGTGGATTCACCACATGCCCTTGGGATTAATGAGGTGATCAAGTCAAACTCTAAAGCTGGTGAAAGAGAAGAAGAGGGGAAACCTTGATATTTCAGCATCTTGCATATTTGTCTCCATTTAAAACCCACGGTTGGGATTGGATGACTTGGGAAAGTCTGGCTATGAAGTGGGGTTACAGTGATTTATGACCTTGCACGGGTGCAATTTTGAGAGGGGCAGCCTGGTGGTAAAGTGTTTGACAATTGGTGAGGAAACACCAGGGGCCTAACTGCCTATATATAATATAGATGATTCTCTTCCAGATTCTTTTCACATGTAGGCTATTAAAAATACTGAGTATAGTTCCCTGTGCTGTGCAGCAAGTCCTTATTCAGATGTCCTTTATCTATGACATCAGTGTCCTCAGTTTATCTTTCCTCTGTTGTAATTCAATAGGTCTTTTGAATCTGTAGTTTAATCCAATGAGGCTATTAGCCGGGTTCTGAAACCAGGCTCCACCCGACTGGCTAGAAAACCTTGTGCAATTTTCTTAACCCTCCTTTGCTTCATCTGAAAAAAAATGGGAATAATGATAGACCCCCTCATAGGGGTGTTGAGCCCATTAAGTGAGCTGGTAGATGAAAAGTGTAGTGCTTGGCACACAGTAAGCACTCATTAAATATTAGCCGTTGTTATTGTCATCCAGAGAAAGGAGGTATCTAGCTAGATCAACAGGTGGGGGATGTGCCTGCTGAATTCCCGAGCACTCAGCCACTTGATTCTGCAACTCTGCTGAAAGACAATGAGATTGAGAAATCACTCAGGGGTCTGTTCAGATTTGATACAGATCATTGTTCAGAAGCAGGGCCCTTGGAAATCTTCCACTGTGAGAAGTGTGTGGTGAAACAACGATCTGAGGCTAGTGTATCACTAACTGGAATTCCAGTGTGAATTACATTACCACCATGCGCCCAGATGGTTGTCCGGGATATTTCAAATTACTCACTGTGTACTTTATGTGATAGAGTTCTTAAGAGTTCCCCTAGAAAGGGATGGAAAGTCAGCTTTGGAACTAAAGACTTTGTTCAGTAGGCAAATATTTTTGTGAAATTGAGACAGAACATTTCTAATGCCTCATGCTTCTGACAAACAGATTCACGCTTTGTAAGGAATTGAGCGCATGATTCATACGCTGTGGGTTGAAAAACAGAACTCAGAAACCCAAGGCTATCAACTCCTCCCTCTCCTGCTAGGTTTGAATGGTGTTTCTTTATAGTCATCCAAACATCCCTTGCTTTAGACTGAGATGGAGGGGTCAGTTGTACGTTTTATGAGTTGAGTCATAGTTGTAAGTACTTTCAGGGCAGCAAGAATTTAAAGGACTCCTAAGTTAAACCTTCTTGAATTAAAGAAGCAATTGAGAATTTAAATGTAGTTTGTACATTGGAGATGTAGTTTGAATACCATGTGACTTAATCCCCACTGTACAGAAAACTGGGATGGTTCGTGTATAAACCTGATAACTTGTTCTGGTGAATTTGATTTCACGGGGCCACCATGAGCACTTGTCAACCATCAGAGCTAAACGGCAATGTCCCCCTGCGATCAGGCATGCCAGGTCCACGTTGTCACAGGAAAACACCACCTGTAAGACTCATAGGTTTAACTCGGCTGACCCTCTAAGGCTTGCAGCTTCTGTTCTGTGGGCCATGTATAGATTTTTAAACACTCAGCTTGTGTGACCCTTCCCAGGAACCTAGCTGATAAAGAATCTGCCTGAAATGCAGAGAACCCTGGTTCAATTCCTGGGTCGGGAAATTCCCCTGGAGAAGGGATAGGCTACCCACTCCCATATTCTTGGGTTTCCCTGGTGGCTTAGATGATAAAGAATCCGCCTGCAATGTGGGAGACCTGGGTTTGAGCCCTGGGTTGGGAAGATCCCCTGGAGGAGGGCATGACAACCCGCTCCTGTATTCTTGCCTGGAGATTCTCCATGGACAGAGGAGCCTGGCGGGCTACAGTCCATAGGGTTGCAAAGAGTTAGATATGACTGAGCGACTAAGCACAGCACACAGGCTACTGTAGTTTACTATTATAAGAAAAAATGTTCTTCCCTTTTTCATTTGTTCCACAACCTTTCACTTGTTTACTGTTATTAAAGGAAAGCTATGCCTTCTGCATATTGTGTTACTTCCCTTCATCTTGTGGCCATTCCTGAGTTTCACCTACTTCCTGTGTCCTCAGAGGACATTGGATTGACAGTCCACCCCTAGGTGAAGTGCTTATCCAGAAACAGCCTATACACATACTGCATACACTCATACAGTTGCATTCACGCTAGCACCCACATACACTCAGACGTATACACTTCTGCACACCTGCTTGCAACTTACACACACTCACATTCATACACAGACACTCACACATTCTTTTGCACAAGAATACTGGTAGAATTATGAGAATTTCAGAGCTGGTATGAGACCTTACTTTCTGAACTTGAAATCGGTCAGACTTAGTTGATGACAAATTAATCCAAAAGGATATCGGGACAGAGAACAGTCAGAAACAAGAGATGGGCTCCGAGAGGAAGAAGGAAGCTGCCAAGGTTAAGCTTTACCCCTCTATTCATTTGCTGCACAGCCTGAGGGCAGCAAGCCAGGGTCTGTTTCTGTACTAGGAAATTGCGTGTGTTGTCAGGAAATCTGGTGCATTTGATGAAAGGGTGGGGTTCTTGTTGATGTTGCTGAAGGGTCTGGGGATCCTGGAGATAGAAGAATGCATGTGAGCAGTAGACACCCCAGTGTGAGCTGCAGTAAATAGTGACTGTTCATTGTCTGGTGTAACTGAGAAACCAGTTTCAGGTGAGGTTTGATCAAGAAGCCGACACAGAGCTCTCAATTCTCTCTGTTTTGCCCTCTCCACCTGTGGGCTCTGAGGTCATATTTTCTTCCTTTATGGTAGCAAGACTGACTGTAGCAGTTTAGTCCTCACCTCTTGGCCTCAGGTATACAGAGAAGAGAAGGTACCTTTATCCAGGTCTAAACAGTAGTCCCGAGACTCTCTCTAATGGACCGGGTTACATCTCAGGTCCACTCACGTGCTAATTGGTTTATGTCAATTAGGTTTTCCTTTAATATGAGGACTGGGACCATTCATGGGTTGTGTGAAGGTGGATTATGTATGAAAAAGGGGATTTCACACCACAGAGGATGGATCTTGTGGCCCTTTGGCTAGAGCTCATTATCTTCTTTAGGCTTTGTTGGGCCCATGGGTGACTCACTACTTCCCCTGGCCCAGAGTCACCATAAACTTTCTGTTCTAGACACATGGAAACGGAGCCCTGCTAATTAAGAGCCTCCAACAATGGAAACAGTGTCAGACTTTATTTTGGGGGGGCTCCAAAAATCACTGCAGATGGTGACTGCAGCCATGAAATTAAAAGACGCTTACTCCTTGGAAGAAAAGTTACGACCAACCCAGATAGCATATTCAAAAGCAGAGACATTACTTTGCCGACTAAGGTCTGTCTAGTCAAGGCTATGGTTTTTCCTGTGGTCATGTATGATGTGAGAGTTGGACTGTGAAGAAGGTTGATCGCTGAAGAATTGATGCTTTTGAACTGTGGTGTTGGAGAAGATTCTTGAGAGTCCCTTGGACCTCAAGGAGATCCAACCAGTCCATTCTGAAGGAGATCAGCCCTGGAATTTCTTTGGAGGGAATGATACTGAAGCTGAAGCTCCTGGCTTTGTTGGGCCCATGGGTGACTCACTACTTCCCCTGGCCCAGAGTCACCATAAACTTTCTGTTCTAGACACATGGAAACGGAGCCCTGCTAATTAAGAGCCTCCAACAATGGAAACAGTGTCAGACTTTATTTTGGGGGGGCTCCAAAAATCACTGCAGATGGTGACTGCAGCCATGAAATTAAAAGACGCTTACTCCTTGGAAGAAAAGTTACGACCAACCCAGATAGCATATTCAAAAGCAGAGACATTACTTTGCCGACTAAGGTCTGTCTAGTCAAGGCTATGGTTTTTCCTGTGGTCATGTATGGATGTGAGAGTTGGACTGTGAAGAAGGTTGATCGCTGAAGAATTGATGCTTTTGAACTGTGGTGTTGGAGAAGATTCTTGAGAGTCCCTTGGACCTCAAGGAGATCCAACCAGTCCATTCTGAAGGAGATCAGCCCTGGAATTTCTTTGGAGGGAATGATACTGAAGCTGAAGCTCCAGTACTTTGGCCACCTCATGCGAGGAGTTGACTCATTGGAAAAGACTCTGATGCTGGGAGGGATTGGGGGCAGGAGGAGAGGGGGACAACAGAGGATGAGATGGCTGGATGCATTACTGACTCGATGGACGTGAGTCTGAGTGAACTCCGGGAGTTGGTGATAGACAGGGATGCCTGGCATGCTGCGATTCATGGGGTCACAAAGAGTCGGACACGACTGAACGACTGAACTGAGCTGAACTGAAAGTTGTGTTACTTTCCTTTACTGTGAATTCTTTTCTGAAATTTCTCCATGGCCCAGCAGATTTGCCCCTCCAGCTTCAAGAGAGATGTTTAAACATATCACTCTGGGATAGTGATTGAGTCAGAATTTGCTGGTAACCTACTCCTTCCTTTCTTGGCTTCTGCTTTACTAATAAGTGCTGAACCCAGTGAAAGCCAGTGTCTTGCTGAGACAGTTTGGGTGTTAAGAGGATGTTGTTAGTCTTGCTGAGTCGCCCAGTCATGTCCTACTCTTTCCGACCCCGTGGACTGGAGCACGCCAGGCCTCCCGGTCCCTCACCATCTCCTGCAGTTTGCCCAAGTTCATGTTCATTGCATTGGTGATGCTGTCCAGTAGTCTCATCCTCTGACACCCTCTTCTCCTTCTGTCCTCAGTCTTTCCCAGCATCAGGGACTTTTCCAATGAGTCATCTGTTCTCATCAGAGGACCAAAATACTGGAGCTTCAGCTTCAGCGTCAGTCCTTCCAGTGAATATTCAGTGTTGATCTCCCTTAAGATTGACTGGTTTGATCTCCTTGCTGTCTAGGGCACTTTTAGGAGTCTTCTCCAGCACCACAGTTCAAAGGCATCAGTTCTTTGGTGTTTTTCCTTCTTTATGGTCCAGCTCTCACAACTGTACATGACCACTGGGAAGACCACAGCCTTGACCATACGGACCTTTGTCGGCGGAGCAATGTCTTGCTTTTCAGCACACCGTCTAGGTTTGTTGTCGCCTTCCTGCCGAGAAGCAATTGTCTCCTGACTTCATGGTTGCAGTCACCATCCACAGTGATTTTGGAGCCTAAGAAGAGAAAATCTGTCACTCCTTCCACCTTTTCCCCTTCTATTTGCCATGAAGTAATGGGGCCAGATGCCATGATCTTAGGGTTTTTTTTTTAACATTTAGTCATAAGCCAGCTCTTTCACTCTCCTTTTTCACCCTCATCAAGAGGCTTTTTAGTTCCTCTTCACTCTCTGCCATAGAGTTGTATCATCTGCAAAGCTGAGGTTGTTGATGTTTCTTCTGCCTATCTTGATTCCACCTTGTAACTCATACAGCCTGGCATTTCTCATGATGTGCTCATTGTATTGGTTAAACACAGGTGACTATAGGTAGCCCTGTCATACTTCTTTCTGGATTTTGAACCAATCAGTTGTTCCAAATGGGATTCCAACTGTTGTTTCTTGACCTGCATACAGGTTTCTCAGGAGACAGGTATGATGGTCTGGTATTCCCATCTTGCTACAAGCTTTCCACACTTTGTCATGATCCACACAGTCGATGAAACAAGAGATAGATATTTTTCTGAAATTCCCTTGCTTTCTCTATAATCCAGCGAATGTTGACAATTTGATCTCTAGTTCCTTTTCCTTTTCTAAACCCAACTTGGACACATGGAGGTTCTTGGTTTGCATAATGCTGAAGCCTAGCATGCAAGATTTTAAGCATGACCTTACTAGCATGGGAGGTTAGTGCAATTGTCTGATGGTTAGCACATTCTTTGGTACTACCCTTCTTGGGAATTGGGATGAGGATTGACCTTTTCCAGTCCTGTGGCCACTGCTGGGTCTTCCAGATTTGCTGACATAATGAATGCAAAACCTTGATGGCATCGTCCTTTAGGATTTTGAATAGTTCTGCTGAAATTTCATCACATCCACTAGCTTTATTAACAGCAGTGCTTCTTAAGGTCCACTTGACTTTGCATTCCAGAATATCTGCTTTGGGTGACTAACCACACCATTGTAGTAATCCAATTCATGAAGCTCTTTTTCATGCAGTTCTTCCGTATATGCTTTCCCTCTCTTCTCGATCTCTTCAGAGTCTGCTAGGTCTCTACCATTTTTATCCTTTATTGTGCCCATCTTTGGATGAAATGCTCCCTTGATGTTTCCAGATTTCCTGAAGAGATCTCTGGTCTTTCCCTTTTGTTATTTCCTTCTATTAGTAAGCATTGTTCATTTAAGAAAGCCTTCTTGTCTCTTCTAGCTGTTTTCTGGGACTCTATGTTTAATTGGATGTACCTTTCCCTCTCTCCCTTGCTTTTTGCTTCTCTTCATTCTTCTGCTATTTGTAAAGCCTTCTCAGATAACCACTTTGCCTTCTTGCTTTTCTTTTTAGGGAGGATGGTTTTGTTCACCGCCTCGTGTACAATATTACAGACCACTGTCCCTAATTCTTCAGGTGCCCCATTAGCTAAATCTAGTCCCTTGAATCTATTTGTTACCTCTACTGCAAATTCACATGGGATTTGATTTAATTCATATCTGCCTGGCCTGTTGTTTTTCCTGGTTTTCTGTTGTTTAAGCCGAATTTTGCCATGAGAAGCTGATGATCTGAGCCACAGTCAGGTTCAGGTCTTGTTTTTGCTGACTGTATAGAGCTTCTCCATCTTTGGCACCAAAGAATATAATCAATCTGATTTCAGTATTGACCATCTGGTGATGTCCATGTGTATAGTTGTCTCTTGTGTTGTTGGAAGAGGGTGTTTGCTATGACTAGCATGTTTTCTTGACAAAATTCAGTTAACCTTTGCCCTGCTTCATTTTGTTCTCCAAGGCCACACTTGCCTGTTACTCCAGGTACATATTGACTTCCGACTTTCGCATTCCAATCCCCAATGATGAATAGAACATTTCTTTTAGGTGTTCTCGGTCTTCATGGAACTGATCAACTTCAGCTTCTTTGGCATTGGTGATAGGGGCATAGACTTGAATTGTTGTGTTGTTGAATGTCTTGCCTTAAAAGGAATTGAGATCATTCTGTCATTTTTGAGGTTGCATCCAATTACTATATTTCAGACTGTTTTGTTGATTTTGAAGGCTACTCCGTTTCTTCTGTGGGATCCTTGCCCACAGTAGTAGATATAATGGTCATCTGAATTAAATTCGTCAATTCTCACCCATGTTAGTTCTCTGATTCCTAGGATGTTGATGTTTATTCTTACCATCTCCTCCTTGACCATGTCCAATTTTCCTTGATTCATGGGTCTAATATTCCAGGTTCCTGTACAGTACTGTTCTTTGTAGCATCAGATATTACTTTTATCCCCAGACACATCCACAACTGACTGTTGTATCCACTTTGGCCCAGCCACTTCGTACATTCTGGGGCTATTGGTAATTCTCCTCCTCTCTTCTCCAGTAGCATATTGGACACCTTCACTCCTGTGGGACTCGTCTTTGGTGTCATATCTTTTTGGCCTTTATACAGTTTGTGAGGTTCTCATGGCCATTATACTGGAGTAGTTTGCCATTTCCTTCCCCAGGGGATCGCATTTTGTCAGAACTCTCTGCTATGACCCACCCATCTTGGGTGGCCCTGCACAGCATGACTCATAGCTTCACTGAGTTATACAAGCCCCTTTGCCACGACAAGGCAGTGATCCATGAAGCGGGGTAGAAGGCTAGGCACTACCAAAACCCCACTAAGAGCTAGGGACTGTTTCTAAAGATGTTGCATATGTGTTTCTCATTAATAACCTTGGAAAGGAGGTGATATTCTCGCCATTTTATTGTTGTCAATTTAGGTGCTGAGTTGTATCTGACTCTTTGCGACCCCATAGACTTAAGCATGCCAGGCTTCCCTGTCCTTCATTAACTCCTGGAGTTTGCTCAAACTTATGTCCATTAGTCAGTGATGCTATCTAACCATCTCTCTATTTAACAGAAGACAAATCAGAGTAAATAATTCCTCCAAGGCTGTAGAGCAGATAGAGCAGAACTAGGATTTTTCCCCCACATTGGGTAGAATCTAACTTAAAACTCAGCCTTTTACTAGCCTCTGTATAAGCACACTCTGAACTTCTGTCCTCGGTGGACCTTTGTGGGCAAGCTGCCCATGTCTTCCCCTCCCTGCTTGAACTCTGCCCACCCCATCATCCTTGTTCTAAGAGTGACCGTGGCCCTCTGCCAATATACATGCAGTTTCTCCAGATGCTGGTAGCCTCCACCTGAGGAGAGCTGGTCTTGTTTCCTGATCCACCCAGACCTAAGCTGCCCAGCCAGTGCAATGAGCCATGACTTTCCTGATTTCAATTTGCCATTTTACAGCATTTTCCATTCAAAATGTACATGTCCCATGTCCGTCTTCTTCACAGCTATGCTCTCTGTTAGCTAAAATGCTCGCTGAAAGTTGGTAGGTTTGCATTGCTGGTTATTAATTGAAAGGAATATTTCATGTCCCAGAAATGCAGGATCCTCCATCACTTCCAGAGAAATTTTTTTGAAACATAGTTCCTCCTGATTTCACCTTTCCATTTTATCTATATCCTACCCATAGCTCTTATAATCTTGATCTGGTATGAACTGGCCATGGTCTGTTTTTGTTAATAAAGTTTTATTGGCACATAGCCACACCATTCATACATGGATTGTCTCTGGCTAGCTTCCCACTAGAATGACAGAGTTGAACAGGCACAACTGAGACTGTATGTCCTGCCAAGGCAAAAATATTAGCTATATATCCTTGATCTGGGCCTTCCCTGGTAGCTAAGCAGTAAAGAATCCACCCGCATGCAAGAAACTTGGGTTCAATCCCTGGGTCAGGAAAATCCCCTGGAGAAGGAAATGGCAACCTACTCCAGTATTCTTGCTTGGAGAATCCCATGGACAGAGGAGCCTGGCAGGCTACAGTCCACAGGGTTGCAAAGAGTTGGACACAACTGCGCTACTAAACAACAGTGATAATTCCTGATCTATGTCAGTAAGATCAGTATATACTCTTCCACAAACCCCTAACACCTTTTTCTTCATGTGGCCAGGAATAAAAACCTCTCAATGCCTGGATCTAGGAAGAAAAAAAAAAAAAATCAAGTGCCTGATGTTTGTAAAGGAAAAACAGTCTTACTCACTGCCTGGTCCATGCTGACACTTCTGTGGCCTCTCCCTGTTTCTGGAGCCCTGAGAGACACTGTTAATCAATCACCGCACTCTTTCCAACTGAGCCTCAGATTCTTCAAAGCAATGCCCAGGCTGCTACTACCAATCAATCAGAGTTGGCATTGAAGTAGAAACTATTTTCCATCTGTGGTCCAGAGAATCACCTAAGACAACAATCGTGTTTATAAATAATCCTTGCACATCCTTTGCGTTGCCATGTCAGAGACGGACACACTATCTCCCTTTAAGTCCAGAGTTGGAAGTTAATCCACTGTTTTCTATTTTTTGATTAAGCACCAGATGAAGTTGTTAGCTTGCGATAAGGAATCATGTTATATGAAAAAATGCCTCCACTTCTTTTTCCTTAAGAGATTCATTACACTGTGCAGTGCTCACACTGTGAGAGGTACCCAGGAACTGAGGCCCACTGAGAATATTCTCGAGTAGCATGTCAATGTCATTCTCATTGAGTAGCTTCCTAGATGGAATCACTGACCCTGTTTCTGCTCTTTCTCTCCCGTGGCTAATCCATTCTCTTTTAGCCAGTCTCCTGTTGAATTCATAATAGGTAAAAACACATATACAGTGTTGCCAGGGACTGAAATGGAGGTATCTCTATCACCACATCTTCCTTAAAGCAAGCCGAATTCCAGGAAGTTCCTAAAAGACTCTCTACCTGCTCAGCCACAAATATTAACCACAGTGGGTAGAAATTGGCTAAAGTCAGGTATCCATTGACAGGTGTGGGGACCTGCCCCATAGACCGTATTTACTGCAACAAAACTGACCCTGACGGAACCAGCTCCTGAGAAGGTGACAGGGAAGTCACAAATGAGAAAGTGGCATCGCTTAGCAGTTTCTTGCTGCTTTTTTCTCCAGAAGTTGGAGAAGAGGCCAGGAAGGAAAGCGGATATTTTACAAAGGAAACGGGCTTGAGGGGGCAGTTGGTTAGGGACACTTGCTCCTTCTTACGGGCTAGGGAGCATCTGAGCTGTAAGGAATGATAGCTATTCACTGGAAGAATCCAGACGCCCTGGGAAAATTTCTTTGAGCCTCACACCGCTGGCATCTTGACAGCAAAGTTTTATGCACCACGGTAGTGTTGACTGGAATCCTGCCGAGCTTTTCTAAGAGCCATTGTTCATCAAATTTGGGGCTTTAAAGGTTGAGCCATTGAGAGTGTGAGCATGCCTTTGGTCATTTAAAAACATGAAGCCGACCTTGGGAAAAGGTTTTATCATTTGCACCTTGTGATTTTTTTGTGTCCTACTTCTGGAAAGAGTGTAAGATTTGCCTTCCCAAATGGCAATGGTGAGGACCTTTTTAAAGATGGTTTAAGCTTTTAGGTATGGGATTTCAATAAAATTAATAATGTGGTGTTGCTGATATTCTTTGAGTGAGAAAAGCAATGTACTCTTTCCTGGAACAGATAAAGAATTTAATAAGTATTATACCCAAGGTGCTGTATAAGCAAACATTGAAAGCAGAAGATAATATTATTTAAAATCACATTAATATAAAGGCTGTCACTGTTCATATGGTGCATATCTTAGGGTACTCTTTCACCGAGAGGAACCAAGTTCAATTAAAATTTCAGTTGGATGGGCTGTCATGGAACTAGAAGGCCCTTTCTGAAGACCAGAAACCTAATTTGTCATTGTTAAGTGGCTCAGTCCTGTCTGATTCTTTTGTGATCCCCATGGACTACAGCCCACTACAGTCCATGGGATTCTCCAGGCAAGAATGCTAGAATGGGTTGCCATGGCCTCCTCCGGGGATCTTCCCCACCCAGAGATCAAACCTGCATCTCCTGCATTAGCAAGTGGATTCTTTACCACTGAGCCACCAAGGAGGCCCACTAGAAAGCCAGATACCGTGGATTGTCTAATTTCTGGCACAAATGAGGGAAGGACTGGGGAATAAGATATTGGAGTAAGCTTGATGTCATGGTTGTTCCAGAGCTTGGGGACTGCAGCTCAGCCATGGTTCTGCCTAAGCTTGGGGGTTGGTTTGCCTCCTGGGCAAGAAACTTTGTAGAAAACATACATAGTTTCTGGTGCTTGCCAGCCCATTATCTCCTTCCTCTGGTATGGGAACTTCCTTCACCGCAAGAAAAGTTCTCTCCACACTTTCAACCAAGTTGTTCAGTAGGGGCCTGCCAATCAAGATACCCTGCCCTCCTGGACCGTGGAAGGGCTCCTGCTTCTGGCTGAGCCAGTTACTACACTTAAACCTCCCTGCACACACACCCTGGCCACAACTGGCCACAATCCTTATGAGAATCATTCAGCATCCTTTGCATGACTTAACCTATAGGAGCTGGCAGGGAGTGTCCTTTCCTCTCTGATTAATAGGCTATAATGGGCTTCCCTTGTGGCTCAGCTGGTAAAGAATCTGCCCGAACCCAGGGAAACCTGGATTTGATCCCTGGGTTGGGAAGATCCCCTGGAGAAGGGAAAGGATACCCACTCCAGTATCCTGGCCTGGAGAATTCCATGGACTGTTTAGTCCATGGGGTCGCGAAGAGCTGGACATGACTGAGTGACTTTCACTTCACTTCACTTTTTCAATGATATGTACCTGGAGCTGCCTGCCTTTGGTTGTAGTTTTTACCTTGCTGAGGTAGCACACCCAAAAGAATGAATGAACCCCGCAAAGGAAGCAGTGGCCAGGGCAAGGAGAAAGAAAAAGTTCTTGGAATCCACAAGACGTGTTTGATCCTGCTTGTTCCCTAGTTTCATCACAAAAGCCCATAAATATCCTGTTTTGCTTAACTCAGAATTATGTTTCTGTCTTTTGCAAGCAAACAGCTTTAACAAATAAAGCTGGCACCCCAAATTTCTCTCCTAGGCTCCTGGACTGCATTTCTAACCCTTTCATTCCTGCCTGCTTTGGCAAGCTTTCTTTAGTTGCCTGTTACTGTGTGAGCACTGTGACGGGCCCTGAAGATAGGAAGAGAGTCAGGTAGTGAAACTGCTCAGGCAGGTAGTCGTGGTCCCTGCCCTCTCGGGACATGAGTGGGCATAAGACCTCTTGCACCTTCTTCCATCCCTGTGGAGTTTGGAATTTTGAACCATGGACTCGCCTTTCCCCAGGTCTTGTCCTCCTCTGTTGATGTCCTCGTTCCCAGCTGCTCACATGAAGTTGGCTTTTTGTCTTCTTGACATACTCTGTACCCAGATTTATTCAGCACAAAGTACTAAATTCACTGCTCCATCCTAACTCTCGGCCTTTGGGTGGGTTTTTCAAGTCTCTGAATCTCCCCTGCCACCTTCTAACCTCTCTAAGCCTCAGGTTTGCCGTCTGTAAAGTGGAGGTAGCAATAATACCTGTTTCATAGTTGTGGTGAAGATGAAATGCTTAATGGATGCTTCATAACAAAAAAAAAAAATCAATATTCAGTAGGAGAAGTGATTGTCTGATACTTCCAACTCATAAACAGATTTAAATGTAGTATCACATTCATTTAATCTTTTGTACGAAAGAAAATAAAGCTATAAAAAAGATTTTTAGATTAGAAGGGCTATACATTTTTTATTTTAATTTTTCAGAATTATATTATTGGGCGGAAAACTCATGGGAAAAAGTAATTCTGCCATGTATTTCCTTTTCATACTGTTAATGGGGTTCAGAAAACTGAGATCATGGCATCCGGTCCCATCACTTTATGGCAAATAGATGGGGAAACAATGGAAACAGTGACAGACTTTATTTTGAGGGGGCTCCAAAATCACTGCAGATGGTGACTGTAGCCATGAAATTAAAAGACACTCCTTGGAAGAAAAGCTATGACCAACCTAGACAGCATATTAAAAAGCAGAGATACTAGAGCTTCAGAAAACTTCTCCACCATCCAGTGAGCAAGGAGTCCTGGACCAAAGCCTTAGGGGTATGGCCCTCTTCTACATTTGTTCCCTCCCTGTGGGCTCTACCTTGGGCCTAGAGATGGTGACTGCTGCTCATATCTGCTATTCCTGTGTTCTTTAGAGTTCTCTTACTCCTTATGAGCCAGTCTCCCATTACTTCAATCCCCCACTAGAGTTAACGATTCTTTGTATTAAATTTTCCCTATTCAAATTGTAAAATAAATAAATAAATGTAAATTATGATTTAAGTACATTACATTTTGAATTACTTTGCTATAAGTTGTGAGCTGTGTGCTGAAGTCCATTTTTCAGTTCTTCATGTCCAGTTGTTGTGGTTTTATTTCTTCTTTTCCAGTATCTTTTTCTTGGGATTTTATTCATAGACAATAATGTCATCCACAAATATGGAAAAAAAAATTTATTTTACCAAAAAAAATTAAAAGCAGAGACATTACTTTGCCAACAGAGGTCTGTCTAGTCAAAGGTATGGTTTTTCCAGTAGTCGTGTACGGATGTGAGAGTTGGACTATAAAGGAAGCTGAGTGTCAAAGAATTAATGCTTTTGAACTGTGTTGTTGGAGAAGACTCTTGCCAGTCCCTTGGAGATCAAAACCAGTTAATCCTAAAGGAAATCAGTCCTGCATATTCTTTGGAAGGACTGATGCTGAAGCTGAAACTTTGGCCACCTGATGCGAAGAACTGACTCATTAGAAAAGACCCTGATGATGGGCAAGACTGAAGGCAGGAAGAGAAAGGGATGACAGAAGATGAGATGGGTGGATGGCATCACCGATTCGATGGACATGAGTCTGAGTGAACTCCGGGAGTTGGTGATGGACAGGGAAGTCTGGCATGCTGCAATGCATGGGTCGAAAAGAGTAGGACACGACTGAGTGACTGGACTGAACTGATGTATTTCCTGTTTGACTTTTTTTTTTAAAAAGGATCTAGAAAAAAATACATTTAGGAATAGACTTGTCTCTGATTCTAGGTAGAATTAAAATGTGCAAAGGGGGACCAGTGTGTGTGTGTGCACGTGCATGTGCAAATATGTGAGTGTGCACATGTGTGTGTGTATGAAATAGAGGAAGAATGCTATATTTCACAGATTAAGTACATGTGAACTTGTAAGGTCTGACCGTGTCCTTAAGCACTTTTGTTTTCCATATGATTACGTTAGATGCATATTTAAGATTTCTACACTGGAAAACCTGTTGAGCCTGTTTCTCTTCTTAGTGAAGGATCCTGTGACTGTATTTGAATAGTTCCTGGTACCTCATAGTCTCAGGGGGCAGCAGTAATGGCAGGAATGGGGTCTACTCTTCCACTTATCTAGTGAGAAAATGTTCTCTTCTTCCTTGTTGAAATCCTTGTCACTGAACGCATTTTCTTTGCTAGTAAAAGGCCTCTGGTAGAAATCTCCCTTACCTGGCATCCCCTGATGCATTTCCTATTACATGAATTCCTTCCTTGGTCAATAAAAGTAATTGCTCAGTTAGGCCAGTTTTTTTTTTTTTTTTAAAGAGCAGCTTGCATATATTTAATAATGAAACAATTCATAGACAACCAAAAAAAAAAGAGAGAGAGAAATTCAAAAGACTGCAGTGCTGTGGAAGAAATAAGACATCAGTATAGAAACTGACCCAGAAGGCTGCATGATAAGTACATTAAAGGCAGGCTTGACTAGGATAGTATTGTATGCTCTTCAAATGGAGAAGTATCCGCTTATTTGACTGCTTGGAAGCAGGCCGCTTTATTGTATGCTGCATGGAATGGAGGCAAAGAGCCAGGGAAGGGAGAGACGGGAGAGGGAGAAGAGCAATATAGAATCCAGGGTAAGCAGATGGAAGAGACTGACATGGAATTACAAAGAGATGACTGTAAGGCTTTTTGTTTCCTCTGCAGCCTAAACTAAACCTGTTCCAAGTCTTTGCAGTCAAATTCAGTGATCACAGGAGTAGCACTAGGCACTATGAAGGAATGGTGGAGGAAGTAGTTTACAAAGTAAAAGGATACCAGGGGTTCCTGCTCCCAGGGAGCTTACAACCTATGTGGGGAGACATACACAAAGGTTCCACACACAAAGCTACTATAAAACATACTTACAAAGTAACATAAATACAAATAAATATACGTATGAATAAACAGTATTTGAAAGCTAAAAGGTAGTGTGCAATAAGTGTTCAGAAGCTGCTACGTCAGTCCAGGAAGGCTTTCCAAAGCAAAAAAAATATGGACTTAGTGAGTATAACAGTAGTGTGCAGTAGGGCATGTGCAAAGGCGTAGGAGTGGAAGCACATATGTCATGTACAGTAAGCAGATTAGCTTGATAGAAAGTCTAAGTAGGTCTCCTTAAGAAGTGAGTGGGATAAAACTGTAGGAGTCTATTTGGTGAAAGACACTGACTTATCAATGTTAGGTCTGGTCCCTAAAATAAAACAAACAAGGAAAGATGTTTTCTCTAGATAATGATAGGAAGTGGCTATAGGTCCAGGAGCAACTCCACTGCTCTCAAAAGTTTTGTAGTTACTCTGAAACAGAGAAGCTAGAAATGGGATGGTGGAGAAGTGTTCATCATCCTTGAGCAGTTCAAGTAGAAGGAACTGCCTTCTGCAACAGTTCTTGCATAGTGGCAAGTGAAAAACCTCAATGAAATCCCTAGACTGAGGCCCTACGGCCTAATGGGCAGCCAGATCCGAGTCACCTCAAGGGCTCAAGCAGAATGTCCTAGACCTTCATTACTAATTCTTGGTGTGGAGTAGATTGTGTCTGTTTATAAAAGAATTTATTTTTGAAATGCCATGACAGTCAGCTTTGATCCTAACATTTTACAAATTAAAACAGGAGGATGAGAAGAGCCCTAATTTATAGGGAATCCCTGAAGAAGGACAGGTCAATAAGGGCCCAAATTCTCCCTTGGTCTTTAAGTGGAGAGGCAAAACATCACACCTTGAAAAGAGAATTTTCTCAGCCAAAGCATGTAAGACCTTTTTCTTTAAGCCTATTGATCTGAAGCTGTTCCAGGAAGGAAAAAAAGAGTCCCAGGCCAGTTGTTTAGCAGCAGACACAGTCAGCCCCCGTGTCACGAGAGTCCCGCTGGGAGGCACTGGGTCCCACTGAGGTTGAAATACACTGCTGGGGGCCAATCTTGATGCCATTTGCCTCACTGTGGCATCAGATAAACCCTGCTGATTTCCTGTGTATGTCTTTGGCTATGTTAATGAAGACCTCCTCAACATTGCAGGCTGTTTTGGTTGAAGTTTCCATGAATATAAGTCCATGTTCCCGAGCAAAGACTTCCTTTTCTCTCTTCACATCCCTAAAGGACTCTAAGTCACTCTTTTTCCCAATCAGCATGATAACCATGTTGGAACTAGAGTGCTGCTGGATGACCTCTAACCATGAGGTCAGGTGGTTGATGGTTTCACGCCTTGTAATATCACACACCAGCAGTGCACCGGCTACTCCCCTGTAGCAGGAATGGGTGATAGAACGGAAGGATTCTTGTCCAGCCATATCCCAGATTTGCAGCTTGATTTGTTTTCCATCAGTGCTGACCATACGGGCCCCAGACTCCACACCTATTGTGAAGTCATGGACCGTGGTTGGAACTGCTTGTCTGTAAACTGCAGAAGGAGACATGACTTCTCCACACCTGTTTCTCTGATGATGATGTACTTGAAGAGATAGTCATAAGTCATTGTCCTTTTTCCTCTGGATTCCATATCCGCCCAGCTTCTTAGGCCAGTTTTCTAATAAAGATGGTGACAATCCTTCTGAGTTGTTGGACATTAGGGTGGGTTGGTGAGTGTGAAATTCATTATGGCAATGTCTGAAACACAACTTCTTAAGAATATCATGAAGGAGTCAATATTTTCCAAGAAATGTGTGTGCCCATTTCAGGCCCCTGAAATCATGCCAGACCTCAAAGCACCTCTGTGATCTGAGCAGTTCACATAAATGAAGTGTGTGGATCTTACCTAGCCCTTTAGCTTTACACACAGAATCCACTGGATTTTCTTCACGTCTGTCTGCTACTGGCATGTCCTCTGGTACATTCCACAGATACACAGCACTGTTCCTTCTGCTTCCTGCATACTATACTTTAATTTCCTCTAATCCAGACGTTCCAGGATTTGTGAAACAAAATAATCTCTTTGGATCTTCTTCAGTTGTTCTTCAGCCATTTCCATACTTGTATCTCACTATATCCTTATCCTTTTGAGTGCTGTATGTCAGGTATGATATAAATAATATATTGAAGTCAACTGTACCTGACACCAACAAGCATCAGCTACCTTAATGTCATAGTGTCTGTCATCTGGCTTGCTCCTTGGTATTAGGTGTCCAAAAAGTCTAAGATTGACTGAGAAATTCACTTTGTATGTCATAATCTTGAAAATTGGTTCAATTTAGTCCTATATGTGTTAATTAAGCCCCTACTATATATGGAATGGGCTTCTCTGGTGGCTCAGTGGAAAGGACCCCACCTGCTAATGCTGGAGATGGGAGTTTGATCCCTTAGTCTGGAAGATCCCCTGGAGAAGGAAATGGCAACCCATTCCAGTATTCTTGCCTGGAGAATCCCATGGATAGAAGAGCGTGGCAGGCTACAGTCCCTGGGGTCGCAAAAGAGTCAAAGACTACTTAGCAATTAAACAACAACAATATATGGGATATTAGATTAGGCTCTGAAATAAAAAGAAATATATATCATAACATCTTGCCCTTGACAAAGCTTCCAGTCCAACGTAGAGTGTATTGTTAAAGATTTCCTAAAGTAGAGAAGCCACACATATTAGTTGGCTTAATTTTAAAAAGGAAACATATAAGCAGGCATCCTGACACATCTCTAGCACATACACACAATACTTGGAAGCCCCAGGTTTTCTTCTTGGTAATTGTCTTGCTCAAAGTAAGCTTCTGTATTGGCTTCATTTGCAAAATGGCAGCAAGAGGGCTCTAGCAGTTCCCCAGCAAGGTTTCCAGAAAGCCCCTCAGGAGGCATTCCCTTAGATCTTAATAGCCAAGACTGGACGGGAATCATTCAGTGAGAAGAGGGGGATTATCCTAACTAGTTTAGGCTAATCATTTTGGGATGGAATCGATTTTGGGTAATAGCCTCATTACCATAATAGTAGGTTAGAAATGAGAAATTACAAATTCACTATAATGTGGCTTGTACTATAATAGGAGTCTCTGAGATTCCAGAAGTGTTTCTACTTAGACTGCCGTGTTTATCACTTACTGATGAAAAACTTTCCTTGTTAAGCAAAAAGCAGTTCTGAAGTCTGTACAGATTATACCAATTGTATCCCCCAGTGTCTGCCTCTGTGCTTGTTATACTTGGAGTAATGTGTTCTCTTCATCAGTGTATTGGGAGATGTCCTAAGAGATTATGGGAAACCAAAACTAACCATGTACATCATCTGGGAGATCCGTTTTACTTTATTTTTAGAAAGAAAGTCAAAGATACATAATAAAGAAAATCAAAGATACGTGATAAAGAGTACTCTTTATCTACATGTACTTTTAGATTAAAAATTGTGTATTCGATTTCTGATTGGTAAAATTTTTTAGGAACCTCCCCCTAGTCCCTGATGGTACATACCCACTCCCCTTTACCATGTATAACAGTTTACTTGGATGGAATAGTAAAAGAGGTTCCATAAGCTTTCATTGTTGTGGAAAGAAATTTAATTAATCTAGATGGATTTCTTTCCAAACAGCTGTACTTAAGTATAGATGATGGGCTTTTGAATAATCTTCCCCACCTTAATCAAAATCTGATGTTCACAGTAATTATACTTTATCATGGTAGTTGCACTTTAACGTGTAAATATAATGTTTGTATTTTGTATATTTCTATTCTGAATAGCTTATTTACTTTAATTCTTTACTTTCTCTAAAATTGTATAATAGTGTATATGGAAAATGGCATTCCAAACAGGTAAAGAATGCCAGTAACTGTTGACATTCTCTGCACTCTTATAGTTAATCAGTTAACAGACATAAGTATTCTGTTTTAGAAATAGAAACAGAGAACAAATCCACCAGGCTAATGACTTCAAGTCTTCTTATCTTGCTCATAGCATAACTTGAAGTTGTAGAAAGAGAATGAGTTTCTGAATGTTCCAAAGCACTCTTGAAAGGGGGTTTAGAGAACTAAGCCACTTAGGAGGACAAATATGTCTCAGATAATCCCTGCAGCTACTGTCAAGACCCATTTGAATCAGGTCAAATTCAAATTAAGATGGTTCATGCCAGAGGCCTTACACATCACTTTCTTTCTGAGCAAAAGTATCTCACACTTGAGCCATCTGAACACTTTCCTGAGTCTCAACTGTTTTACCCCGTTGTTGGTTTTCATCCAATGATTTGCCCTAATCCAATATACCAGCTCTGTGTTTCTCCCCTTTTCTTCCTTGGAAAATGCTTCCAGACCTAGGGAGTAGGTTCAAAGCCTTATTATTTTTGGCTCTCAAACCATTGTAAGATCTCTCTTAAACTACATCCAGTTTTTTTTTTTTTTTAAATGAGAAAAGGCTCTCCTTCTGTAAGGCCATGGATTGCTTTTACATTTCACAGAGCATATGGTCTGGTGGTGAAATCAGGCATTAAGTAGGTAATTTTAAATGTGATGGGTATTATGAGAGGGAGAGATCAAGCTGGTGTTCTGGAGCCACAGCAGCTTCAGGGGACCAACATTTGAGCTAAGGCTTGAAAGATAATCTGGGGTTTATTGGATGAAATCCTAAGGTGGAAAAGAATGTTCGGGAATGAAGGAACAGCAAATACAGAGAGTCTGAGGCAAAAGAGTTGGAACCCAAAAGAAGACCAGCACGAGCTTACAGTTGGTGGTAGTGGTGAGTTAGTCGCAAACTCATGTCTGACTCTTGTGACCACATGGACTGCAGCCTGCCAGGCTCCTCTGTCCATGTGATTTCCTAGGCAAGAATACTGGAGTGGGTTGGACGCAGGAGATGTGGGCTCGATCCCTAGTTCGCGAAGATCCCCTGGGTAGGAAATACTGGAGTGCCAGGTTTCACATGGGGACGCTCACTCTCAGGTTTCTCAGCAGATGAAAATCCTAAGGCTTTCCGAAGTGGACACTGGATGACACACACACCAGCTTGCTCTTCTAAGCCAAAGGGACTGTGATGAGTGAAGTATCAAATATCAACGCACTTGGCAACGGATACAACCAATCTCATTTGCTGCTTAAGCTATGTGTGTGAATTGTGGACTGTTGATATGGAAAACAGCCCAACAATTGCTACAATAGAATTCTTTCCTTAGGACTTGTTTGTTCAAAATATGTTTTTCTCCCCTTAAATCCAGTTTTACCATACTACCTTAAAAGGCTTCTCTTGCAGTATTAATATTTGGATTCTGATTTTATTGTATTGCCTTTACCTGCTATTTCTTTATTCTTCCTGAATAACTTTTACCTACCTACACACGGTCTTTTCTTAGATAACGTAGACTGTCTAGAGGTTTCCCCTTTGGGGGAAGGAAAAGGGCAAAGCTGCCATCTACATATCATTTTCGTGTGGTTAAGACAAAAAGGGCTCTTTCCTCAGAGTCCTGAGTTAATGGCTTATCCAAAAGAGCCCAGGCAGGCTAGGTTATAACCTGCACTCACTACCCTAAGCCAGACGCTGTCATGCAGTAAACAACTTGAGAAACCTTACATGGAAACCCTGGAAATGAGGAGCTGGGGAACAAGGATGAGAGAGAGACTGACATTTCATTCACTGAATAGCCTCTTGTATGATTACATGTGCATTTCAAAATTAGAAATGGAAAAGCAATATTTGCTGATATAGAAAACCAGGGAAAGAAAGCATCTCCCAGAATAAATTAAAATCTTTCAGTGCTCCCAGCTCAGAAATCACTATTGTCAATGATATGATACATTTTCCTTTAGTTTTTTCTATCCACGTATACTCCGTTTCACAATGAAATTCACATACACTACTTTTTTCCAGCTTTTCTTTTCACTTTGTTTTGTGCTGTAGGTATTTTGTCCAATAAGAAAAATGTTAACTCCTTTTCCTGAAAATAAAATATTGCATGCTCATTGTAGAATATTTAGCAAATACAGGAAAAGGATTTAAATGTGTTTTAGGGGAATTCTCTGGCAGTCCAGTGGTTAGGACTCAGCACTTTCATTGCAAAGGGCCCAGACTAGATCTCTGGTCAGGGGACTGTTAATAAGATCCCAGGCACAGCAGGGAAAGTGTTCTGTGTTTTTTAACCCTATTTTTTTTTTTTTTTGGTAGTAACTTTACTAAGATGTAGTCACATACCATAAAACTCACCTGTTTAAAGTATACACTTCAATTGCTTTTATTATATTCATGAAGTTGTGCCTCCATCACTACATTCTAACCGAAGTATTTTCATTGTCTTAAAAAGAAACCCTGTACTCATTAGAAGTCACTTATTTCCCTCACCCCTTCCTCCAAACTCCCTCAGTCCTGCTGCTGCTGCTAGGTTGCTTCAGTCGTGTCCAACTCTGTGCGACCCCATAGATGGCAGCCCAGCAGGCTCCCCTGTCCCTGGGATTCTCCAGGCAAGAACACTGGAGTGGGTTGCCATTTCCTTCTCCAGTGGATGAAAGTGAAAAGTGAAAGTGAAGTCGCTCAGTCATGTCCGACTCTTCCTGACCCCATGGACTGCAGCCTTCCAGGCTCCTCCGCCCATGGGATTTTCCAGGCAAGAGTACTGGAGTGGGGTGCCATTGCCTTCTCCGCCCTCAGTCCTAGGCAACCGCTAATCTGCTTCCTATCTATATAGATTTACATAATCTGGACATTTTAGATAAATGGAATTGTAAAATATGTGGTTTTTTATGACTGGCTTCTTGCATTTAACATAGTGATTTTGAGATTCATCCATGGGTAGCATAAACCCTTTTATGGAGGGGTTACTTACTTTTTACTGATTGCTTGATTTATTCATGTACCACAAAATTCACCCTTTTAAAGTGTACAATTTAGTGTTTTTTTAATATAATCACAAGGTTGTACAATTATCACTACTATTTAATTATAGATAATTTTCATTACTGCCCCCGCTCCCCTGCAAAGAAACTCCATACCCATTGTCAGTCACTCCCCATTTCATCCCTCTAGTCACTTGACAACCACCAGTGCACCTTCTCTGTCTGTATTTATGGCCTTTTTGCCTAGTTTGTTCTATTTCTCAGAATGTTTTCAAGATTCATCCATAATATAGTGTGTGTCTACTCCATTCTTTTGTTTTTAAAAAAATTTTTTTTTTACTTGACTGTGTTGGGACTTAGTTGCAGCATGCAGAATCTTGATTTTCATTCAGGCATGCAGGATCCTTAGTTGTGACATGGGGGATCTAGTTCCCTGACCAGGGATCAAACCTGGGGCCCCTGCATTGCGAGTACAGAGTCGTAGCCACTGGAGCACCCAGAAAGTTACACCATGTGTTATATAGCCACTCATCAAGTAACGTTTGAGTTGATTTCACTTTTAGCTCTTATGAAGAAGTTGCAATGAACATTCATGTCCAAGTTATTCTGTGAGGAAATATTTTCAGTTTTCTTGGGTATTTACCTCATTTCTTTTTATTGCTAAATATCACATCATATGGACATGCTGCTGCTGCTAAGTCACGTCAGTCGTGTCCAACCCTGCGTGACCCCAGAGACAGCAGCCCACCAGGCTCCTCATATGGACATACTGCCTTTTATAATCTGCTCATCAGCTGAGGGACAAGTGGGTTGTTTATACCTTCAGGTTATTGTGAATAGTATTCATTCGAGATTTTTTAAAAACACTTGTTTTCACTTATTTGAGGTGTATACCTACGAATGGAATTTTTGGGTCACATTCAAATTCTGTGGTTAACCTTTTGAGAAATAGACAGTCTTTTCCACAGCAGCTACATGATCTTACATGACCACTAATAACATATATGTCCCAATTTCTCCGTATCATAAATATATAAATATTATTCTGTTTTTTTCTAAGAATTTTATAGATCTAGCTCTGACTTTTAGTTCTGTGGTCAATGTTGAATTAATTTTTATTAATGATGTGAGGTAGGAGTTCAGGTTCATTCTAGGTGTCCCAGCATCACTTTTAAAAAGACTGTGTTTCCCATAGGATTACACTGGCACTTTTTTTTTTTTTTTGCGGAAAACATGTAAATTTTATTGAATTTTTACATGTATACAGGAGACTTCACAAGAAAACAAAGGGTCAGAATAAGTGACCAGAGCAGGAAACTCATAACTTTTGGACAAAGAAACAATAAATTTGTGAACAACTGCCAAGACAAAGGGGTTTGGGCTAGTGGTAGTAAGTGGTTAGAAATAACTAGACGATAAGGGTGACTTCTTTTTTTCTTTATCTTTTTTCCCCCCAGAATTTTAAATTTATTTTTCTAATTGAAAGATAATTGCTTTACAGAATTTTGTGGGTTTTCTGTCATACATCAACAAGAATCAGCCACAGCTTCTTTATCCATTCATCTGTCAGTGGACATCTGGGTTGCTTCCATGTTCCAGCTATTGTAAATAGTGCTGCAGTGAACACTGGGGTACATGTGTCTTTTTCAATTTTGTTTTCCTCAGGGCATATGCCTAGGAATGGGATTGCTGGGTCATATGGTGGTTTTATTCCTAGTTTTCTTTAAATATAAATTTATTTATTTTAATTGGAGGCTAATTACTTTATAGTATTGTATTGGTTTTGCTGTACATCAACATGAATCTGTCATGGGTGTACACGTGCTCCCCATCCAAAAAAATATGGAATGCTTCACGAGTTTGTGTGTCATTCTTGCGCAGGGGTCATGCTAATCTCTGTATCGTTCCAATTTTAGTATATGTGCTGCCGAAGCGAGCACTACCCTGGCACTTTTGTCAAAAATCAGTTGACTATAAATGTGAGGCTTTATTTCTGGACTCTTGATTCTGTTTCATTGATCTGTATATCTACCCTTATGCTAGTACCATACTGTCTTGATTACTGTAGCTTTGTAGTGAGTTTTGAAATGTGATCCATTGAAAATAACAAAACACTCAGCTAAAAGCAGATTGAGCTATATGAGATCGTTCACTGTTTACATCTCGTTACAAGTCATCTGAAACTAGGCTGCTCCTGAGTTTGTCTGATATGTAAGCAGTGTCATCGAGGACCTGGGCTTTTTCCACGCACTTTTCTACTATCTTTGCTGTTAATACATCCTCTTGGTAACAAGATGACTATTATAGCTCAAAGCACTGTGTCTTCATACAACAGTATCCCAAGCAGGAATCAGGAAATGTGCTGAAAAAATTCTTGTGTTGTTCCAGTTCTTCAAAGGGAAATCTTTTCTAGAATTCTTTCAAAGCTTTGCTCTATATCATATTGCCTAAACAGGGTGTCATGCCTTCTTTTTAGACCAGCCACTTCATACCAGAAAATCCTTCCATCTCACAAAATTAGAGTCTCTCAAAAGGGAGTAAATGGCTAATGGATAGATGACCGACATTGTTTGCCAAAATTATCCATAAGTCCACCAGACTGAAACATAATAATGGATCTTTTAGGGTAAAGAGGTCTACCTTGAATTCCTTCTGTGCTCGGTACTTGAGAAATAAAACCTGTTTTCTTCCTCTGTTGTTGACTCAAGACCAGATCATGTAGTTATCTCTTTATTCCTCTCAAATACTTACTGCCTCGAGCTCTCTGAAATCTTGGTCTGAAGAATACACAACTGCTGTCTCAACTTTATAAAATATTCATAATCCTTGAGCCGTGTAGCACACTGCTTTTGCCCTCTTTATCTTCTTGTACACAATTCATTTTATAGTTGAAAACAGTATGTCGCTATTACCAACGTCAAGTTAATTTTAGGATAGCAGTGCACAAGAAATACTTTTATGTCTTTTTTTTTTTTTTATGCTTGGCTTTGCTTTTATTTAGCTCTTACTGCTTAAGGGCCAAATAGTTGAAATTCTTTGCAATAATCCTGCCAAACCATTCTGTAGTTTTTAGTAATAATGGGAAAATGATCTGTTTTTATAACCTGTTCCCCGTATGTGTTTGTTAGCCAGATATACCTGGCTTTGAGAGATTTTACTACTTTTAAGGCCATTCATCTTGGCTGATTTCTGTTTTTCATTTTACTACAATTGTTTGTACATAGGTAGTACAGTTAATCTTTGGAAAGTCAAGATATTTCATTTATTCTTTTGTTTTTCTTATACCATTTATTTTATAGGCATGAAGGTCACTGGGTTTTTGGTAACCATTCTCTTATCGTGAATAAAAAACTTAGTTACCAGATTTCTTTTTCTTCTCATCATTGCTTTATTCTTATCTAAACTGAGTAAACCCAAAAGGTGGACATATCTTCATATTAAGTCCTGGATAATAAATAAATCCTGGAGCCGTCTGTACCCTTAAATTTTAGTATTAGGCCAAAACAAATGATAACTTGTAAATATAAAAAATCTATTTATTTCTCAATTAAAGTAGGACTGAAAAATTAGCTGTGCCATTGAAGATGCTATTAAATGCTTTCTCCACAGATCTTCAGCAAATCACCCAGCTTTTCTGTGCCTTGGTTTCTTTATCCATGAAATGGGGACAGCAATATCTTTCTCCATTTGACCTTGGGAGAATATTATACGAATTAATTGATGCTATGTACAGAGCTGCCTTTATTTATTTAGAAAAGGGTGCTATATAGACCAATGTATTTTTATTTTATTTTTGTCATTGGTGTGCATGTAAATTAAGTGTAAATAGAAGGTGACAAATTATGGGGGTGGGAGGTAAGTCACAAGATTGATATTTTTTCTTCTTTCAAGAAGAAGGTCAGCCCATATATGTGTTGCTATATATAAAATAGGTAACTAATAAGGACCTACTGTATAGCACAGGGAGTTCTACTCAGTACTCTGTAATGACCTATATGGGAAACGATTCTGAAGAAGAGTGGCTTTGTGTACACATATAATTGAGTCATTTTGCTGTATAGCAGAGACTATAACCCAATAAAAATTTTTAGAAATTAGAATTATTTTAAAAATAAAATGCCAAAAAAGAGAAAAAGCATTTGAAGGTGCTTAAAACATATATTAAATAGAAAAAGTTATAAAAAACAGAAAAGAAGGTTGGCCCTTTCCCTCTGATCTTTGTGGACTTTCTTGAAACCTTCATCCCCTCTAGTGCTTTCCCATCTGCAGCAGTGACTTCTAAAACTTGACTTGGCAAATCTTCCAGTGTCTGTTTAGTGGATTAACTAGAGAAAAATGGACACAATGCAGAATCTAATGTGTTGCTTCTTTTTTTGTACTTTTTCATCCAGTGAAGATAGCATACCTCCTCTTCCCTTTGAGCAAAGATAATTTGATTTAATAACATAACAGGTGAGGTTATTGAGAAAGCTGAGAAAGTTTTTTTTTTTTTCCCCCCGTCTATGATTGGAATGAGTTTGCCAAAGAAAGGAATATAGATCTGGATAGATACCTTGCTCCTGGATATTGTTTAGTTTGCAGTGGTTCTAGCCCTTTACGGTTCCAGAAAGTGGTTCAGAGTCCTAAAGGCAGCTGCAGAACTTAACCAGCCTACTGGTCAGCCCTTGGCAATGGTGATAATGGCTGATACCCTCCCCTACAGGTCTCTGTATGTTCCCATCCACCTCCTCCTGCTTCCGGCCAAGACTGAAGGATGCTCCTTGCTCTCTCAGCCCAAGGGAAGGAGGAGAGAAAGCGAGAGAGGAGTCAGGGGGCTCAAGGGGAAATGAAGCAGAACTGGTGTCCTGCCAGTCCTCCTGCCGCCTCCCTGGGGCAAGATGTAGAAGGAGAGAGGGCATCCTGACCCCCTGACCAGGGAGCCTGCCTCTGCACAGTTGCACAGCCCTCCTACATGCCACAAGAGGTGCTTGCATTGGAGAGGGCACCTTGGCCCATCAAACTCTCACTCTATAGGTAAGGCCTGATCTGGGGGACCTGTAGACGTCATTAGGTTGACATTCCTGTGATCCTGGTTAAGCCCTTTCTTCTCTCCCCTCTGGAACTCTGCAGCCACATCTCAGCTGAACTTTCCTGCTCTTCTACTTCTCAAGCAACCTCTCTAACCCTTTCCCCTCCCGTCCCTCAAATCGAGGATCCCTCTTGCCATAGAGCCCTTGTTCTTAGCAGCTCATTCCACCTTGGCCTGATATTTGTGTCCCCTGCCTTGTCACGGAGCTCTCCCCTCCTCAGCCTCCAGTTCTCAGCTGCAGCAACACGTCCTCAGGGAGGCATTCCCTGGCCCTCCCTCCATCCCCAGCATCCTTCATCATGTGTCTCTATTGTAACTGTTTGGCGCTGCCTGCTTCCTCTGTGTAACTTCTTCAGATGTCTGCCTTTCTCACCCTTCTCTAAGACCCTGTTAGACAGAAATCGTCTCTGTTTTGTCCTCTGTGTTCTAAGCACTCAGTTCCCTGACATGTAGTGCAAACTCAGTACGTAATTTTTTTTAATGAACAAGAGTGTGTATTTTGGGAATGGATGAACTTCTTTCTATATTCACTCTTGAGACAAATAGTCTTTCATCTGTCAGTTCAATAACCATTGATTGATTGCCTGTTATATACCAACCACCAGGGAAACAAGTATGAATAAGGCCCTTTCCCAGCTTGCAGCAGTGGTTTCTGAATGGGCGTGGCTACCACCCCACCTGGAGTCATTGGAAGTGTGTGGAGGTGCTTTTTGTTGTTGATGTCATCATGATTGGGGACACTACTGGTGTGTAGTGAGCAGAGCCTAAGGTCACTAAACATTTTCCAGTGCTTGGATACACCCCTGCACAAGAAGGGCCACTCAGCCACCCACCTCCACTCACCTGTAGAGACTCCTTGAAAAGTTTACAGTCCAATAAAGAAAAAGGGAACGAAAAAGGGCAGTTTTCTCATTGTATGTGTGATGAGAGACTTCTGTAGCAACTCAGGGCCCACTGGAGGAATCAGCATTCCACTTTGGGGTCGATGTATGGAGGATTGTTTTTGTCCTGTGCCAAAGAAAGTCCTCAATGCTGCTAAGGAGCCTGCAATTTAAGTAGAATGATAAAGCCAAAAATTAAAATGCCCAAAGATAAATAGCTTATGATTAAAAATGACTATGCCTCATTTTTATGATAAATATGTTTTAAAGGGCTATGTGAAAATGATAGGAAATGGCATTCTGGTTTCTTCTCAATGGGCTTTGAGTACATTACAGCTCTTTGTGAGTGTATGAAAGAAAACCTTTATAGAGGGATTGTTCCATCTCCAGTCTGCTTTTTGGGAGAAAACAGCAAGAAGGAAGAGTGTTTCCCCCAATGAGTCCTATGAGAGGAGGAAGAGCAGGGTGTGGGTTGAACTCGACCAAGGTTCCTCAGTGTCCACACCATTGATGTTTTGGGCAGGAGAGCTGTCTGTTTCGGGGGCTGCCCTGGGCATTGTGGATGTTGAGCAGCATCTCTGACCTCTACCCACTAGAGGCTGGTAGCATCCCCCAAAATGCCTCCAGGCATTGTAGGCAGAGTTGCAAAATTGCCCCTAATTGAGAGCCACTGAACCAGACCGAGTTTTCATCCCCCTCATGCCCTGTGTCAGACATGGTCTGTCAGAATTCAGCCACACTGGCTTTTCAGCTGTGGAGAGACGAAAGTTTAAAAATATCCACCAGTGTGCAATGGACTCTGTCTCTTTGATGGGCAGAGGGGACCTCTGGAAGCTGCTGTGATAGAACTGCTTATCTCTTTCCAGAGGCAGGGCTTGGCATTTTGTGCTGGCCTCCTGGCACTGTGCTCTTCTTCCTGCTGATTGCTCAAAGGAGAACCTACAGGAGCCTCAGGGATAATGACAATTTCTCTTTTACGTCTGCAGCAGAGCTCCCAGGAGTATGAGCCATGCTGTCACCTGAAGCATCTTTTTAAGCTTCCGGAGAGAGCTGCAGGAAATTACAGTGTGTTGCAAGGAACTCTTTTGCTAGAGAGGGGGGGAAAAATCCTCTTCTTAAATTAAAAAAAAAAAAGGCAAGATAATTTTGAAGTCAGCTTGACTTAGCTCCCTTTCTCCAGGAAATTTTAGACCAGCTTCAAGGGTGTGTGTCTGGGAGCTGGTTTGTCCCCCATGACTTGTCCATTTTCAGAAGGATGCCACACTTGGATCATTCTTTTCTCCCCTGCTCCACACCTGGGTTCAGTTGCCAACCACTGTCAGCCCCTGCTGTGAAGAACTTATTGTTCATTCCCTCTCAAAGTGTTCTTTACCTAGAGCTTTGAACTTCTTCTTCTACAGAAGAAAGCTGTTTGGAAAAGAAGCAGCATCCATGTTTATATTGGTGGGTAGAAACTGTCTTTTCTTCTCTTGCGTCCAGTATCTACTGCTTCTCCAGTTCCCCAGGAAAGATTGGCTGTGTGATGGGGAAGGTCCAGCTTCAAAGAGCTTTTGAGGAAACATGGAAGTTAAAGACCAGCACCCTCAAAACCAAGTCACCGCCAACTTTAACCTCCAACACACGGAAAGATATAGGAATCCAGATGTAGATAATCAGTAGAGAAAAATTTTTAAACATGTTTTACAACTATTTTATCTAAGGGGCTTCTCTGATAGCTCAGTTGGTAAAGAACCCGCCTGCAATGCAAGAGACCCCAGTTCGATTCCTGGGGCGGGAAGATCCACTGGAGAAGGGATAGGCTACCCACTCCAATATTCTTAGGCTTCCTTTGTGGCTCAGCTGGTAAAGAATCTGCCTGTGATGCAGAAACCTGGATTCGATCCCTGGGTTGGGAAGATCCCTGGAGAAGGGAAAGGCTACCTACTCCAGAATTCTGGCCTAGAGAATTCCATGGACTATATGGGGTCACAAAGAGTCGGATGTGACTGAACAACTTTCACTTTTTTTCATTTTATCTAAGTACCAGAAAGTGAAACAATTCCTAGTTTTGGTGGTGGTGATCATTTTTTTCCTTTGGGCGCTTATTTTTTGCCAGTCATAGCATATTTCATCTGTGTTCATGCTCAGTCGCTAAGTCACATCTGTCACTTGGTGACCCCATGGACTGTAGCCTACTAGGCTCCTCTGACCATGGGATTTCCCAGCAAGAATATTGGTAGGTTGCCATTCTCTTATGGCACCCCACTCCAGTACTCTTGCCTGGAAAATCCCATGGATGGAGGAGCCTGGTAGGCTGTGGCCCATGGGGTCGCTAAGAGTCGGATACGATTGAGCGACTTCACTTTCCCTTTTCACTTTCCTGCATTGGAGAAGGAAATGGCAACCCACTCCAGGGTTCTTGCCTGGAGAATCTCAGGGACGGGGGAGCCTGGTGGGCTGCCGTCTATGGGGTCGCACAGAGTCGGACACAACTGAAGCGACTTAGCAGCAGCAGCAGCAGCAACCATTCTCTTCTCCAGGGGATCTTCCTGACCCAGGGATCGAACCTGCGGCTCTTGCTTTGGCACACATGTTCTTTACCACAGAGCCACCAGGGAAACCCAAATGTTTTACTTACTCTTTTCCAAAATGGTATGTAGTAGATTCCAATATTATCCCTGTTTTACAGATGAGGACACTGAGGCTTTGTGACTTTAAGGAAGTTGTGCGGGATGCCACAGGTCTTCAGGAGCAGGGATTTAAGTCTCTTTGGAGACTTAGCTCCTAACTGCCATGCCCTGCAATAGTGCTTGTCCATCTTCAGTGAGAGTCAGCATCCCCCAGAGGCCAGGTGAGACCTCAGATTCCCTGACCACACCCTGATTCTGGAGTGGGCCCAAGAACTTGCATCTAGTTCCCAGGTGATGTTGATGCTGCTGGTTCAGGGACTGCACTTTGAGAACCCCTGTACTACCACACCCCATTGTCTAGAAAATAGTTCAAGCACTGACTTTGAAAACCTTGAATGCAAATCACTGAGGTTGGAATTGACCACTGACGTTAGGCCAGTGCACAGGTAGATATTTGCCACGGTGTATCTAGAGCATCTCTTCTGAGAGCATGGTGTCATGAGACAGAGATAATTGACCTGTTGTAGGTTTATTCTGGTATTCCCTTGGCTGCCCATTTCCGAGAACACAGTCACACTGCATTGTTAAAAAAAATAAAAATGTACCACCATCATCCACTTATACTCATAGGCCCATTTTGAAGTTCAGTAGTTTTCCATTAGAAGGATGACATTTCATTTTCAAACTATACTTGGTTCATTGTCTTTTGACTCAGTGGAACCTAGTATTTTCTGTGTAAACACTGTGACCATTATCTTGGAAAATATCATCAAAATGCTAATGCTGAGGAACACATAGAGCAGATTTACTGTGAAGAAAGGTGTGCAAATCTTGCATCAGGGCAAATGTCCTCTTAACTATTTCCACAAAAACTCTTAGGCAATTTTATTAGCAATAACACAAAGTAAAAGGTAAGAAAAGAAACATCCTTTAAAAGTTCCCCAATTATGATCACGTTGAAAACCAGGCACTTTGAAGACAAAATTTTTGTGTTCTTTTGACTGACTGAGTTTCGCCGAATTAAGATTCCCAAGGTACATTTGAAACCTGAAATAAAGCTGATTTGACTTGTCGATAGTCTGTTCTGAAGCCTGAACTAATTCACGAGAAAGGCTTTGGCACCTTTACCTTTCTGCCACTTAATAGCAAAGATAACACCCCAGGTGTGAAACGCAGGTAAAATAAAGATGATTGTCCTAAGGATGGGTTCAGGAAAAACCACCACCCTGAAATTTGCTGAGGTCCTGTTGCTGTGAGCAATGTTATACTATTGTTTGGGACTGAAATCGGCACATATTTCAGAGGGAAATAGAGACCAGTGGTATGTGGGACTCCTTGGGCTCCTTTTTCCAAATGCCTTTGGGACTATCAGTTTCCTGGGGGAGAACTTAAAAAAAGAAAAAAAACAAAACAAAACGAAACATTCATTATCTAGTGACTTCATGAGTGGTGGAACAGCTCTCTTTGCTTATGAGTGGAAAATAAACTATCTGCCTATGCAGGTTTGTGCTAACAGTGGCTGCTACACCTGTGCAGAAGCTGAATTTTCCAGAACCAAACCAAGTATTCTTTTGTGTGCTTCTATTTCCCAGCAAAGAACTATTTGCTAGAGACCAGGAACCGTCTTTGTGTTTCTCATGAGCTGACTGCTGCATTGGAATTAGCACAATACCAGGGTCGAGGGAGCCTGCTCTCTGGCTGGCAATAGGCAGGTTATTTCCTCTGAGACCCCTCGAGTTAGATGCAAAGGCAGGTTCTGCAATCAGGAGCACACTGTTGCTCTGAGACTGATATCTTCACCTTGTGGCTTCAGCACAACCAAGGAAACGTTCAGGGCTGTTCCCCCGGGAGTGAGGGATGCTTCGGAGGATTTTTTTTTTTTCCCTCCTGCATCTCTGGCTGCCGGGAGATATTTATCAGTGCAGGCAGATGCCAAGCAAAAATCCTGTAGTGTAAAGTAAGGTGCTCCCCAAAGCGGATTCGGAGATTGGGACTGGTGTGTGTACGCTGTGTGCAGGACGTGCGAGCCCAGTGCGCTGGATGCAGCTCTCCTGTTTGCCTGCAAAGAGTCGCTCCACTCCCCCCGCTGCCCAGCGCACTCGGGGAGCGCCAGGGGGAGTCCTCGCTGGTCCGGGCTTCCCGCGCCCCGGGAGCACCGAGGGCTCGCCTGGCGGAGCTTAGCGCAGCTCGCTCGGCGCTGCCAGCAAGCGGGCGGGGTGGACACTGGGCTTCTGTGTGCCCGTCGCAGCCGTTGGCTGGCAGGCGCCCAATCCCGGGGCATGCCGCCCGAGCCTGGCCGGGACGCACCGTGAAAGACCAGTTTGTGGGAAGGCTTGACCCCCGGCGGCCCGCAGAAGCCGGCGTCCGGAGCCCAGGCGGCCGGGCCGCTGCGATCGGGCTCGTTGGGCTACAGGGGCGGGAGCCCCCAGGGCACCCCCGGGTTCAGCGGGAAGGAGAAGGCATGGCTTCAGTGTTCATGTGCGGAGTGGAGGACCTGCTGTTCAGCGGCAGTCGCTTCGTGTGGAACTTGACCGTGTCCACGCTGCGGAGATGGTACACGGAGAGGCTGCGGGCTTGCCACCAGGTGCTGCGGACGTGGTGCGGGCTGCGGGAAGTGTACCAGGTGAGCCGTGGCGCGCGGCGCCCGAGGGCCCTAGAGGGATGCCTGGCGCTCCTGGGAAACCGGTTCCACCTGTATGATTTTATTGTCCCTCTCCCTCCACCGCTTTCTTTTTCAACTACTAGCCGACTGCTCGACTCTTGGGTCAAAAGCTCAGCCACTGTAGGTAACTGCTGCCTGAGAAAGCTTGTGAATTTTCCCCAATGTGTAAAGGGGCACCCTCAGTGAATTACCTTTGCTTTTGCAGACATCTGTTACAGAGTGATGGTGTTCCGGCAGGGCACTTAGCTCAGAAAGCTGTAGCTTTGCAGCAGAGCCTCTTCAGGGAGCAACTTTGACATTCACATGATTCC
The DNA here is from genome assembly GCA_006408695.1 of Aepyceros melampus. Lineage (NCBI taxonomy): Eukaryota > Metazoa > Chordata > Mammalia > Artiodactyla > Bovidae > Aepyceros > Aepyceros melampus. The sequence continues at coordinate 199,329 of SJXQ01003381.1, forward strand.
TTCCTTTTCATTTCATTGGGGGTGAAGGTAGGCATTTCAGGGAGCAAGGATTTCACACTAGTTTATGGATTCACACTCTTCCCTTTGATTTGCCTTTCCATCAGGCAGCCTCAGCTTGCAAGGCAGAGCCAGGAAAAGCTGATTCTGTGTCTGCTGGCTTTTGGAAGGAAGGACAGCAAATTGTGAACACTTTGCAGGAGGATGACTGGCTGGGGAGGGGAGTGGTGGCCTGGCTGAGTGTTGGAATGCTAACGTTTGGATTTACTCCCTGTCACACAACACAGCCTCTTTATTTCTCTGCTAGGTCCCGTCCTGCAGGCAAAAAATGCTGCAACTTTGTTCAGTCTTTCTGGGGCTGTAGCTTCCCTTCATTGTTTAAAAACAGTCATTTGTGGATTTAGTCCTGTGTTTTGGCTGTTAACATCATTGAGGTGTTTTGGTTTTTTTTAATCGACATTGCATTTAGGAAGCTTCTACCTGGAGTTTAAAGTATAGCATCACGTTTTCTTTCCTGCGATGAAGAAGCAGCTTTGTTGCAGATCCTGGATTCTCCCTACTCTGACCATGTTCTCAGTGTGGCTCTAATTCATATCTCATTGTATTGAGTGCCATATCTGATCAAGCTGCTAGTGTTGATAAGCCATTTTCTTCCATCAGTCAGGCAAAATGAAAAAGACCAGCACCTGGGATCAAACTGTGGGCGTCTAAAGAACCAGCATGGCCTTGTCCCTGACATCCACGGCATCCTTATTAAAATGTGAGAAAGGTTTGTGCTTTCCCGACTCCTGCTTTGGATAATGTGCCTGAGATGTCTTGCATTTTGAAAAACTCCAGAAGCCAGGTTGAGAACCAGGGCAGCGTGTGGCGGTTTGAGAGGATTATGGAGCTGTGGAGACAGCCCATCTGGTCACATGACACAGATCACCTGGCTCTTTGGAGTCAGAGGTGTGTCTGTCTCTCAGCCTTTTTCTCTTTGGGGAAATCATTGTTCAGTTTGGTCTGTAGGAGAAGTGACCCTGATACACTTATGTTTTCACTTTTTAGCATGTGAGAAAGTTTCAGAAGGAGAGCACAGGTACTCTGGTTAACCATGCAACCCTTGTGCCCCTCCCCAAAGACTCCCGGGACTCACAGCTTACCTCTCCTGGTAGTGAGCCGTTCAAAAATGACAGTTTCAGAAGCCTGAGACTCCACACGTTCTTTATAAGGTTGATCAGTAATTATTTTTAAGCAGAACTGCAACTTGAGCCTACTGAACTATAGGTTTTCTCTTCTATAAAATGGATAGGGACAGAGCCTGTACCCTCATAATGATAAGGAGAAACACCCAAAATAACGATGACCATCTTTGTTGCTGTTCAGTTGCTCTCTTGTGTCCGACTCTTTGCAACCCCACAGACTGCAGCACACTAGGCTTCCCTGTCCTTCACTATCTCCCAGAGTTTGTTCAAATTCATGTCTGTTGAGTCGGTGGTGCTATTTTACAAGTATTGAGTCTTACGTAGTCAAAGTTCATGTCTTTGGAAATAATTTTAAAGTATTTTAAAACTTGAGAGAACTATAGATTTTTAAATTGTACAACATAGTTGTTAGCAAAGAAATTTCCTTTAATGTCTTTCAAATTTGAACAAGAAATATAAATTCTATAGACCTGAGTGGCCATAAAATAGACTGGTTAATACCTTTTACTCCAAGTTAAGTAGACATAGGAGCAAATCTTGTTTCCACCTATGTATGGTCATGAGTAAGTTATTTAATTTTACTATTCTTCAGTTTCATTGTTTATAAAATGGGAAATATAATAATACAAACCATAGAGGTTGATACAAGAATTAATTGACAGTGCTGAGAGTTTTTAGGACATATTCAGTAAATGTTACCTGCTCTACCAGTTGGGCTACTTCTATTGCAATACGAAAATGAACTCTAACCTGCAGAACAAACAGTAGGGACTTTTGACATAACTGAAAAATCTAGTAGTAGGATAAACTTCAGGTATGGCTTGATCAGGGCACTCTGGTTGTCCTCCATGATTCTTTCAGCATTATCTTGTTCGTGCAATGGCTGTATGTTAGTTGGTTTCCTCCTCGTGATAGCAGATAGCCAAAGTAGTTCCAGGACGTAGGTCCACAATCAACCCATTTAGAAAGAAAGAGGATTTCTTAAAGGCATCAACTATCAAAAAATGATTTCCCAATTTGCACTATGACGAGTCTGTTTAGGGTCTGTTCTCACCCCTACTGCCATGCACTGATTGGCACAGGGAATGGGAACATAATTCCTGCATTCTCAAAGGGAATGATATGGCCCCCAACAGGCCACAGTCATTTTCTAGGGATGAGAGAGAGGCCAAAAAAAAAAAAATCTTTGTGTATACAGCATAGATATACATATAATACATGAACAGATATACAGTCTACTTGTGGAATTTGAGGGGTGAGGTGACTAGCGAACAACATAAATATCTTCAAAGACTCCTTAAGGGAGTGATAATGAATAAGAAGGTTGAGAAACCCTAAATTTCATCAGTTGGCTTAGGCCACTGGTGTTGCCATATCATTTCTGAAGCCAAGAGTGAAGTTGGCCCCAGCCAGATGACAAAGCTACCAGACAGTTGGGGGGGATGCAGTCAGTGTTCCCTGTACCTGCATTACCAGAACCTCAAATCTAGAGCTCTTTAAATAAAATGATTATTTTTCAAGATAAGTACAAACACTGATGCACAAATATACTCGTAAGTATCTTTGACAGTAATTTATTCAAGTTATGGGGGTAGGAGGCCCATCATTAGAATACCTGTATTGCTGTCCCATAATTATAAATTCTAAAACACATAGGGGAATGCTCTATTGTACTACTCACGTTTCTGGCATGTAAACTTAAAACACCATAGGGTTACATATTTTATTGAAATTTTTTTTAAGTGTCGGTTTGCTTGCTTCTAGTCTCAGTAGTCTTGTTTGTAAGAAAACTGAGGATTCAGTCACTCTGGAGAGTGAGGGTGGGGCAGGAGATATCCATTACACGAAATACCTGGCAGTCCCCGGGGGGTGTTTTGTTTATTCATATACTATAAGTGAAATAAGATCTCTACCTATTCGTAAGGAACTTGGCAACCACATCATTGCCTGGCCAGCACAGCCGGGAAGGCATATTTCTTTGGAATTGAATACTTCCTCCACTTCTAGATATTGGAGAGGCTAGAGACTTAATTTGCCAGAAACTATGAATAATAAAGATACTAGCTACAAGGCATTTCTGTAGTCATGCAACTAAATAAAAAGCAGACTGAGGCTGCACCAAGGCTGCCTTTTAACAAAGACTTACTTGATGAGTAAAGATTTGAATTTGGTCGACATAGTAGACAAGGGACATTCACTCTTCCATTTAGAGCTGAGTATTAAAAGCTGATATATCTCTCTTGTTTTATCTTGCCCAGATGGGTTGTAGTATCACAATTAATTAGGCTTAACAAACAGTTGAGGAGGAAAATGATGGGAGAGTGTCATTGAAAAAGGATCAGCACTCTCTCTCTGCTTTTTATTAAGTGTGACGTGTTCTAACAAAGCCCTCAGTTTGTTACTTGGGATACGTTCTCCTTTCGTCTCCAACGACTCAAAGGTAGAATTTCTTGCAAACCCTGAATGGAGTCATTTGCCTGCAGGAGGAGGAACTTTGCACAGAATCTAGGGTACTTCAGTGACCATAACAGACTGGGTTAGCTCCCTGGGGCAGACAGCTGGCAGTGATGGGCAGCAGGCATGCCAGATCACGGCAGAGGCTGTGGGCTCCAACTTGAGCAAATCTGACCTTGAGTGGATTGCTTTTCTTTCTGAGCCCCATTTCCTCCTGAGTAAGAGAGAAGAACTGTAGCCTTGGCACTCTGGATAGTGTAAAAAATTCATGAGATAATGTGTGTAACACTGAATGCCTTACGTGGCACAAGGACATAAATAAATGTTAGCTCTCAGGTACATAAAGAACTGAATACCAGACCCGAAGAAGGTATCTGATTCAAGGATTGCTTAGGGTTTTAATTGTTGTTTTTATAAGTGAGACTGATTCTCTGGAAACTGAATTTCTATCTTTATATGCAAAAATGTTCAATAAGAGAGACTATGGAATCTCCCAGAGTCAGTATAGGCTGGACCTTGGTTATCTGGGCTTGTGTTCCACCAGTAGATCCACATTTTTTGACAGCCTGTATGAAAATCTAGGAGGTCTCAGGCAGCTAGTGATAGGGTCTCTGAGAAGATAATCTCTTTATATTCCAAGACTCTGATGACCCATAAATCACTAACACCTGAACTTTTCATCCCGCCATATTGGTTATGGAAGACCAAGTCTCCAAATGGCAGTCGTTCATTGAGGTTTCAGTGACCTATGTACGTTTCAAACCATACATCCTTTGCTTGGCCCCACCTTGCACTCTCCATAGCCCCCGGAATTATAGAGGCCAGAAGGAGGACCGACAAATTACAACCCACAGGGGAACACTGGCCTACCTCCTGTTTTTGTAAATAAAATTTTATTGGCTTGCTGCTAAGTCACTTCAGTCGTGTCCGACTCTGTGTGACCCCATAGACGGCAGCCCACCAGGCTTCCCCGTCCCTGGGATTCTCCAGGCAAGAACACTGAACTGAGTTGCCATTTCCTTCTCCAATGCCTGAAAGTGAAAAGTGAAAGTAAACAATATATTGGGCAGAGAACGCTAGAGGAAGAAAAGTTTAGAATTCAATCATAGAGAAATAGAACTTGAAGGAATGTGGAAGAATTTTCTCATAAAAAACCTAGTCACTAGGAAATTAATAAACAAATATTCAGGATCAGTGTTCAGTCTACCCTTGTTAGGTCCTTCACTTTAGAACATGGTTGGAGTTACAGATTGATTCATTCATTTGTCCATATATTCACACCTAAAATAATTATCAGGTGCTTACCATGTCCCAGTTCCTGTGCCGAGGTGATATAAGACAAAGTCAAGTAGGTTGTCTCCTGTGTTCAAGGAGTCTATTGTCAAGTGGGGGAGACATTTAAGAAAATGAAACTCTGTGGAAGGGTTTTACTTGGGTCCTTCAAGTGCTTAGGGTGTTGTAATCAGACAGGAGTAAAGCGAATGGGGAGGGATAATGGGAGCCAAGGAGACTTCCTACAGGAAGTGATTCTCAAGCTGAAGTTGAAAGGACAAGTTGGAGTTAGTGGAGAAAGGCAGATGGGCAGGCGTTTCAGGCCGTTTCAGTGGGGAAACAAGCTCTAGGGTAGGGGGATGGTTAAAACGAGTTTTTAAGGTTGATAAGGAAAGAGGGGCTTCCCAGGTGGCACTAGTGGTGAAGAACCACCTACCAATACAGGAGACATAAGAGGCGCGGATTCGATCCCTGAGTCAGGAAGATCCCCTGGAGGAGGGCATGGCAACCCCCTCCGGTATTCTTGCCTGGAGAATCCCATGGACAGAGGAGCCTGGTGGGCTATAGTCCATAGAGTTGCAAAGAGTTGGACACAACTGAAGCAACTTAGCACGCATGCACGAGGAAAGAGAGAGAGAGACAAAGTCAGAGACAGGGTTTCATTGGGGATAACATCACATTTGAATGGTCTTTTATTTTAAGATTAGGATTTGATGTTTTTCTTCAGAACTTTGAGGGCAGGAGACAGGTTAGGTTAGAACTGTCCCTGGCAGGAGTGAGGCTGATAGATGCAAAGGGTGGGGGCATGTTGGAAGCAGGAAAGGAGGGGACCTTAGGAGGCTGTTGCAATGATGTATGTGTGTTGCTCAGAATAGGGTAGGTTTTACTATGGCAGCAAACAGTCTTAACATCCTAATGGGTTAAAGAAATAAAAATTTATTTTCGGTTCAGACTACTTGTCCAATTGCAGGTTGGCTGGAAGCTGTGCTCATCACTGTCACTCGGGTTCACAGAATGTTCCTGAACATTGCCAGTTTCCATGATAGAGAGTGAAGAGCTCTTCAGGGCTTTGTGCTGGCAATTCAGTGCTTCTCTAAGTAACTCTTGTCACTTGTTTCAAGTTATTGGTCATATCACTCACTCGACCACAGGGTCCAGGGAAAGCAGTCCTTCCACTGAACAGCATGAATGTTGCTGCAGATTTGTTTCCTTAAGAAGCAAACTCTGAAACAGAGATTAACAAGCAGGAAGTTTACTAGAGAGTGCTCTGAGGATCTCTCCTGTAGAGAGAATAGAAAGAAGTAGGATTGAACGAGAGAGAAACTGGGTTACAGTTCAGGCTTAACAAAGACCAGCTGACCTCACCGGTGGCTCTGAACCTAAGAGTTGTCTCCAGTTGGAACAAGAGATCTGGGTGTCCCCACCCTACCTTCATCTCCCCATCATTGGAGATGGGCTGCCCTTGAGTCAGTGGTATGTTCTTGAAGTAGACATCTCTGTTTAATTCCTTAAATAAAATCTGAGATGACAGCTCAAAAATCTCTAGGCAGCTGATGGAATAAGTCTGGGCAGCTCATCACTATGCAAATGTCTGCCCGCCAGGTGCTAGGGTCAAAACCTGAACTGTGGCAGGGCCAGTGGGAAGGAAATAGAGTAAAGGGATTGCACTGATGTGAAGGATGAAGAATCAAGCTTTAAAACATGGCAGTCTCCCAACTGGCTCCTATGTTCTGTCGAATGAATTGTGCAACCATGGAGTTAGTTAATAGTAGCAACACATACAGAAAGAAGCAAAAACTTGGTTGATAAAGGAAATATGAGTCAACTTACCACTGAGGAAATCATCTTCTGTATTTTCAGGTAACCACAGACTAGGATTTTATGGGAAATTGGGATGCTCGGGTGCCCAAAAATTGATAAGAAAACTATCTAATATTTGAGCCCATTATTTAGCATAAATAAATTTCTAAAGGACCATATGATTCAAGATCAACACAATCAGTCACAGGATCTTTAAAAAGCATTTTTGAACCCTCGTTGTACAGTCTGTAAAACATCAAGTTAAGAATAGACTCTCTTGCCCTTTTCAGGTCGGTGTTTGTTCGTCTCCTTCCATCTTTTCCTGGTGGAGCTGCAACATAAAATAACTTCCTGTTCGTCCCCTACTTAACGTTTCTTCTGAACATTATGTTTGGGATGTCCAGTTTGGTTGTGGAAAACTGTGAATGACTCAAATGGGATAAAAAAAATTGAAATTAAAATCCATAAGTATTTATAATATGTGTGTGTGCGTATACATACCTAAAAGATGTAAATTCTGACATTTTTGAAATAACTTTAGCCATAAGAGAGGCTGGTCAATATGATAAATTAAATAGAACCATTTCCTCCTATTATCCTAATCATTTTTAGTTTCTTGAATTTTGTGTGTGGGCAAAGCTTATTGCTTAAATAATTATTTTCTCCTTAACTAGCATTTTTATATAGTCCTACTGTCTTGACAAATAGCTACTAATTATTAAGCAGCTACTACGTGCTATGCCTTGTGCTTGGTACTTTACATGTATTATATTTTTTTAAAGAAATATATCTTTGGGGAAATATTTAAATATACAAAAGTATAAATGATGATATAGGTAAAAACCCACATACCCACTGCTTAGTTTTAAGGCATCTTAATATTTTACCATATTTTCTCTGGATACTTGTTTTTGGTAATATGATAAAAATTTACAGAATCAATTAAAACCATCTTTTTACCTCTCCTTTCTCCCTAAAAATAGTCCTATTCTGAATTTCGTGGTTTTCATTCCCAGGCACATCTTTCTCATTTTGCCACATATATTCATATCTATAAACAATATATATTATTTTTGTGTTTGTAAAGTTTAAATAAGGATATGTCATTCTACTACCTTATTTTTCTCTCAACAGGCTTTTGGGACTTGTCTCTAAATTCATTTTAACTCCTATATTCCGTTGCGTTAAACATTCCAACCTCTTGTTGATGGGCATTTAGGTTGTTGGCAAAGTTTTAGTGTCCCCAACATACTACACTGAAAAGGTTGTGTTTGTCTTTTTGTGTTTGTGAGCTAGAGCTTCTCCAGAGTATGTACTAAAAGGGAGACTAACTAGGTTTTTGGCTTTAATAGATGTTGTACCTTATCTCTGTCCTTACAATCACTCTTCAAGATGATACCATGAATCCCACCTCATTGGTTTTATATACTTATTAGCTAATAAGACATTGTGCTGAAGTTTGAACCGAGCTCTAAAGCTCATGAATGATATCATGATTCAACACCATGTGTTATTAGCTAATAAGTATATAAAACACTTAGCCTTTTGCCCCTGACTGCAGCTTTATTAAAAAGATATATAATAGCTGAGTGCTTAAAAACGAAATGTGTAAACTTCTTGAATTCAAATCCTAACTTCCCTTTTGTTAGCTATGTGAGTTCTCAGAGACTGTTCTCATTAACTTTTTTCTAGGACTTCTCTGGCAGTCCAGTGTTTAGGACTTTGTGTTCCAATATAGCAGGTGCAGGTTAAAACCCTGGTTTGGGAACTATGATCCCACATGCCTTGGTGAGCAAAAAAAACCAGAACATAAAAAGCAGATGCAATATTGTAGCAAATTCAATAAAGACTTTAAACTACATCTAAAAAATATTTTTAAAAACTTTTTTCTGCTGTAAAATATGGTTAATTATAGTACCTCTCTTAAAGAGTTACGCTCTCAGGATTGTTATAAAAATAAAATGCATTAATATTTGAAAGCACTAAAACAGTGTTGGATGTATTCATGGATGGATGGGTGGATAGTGGATGGACAAGGAGATGGATGGAGAGACAGATGGGCAGATGCTTGGGTGGATGGACAAATGGTTGGACTGAACTGATGATTGGGTGGATGGATGAATGGATGGATGGATAAAAGAATGGATGGACAGACAGATGGGAAGATGGTTGGATGGCTAGATGAACAGATAACGGTTGGATGGCTGGATGAATTTCTCACAATTATCTTTATATGTGCAGTCCTCACTATCTTATGCGTATGCATAACCTTTGGAGCTTTTAAAATCTGCAGAATCCTTGACCCCTCCCTCCTCTCTCCTCTCCAAATTAAGAACTATAGTCTAATGTAGCAAGTATGTAAGGGGCCACTGCATGGAGACCCTGTGCTCACATGGTTTCATGGCACAGCATTTTATCAGAGACTCTGTCTTCCTAATGCTGTTGTCTTCTTCATTTATTCTTTGAAGGCAAAGATTCTCATAAATGTTTAATTGTTTTCTTTTTTTCTCCAAGATGAAGGCATTAAACTTTCTCTCTCTCAACCCTGAACCCCACTCTGGTATGACCGAGAGCCCTGGTCCTCATGTATAAAGGCTCTGCGGCCCCACTGACTGATGGCATTCTCATCTGTATAAGTGCTCTTCTGATATGACTCTTAAATTTCCAACTGCTTAGGAGACCCAGTTATTATAGGCATCATGCTATGATTGGGTAAAGTAGCCAGCAAACATTTTTACAGGAATTAGTTAGTCTCATTAAAATGTGATTAGATGCTTATTAGCTAAAAGAGAAAAGAGAGAAAGAAAATGGGCTTTAGTCAGCTGGACCTGGGTTACAAATCAAGACTTCATCACTTACCTGCTGTGTGACCTTGAGCCAAGTGACTTCATTGCTTTGAATTTGTTTCTTATACAAAAGATGAAAATAAGATGTACATTTTAAGTTTGGTATAAAAGTGTAACATGGATTCAGAAAAGGTAGCTTTTCCAATGTAAACATTTGGATGCCTTCACAAAGTTGATCCTAAAGCCTGAAATTATCATGCTAGTCATGAATAGTGCAAACTGTGGTCAGGAATTAAGCCCAAAGGCCCACATATACTAGCTGTGTGTCATGAGCAAGTTACATGCTCTCTTCTTGCCCCCTTTTCTCACCTATGTGATGGGCATGGTATTATAATAGTGCCTGCCTCTTGAGGTTGTTCAGAGGACAACACAAGATTACATAATAAAGGTCTCTCTGGGGTACCTGGCTCAAACTCAGCAGTTAAGGAGTGTCATTTCTACTTAATGAACATTTTCTATGTTGTCAGACATAGCGCTAAGCATTTGGCCACGCTGCACGGCTTGCAGGATCTTACTTCCCTGACCAGGGATCGAATCCAGCACTTCGGCAGGGAAAGCACCATGTTCTAACCACTAGACTGCTGGGAAATTCCCTAAGCATTTCATATTTACCATTTCATTTAATTCTCCTAACAATGACATGAAGTAGGCACTATGAAATCCATTTGGCAGACATAAATATTGTTTAGCATGTTAAGTCACTTAGCCAAGAGCAAAGATGGAGGATTCAGATCTGTCTAAATCCATCCCTCAGCACTGCATGGAATGGGCATGGTTTGCAAACCATTCAGCCTCTTCCGTTTCCACGTGTGCCTTCATTGAGTCCTTTCTAGCACTTTTCTGGCCTCTAAGCTCTGCCTCTAGCCAACCCTGTAGTCATAGCAGGTATTAATAAACCCATTGAGACCGAATGACTAATGCCATTTTCCCTCTACAGTCTCGAGAGTGGTTTTGTTAAATGGTAAGTCAGATCATGTCATCCATCGTCTTGTTCAGAACCCTGTAATGACTAACAACTCATTAGAGAAAAAGCCAGTCTCACTTTTAACCTACCAGGTGCTGCATAATGGATACCTTCTTCTCTAGTGTCCTCCACCAACCACCCCTAGCAGACACACTCAACTTCTGGTCTTTTTATTATTACTAATGTTAGCGTTATATTCACTGTTATTTGTGTATGTGTGTGTATTCTAGTTAATAGTTGACATACAATATTATATTGGTTTCAAGTGTACAGAATAATGATTCAATATTTATATATATTGTGAAATGGTCACCACAATAAGTCTAGTTAACTTCCATCACCACACATAGTTACAGATTTTTTTGTTCCTACAATGATAGCTTTTAAGAGCTACTCTTTTAGCAAGTTTCAAACATACAATACAATATTATTAACTATAGTGCCATGTGGTACATTACATCCCTTGAACTTATTTATTTTAGAAAGTTTATACCTTTGATCCCCTTCACCCATTTCACGCACCCTCCAAGCCATGCCTTTGTGCTTGTGTGTTCAGTTGTGTCTGACTCTTTGCAGCCCCATGGACTGCAGTCTGCCAGGCTCATCTGTCCATGGAATTTTTTCAGGCAAAGCTACTGGAGTGAGTTGCCATTTCCTCCTCTAGGGGATCTTCCTGCCCCAAGGGTCAAACCCGCATCACCTGGGTCTCCTGCGTTGGCAGGCAGATTCTTTACCACTGAGCCACCTGGGAATCCCACCTCTGGCCAACCACCAGTCTGTGTCTGTGAGCTGCCTTAACCTCTGGTCTCAGCTGAGATGTTCTTTCTCTCTGTAAGTCTTCTCCAGCAGCATGGACCTCTTTGCTGTTCCTTCAGCCCTGCCAACACATTCCATCCTCAGAGCCTTTGCCCTTGGCGTTTTCTCTGCCTGGAACTTTGTCACCCAGAGGGTCATGGGACATGCTTTACTTTACTTCCTGCAGCTCTTTCTTCAGATGCCACCCAACCAGTGAGGCTACCCCGGGCTGTTCTCTTATTCTTCTTTATTCTCTGTAACTCTATCACCACCTGACGTTAGGAAATCTATTTGCTTACGTGCTTACTGTGTTTCCCCAACCAGAATGTTAGCTGATGAGGTGGAGAAACTTTGCTTTGTTCACTGCAGTGTCCTCAGCTCCCGAAACATAATATTCCTTCAGAAATAGTTCTTGACTAAATGAACAAACTAGCTCAGTCAGTAGGGCATGAGAATCTTAATGTCAAGGTCGTGGGTTCGAGCCCCACATTCAGTGAGGTTTTGGGCTTCACTGGTAGCTCAGATGGTAAAGAATCCACCTGCAATGCGGGAAACCTGGGTTCGATCCCTGGGTTGGAAGTTCTCCTGGAGGAGGGCATGGCAATCCACTCCAGTATTCTTGCCTGGAGAATCCCATGGACAGAGGAGCCTGGCTGGTCACAAAGAGTCCGACACGACTGAGTGACTAAGCGCAGCAGAAACGAACAAAGGGATCTGCTTTACATTTTAAGAAACTTGCTCTAGCCACTGTGGCGGGGAAGGGTCGGGGAATGGTAAGAGCAGTCAGGAGGCCGTTTCTGATGTCCAGCCATGGGACAGTGGACTGGGGTGGGCTGGAATGGTGGCCACACATGCTATAGGAAGAAGCTAGGAATTTGGAGGAGGAGGCTGCTGCACGAAGGGGACTCTGTCCAACGAGAATGTTTACAAACTATGAAGTTTTGGAAACATCCAAGACGAAGCCGTGTGTGTTGAAATGGATTTGTGTCTGTGTGTGTTTACTCTTTTTCATTATGGAAAATAGCCCCAAGCCAGTGTAACTGATTGAGAGTAGATTTCTGAAAGTCATTCCGTTAAGGAAACAGCAGGGCAGAGAGCAGAGAGAGATGTTTCCTCCCACCCCTGTAAAACAGGGTCAGTCAGGGACCCCGGCTTCTGTGTTCGACCAGCTGCAAGTCCCCGCCCGTGCCCAGCCCAGGGTGTGGAAGCTGGCAGTTTCTGCAGTTCTCGTCAGTGCTGACTGTCAAGTGATCTCTGTTTCCTGTGCCCGGCCCTGTGGTTAAGCTCTGGAAGGTGCCCTCTTTGGCCTGACCGATGCTGACAGACGTTTCAGACCCCTGGCTTTCTCTTCGTGGCACTCTGGAAGTTGATTATCATCCTGACCCAGGCGCAGATCATTCCCATCCCCTGGAGATAAAGATGGAAGGACCCTTTGGATTTGCCTGGATTCCTAGGAGGAAAAAAAACTTTCTTTCTGCTCTTCATTAGTGTTTAATTAAAAGCTTGCTATCCCTAAGTCTTCGGCTATGTCCAAGCTTTTTAAAATTCTGCAAGCACAGACAATGTAGAGTTCAACCCTTTGAGTTACAAGAGCTGGGTTATGGTGTCTAATTATCAACCTCAAATAATGACGGAATCATAATCTTTTAGAACAAAAAGGAGTACGAGGCATTTCCCAAGTATTTCCTGAAGACAAAGTGTACTTACTTTTAACCAAGTGTCAAATATCAGCTTTTAAATGTAATCAGAGTTTTAAGTTTGAAGCAGTTTGGTTCAGGATATGAAGAATCTTAACCATCAACTCATATTTAAATTTATGGGGTCTTTCCTTCCTTAAGATTTTATATATTAATCTTTCTAGGTATTGATGCCAGATATAGTTCCAGCTGAGCTCATGAGATTTTTCCTGTCAAATTTCTGCTGGAAATGAGATTTCTTTTAGTGAATGTATTTTTCCTTTAATAAACTTCAGAAACCAACTCTTGAGTTTCAAAGAAATTTTTTTCTGAGATGTTAGTGCCAGAGTCTGAACAGTGCCCTTTATTAACTACCAAGTTGCATCGTTTAAGTTTTTTTTCAGGCTCAAGCATTACATTAGGTTACAAATATAGCAAAAACTTGCCACAACTTTATGCTGTGTATTGTGTGTTTTAAGTATTTAATTATATATTGTGTGTTTTAAGTATTTAATTATATCTTTCTATCCTTTTCTTCCCGACCCTCTTTTTGGTATACTTTCTCCGAGCTAAACAGGTCACACTTAAATGTGTGTGTGTGTATATACATATATATATATGTAAAATGTATAAACACACATACACATATGTGCATGTATGTTTATATATGTCAGTGTATCTGAAGTTCTTCCCCAAAATAAGACCACGAGCCAACATATTTACCAGACATCACTTTTCTTCCTCTAATCTTCAACATCACGTCTAAATTTATATTATAACCCTGAAGTAAATAGCTAGTACCAATAATATGGGTTGGGTTCCATAATAGATGGTATTCTTCAGGAAGTTGCAATCAATTTTGGTGAAGTCCAGCAAATGAAGATTTGGTCAACAATTTCACTTGGTTCCCTTGGTTTAAAAATGAAGAAATACAAAATCAGAGGACTGCTTGTGTGTTCCTGGTCACCTTCTGCATCAGCTCAGCTCACTGGTCTGTGAAATGGGGCCTTGGCGTGGGCTGCCGTACTGGAGGCCGCTGGGTGGTCAGTAGACAGCAGTAGGGCAAGTCATTCAAAGTGCAGCCCTTGCCCCTGCCCCTTCCCCAGCAGCTCCATCCAAGGAGGACCAGGTGGGTAGTTAAGAGCTTGAGGGACCTGTGAGGAAAAAGAGGAAGCAGCCTTCTTTGGCCCATGCAGCTTCATTTATTATTTACAGATATTAATGACCTCAGTCTGTTTTAATGGAACATGTAATGAGATGAACAGCTTTATCTATCTCCTTTGAGTGATTTGCACATATTCTTTGGGAGCTAAGGATGTTGGAGTCAGATAAATATGAGCTCTAATCCTGTTCCTTATGCCTTCCTGGTTGTATCACCCAAAGCTTAATACCTCATTCCTTTGAGCCTGGTTTCCTCATCTATGAAATGGGGACATAAGATATCATCATACTGTTGCCAGCTGTTTTTTGTTTAGTTTTGATTTTTTGGCCATGCCATGCAGCATACAGGATATTAGTTCCCTGACCAGGGATTGAACCCCTGCCCCGTACATTAGAGCACAGAGTCCTAACCATTGGACTACCAGGGAGGTCCCTGTTGCCAGGTTTAGGTGAAAGGATGCCCTTGTGACTGCTCATAATGGTGTCTAGGACATGACTAGAACACAGTACATTGTAGTTTAGGGAAAAGGCCTTGGTGCTGAAATACGCCAAAAAAGACAAATGTTAGAAATGGGATACTCATTTCCTCTCTCATCTCAATGAAGTTATCTTAAATAAGGATAAGAGATGAGGTGGATATTTTCAGGCAGAATTAAATTATAATCTGACAAATTGTTACAACCTTTTCATAGAACAGTTTAGTTGTATCTAATCAAAATATAAGATACGTGCCCTGTTTGATCAAACATTTCCATTTCAGGAAGTCATCTGAAGAGCATAATGGTACATCTGTAAGGATTTTCATAGCAGAAAGATTTGAAATAGCAAATCAGTGGAGACATGAATAGGAGGATGATTAATAGAATGATAATCCCTACAAAGCATGGGATTCTGTGACATCAGTAGAAAAAGTGAAGTTCAGTTCAGTTCAGTCGCTCAGTCATGTCTGACTCTGCGACCCCATGAATCACAGCATGCCAGGCCTCCCTGTCCATCACCATCTCCCGGAGTTCACTCAGACTCACGTCCATCGAGTCCATGATGCCATCCAGCCATCTCATCCTCTGTCGTCCCCTTCTCCTCCTGCCCCCAATCCCTCCCAGCGTCAGAGTCTTTTACAGCGAGTTAACTCTTCACATGAGGTGGCCAAAGTACTGGAGCTTCAGCTTTAGCATCAGTCCTTCCAAAGAAATCCCAGGGTTGATCTCCTTCAGAATGGACTGGTTGGATCTCCTTGCAGTCTAAGGGACTCTCAAGAGTCTTCTCCAAACCACAGTTCAAAAGCATCAATTTCTTTGGCGCTCAGCCTTCTTCACAGTCCAACTCTCACATCCATACATGATCACAGGAGAAACCATAGCCTTGACTAGACGGACCTTAGTCGGCAAAGTAATGTCTCTGCTTTTGAATATGCTGTCTAGGTTGGTCATAACTTTTCTTCCAAGGAGTAAGCATCTTTTAATTTCATGGCTGCAGTCACCATCTGCAGTGATTTTGGAGCCCAAAAAAATAAAGTCTGACACTGTTTCTACTGTTTCCCCATCTATTTCCCATGAAGTGATGGGGCCAGATGCCATGATCTTCATTTTCTGAATGTTGAGCTTTAAGCCAACCTTTTCACTGTCCTCTTTCACTTTCATCAAGAGGCTTTTTAGCTCCTCTTCACTTTCTGCCATAAGGGTGGTGTCATCTGTATATCTGAGGTTATTGATATTTCTCCCGGCAATCTTGATTCCAGCTTGTGTTTCTTCTAGTCCAGCGTTTCTCATGATGTAGTCTGCATATAAGTTAAATAAGCAGGATGACAGTATACAGCCTTGACGTACTCCTTTTCCTATTTGGAACCAGTCTGTTGTTCCGTGTCCAGTTCTAACTGTTGCTTCCTGACCTGCGTACAGATTTAGTCTACTTCACAGAAAAAATGAAGTAGACCTATATGTCACAGCCTCCCAGAACTGTCACTGATCTGTTTTGGGATAAAAATAAGCACAAAAGGCAGAACACTATACAGGATGTGTGTGTGTATGTGTATGTATGTGTCTATGGAGGTGGTGCCTGAGGTAAAGAACCTGCCTGCCAGTGCAGGAGATGAAAGAGACACAGGTTCGATCCCTGGGTCAGGAAGATCCCCTGGAGGAAAGCATGGTACCCCACTCCAGTATTCTTGCCTGGGAAATCCCATGGACAGAGGAGTCTGGCACCTACAGCCCATAGGGTCGCACAGAGTCAGACACGACTGAACTGACTTAGCATGTGACGCATAACAGAGAGACAAAAAGACATAAATAAATTGAGAAGTGTGTATCTGTGTTCTTGTACATGAGAGAACAGAGTTGGAAAAACATAGACCAAACCATTTATAAAGCTTATCCCAGGGAAATGTCAGTAGACAAAGGGAAAGGTTTCTGCTTCTTTTACTTCAGTCATTCTGAATTTAAATTGCTTACAGCAAGGATATATGTGATTTTTTTTAACTTCCTATTCAAAACCTGTGATCCAGGCTATTGTGTACAGTATTTCTGGGGAACAGGAATGTGTTCAGTTTAACCTTGTGTCACAGCACCTGGCATGTAGCAGTGTCTCTGCACGAGTATATCTTTTGTGTCTATTTAATGATGACTATTACCCATTACTGGCGCAGTTACTGTTGTTACCTAAAGAGTGTGTGGTGGAGTCTGGCTGCTCGGCGCCCAAAAGCCAATAAACAGGCCACACTGGTGGAAAGGGAAGTTTGCTCTATTTCAGATGCCAGCAACTGGGTGGTGAGGGTGGCCAACACCCCCTCACCAGCAACCAGTGGGGCAAGAGCTTTTATAGACAGAAAGAGGAAGCTACTGGCAGAAAAGGCACAAGTCAGCCCTGACAGTCATCTTCAAATTGGTCATTGCTGGTCTGACAATTGTCATCTTGATTGATTGAGGTACAGTTAATCTTCCCAGAGTTCATTTGTTCCCATTTCTCTGAGGCCAGTTCTAGGAACTGTGGCAGCTTATGTCTTGGGTCAGAGGATGAGATGGCTAGATGGCATCACCATGAAATGTTCATGCAATGAACATGAACTGAAGCAAACTTCGAAAGATAGTGAAGGGACAGGGAGGCCTGGCGTGGTGCCATCCATGAGGTCACAGTCAGATACAACTGGGCACCTGAACAGTAACACAAATGTTGGGGTACAGCCTGATCATCGTGAAGTTAACTTCTCCACCTGGTATTTTAGTATCTGTAAGACAGCTCCCAGGATATGGCTCAGAATATTATCTATAGCCCTTGAGAAAGATCTTAAGGTCCTTGAGTGTGCTTAATGACTACATTATATTATTTAGCCTCTTTCGACTGTTTTCCTTTGTTTCCTCATTTCTCATTTCTCTGATTAAATTTGCTCTTTGACTAAAGTTTTACAAAAGACAATAGACAGAGGCCATGGTGTGTGTGGGGGCAGGGGTGGGGGACGGTGGCAAGGACCATAGGGTCTTGCTTCTTCACTATTAACTAAAAAGCAAGGATTTCCCTGGCAGTCCAATGCCTAAGACTTCACCCTTAAATGCAAGAGGTACAGGTTTGATCCTTGGTCAGGGAACTAGGATCCCATATGATTGTGGCCAAAAAAACTGAAACTTAAAACAAAAGTAATATTGTAACAAATGCAACAGATACTTTTAAAATGGTCCACATCAAAAAAAAATAGTTTTGAAAAGCAGTATTTGTATTCCTTGGGGAACCATAGAGTTTTTTATGGCTAAAATAAGTCCATAAATTTTTTTATAGAAACACATGGTTTTTAGTCAAAGTCTTTTATTAATGGTATATATTCACCATATATTTTCTAAACATATATGACTCACATACTACAGTAATGTGAAATTTTACAGAGATGAGATCATTCTATACATCTTAGTTTGAATGTATTTACTTACACATCTTAGATACTGATCTATCTCATTATTTTTTATAAGCATTGTGTATTCAATGGTCGATATGAATGTACCTCAATTAATTTCACCAATGCCCTATTAATAGACATTTAGGTTGTTTCTAGATTTTACTAAAACAGATGTTACCATGAACATCCTTATGTAAAACATTTGTGGGAGAATTTCTGTAAGATACATACCTTGTTGGGAAGAACATTGAATTTCCAAAAAGTTGTACCAATTTCTGGTGTCACTGAGTGAGCAAGAACCCTTCTTTTCCATATTGTAGCCAACAACTTTTGATTTATACTGTGGTGCTAGCGAAAAGAAAAAAACATTTTATATTTGTTTTCATTTTATCTCCTTAATTAGTGAAACTGCTTTTCAAAGCTTTCCTGAGGGTCCTGATTCTTGGAACACTGGATTGTACGTGCCCGAGAGTGTCAGGAGGAGGCTTCCCAGGTGGTGCTAGTGGTAAAGAATCTAACCTGTCTGCCAGTGCAGGAGACGTAAGAGACATGGGTTCCATCCCTGGGTTGGGAAGATCCCCTGGAGAAGGGCATGGCAACCCACTCCAGTATTCTTGCCTGAAGAATCCCATGGACAGAGGAACCTGGCAGGCTACAGTCCACGGTGTTGCAAAGAGTTGGACACGACAGAAGCGACTTAGCATGAAGCAAAAGAGGGTCAGGGGTAGCATACTCTGCATTTCATCACAGTATAAGTTAGTTTGCATGCTTTAGAGCAAATTGTAGTCTCTTAGAAAGTGTTTGTCCTCTCATAGTGATACAGAATTTCCTTGTATAGTTAAAGTAAGTTTGTGTAGAGCATTGCTGGTTGAAATCCAAGTATCACAAAGACAGATTTTCATGTAGTCTCTGCCATGTACTATATAAAGTCTTAGGATTTACAAATAGCTGAGAATAGTTATTTCTTTTCACATCCATCATACTCTTTGGTTTCATACCATGGTTTCCCCACGTACTATTTAGTGAAGTTCAGAAATCTTGTTTTATTCTTATTTGTAAATGTTCTCAATTGCATTTAGATTAGCTTGAAAGAGATCACCAAGGCTTTAATTTTTTTTTTTTAACAAGGAATAAAGCGTAGGGCAGGAGAATAGAACCACGCACCATTTATTTTCCCTTTTTCACCTTTTCTCTTTTGAATGTCTGAGGCCTGTAAGCTTATTTGGCTCTCTAAATACATATTTATTAACTTAAATATAATTTAGCCAGAGTTGAATTGTTGCAATGAGATTTCATAGCAGCAAGCGACCATGAAACTGCCATTTGTCTCTTTTTGGGAAGGCAACAGAACTGATTACTTGGGAGATGATTTGTGCTGTTAATGTCATGGTGATTTGAGATTGCACCCTGAAGGCAAGGATGGGGTGACTTGAAGATTTGTTTGTGTACAGGCTTTCTTAAGGGCCAGCCTAACTGAAGGTAAATTGAAATGACTAGAGGAAGCCCCTCAAAGAGGGCGTTTGTCATGTGTTAGCTGGGCAGCACTCGCCATCGGCATTCTGTTAAACACGCCAACTCCCTTCTGGAGGTGCCACCAGGCAAATGGCAAAAAGGCAGTTCTGCGTGCAAGCTTCCTACCATGGCCAACAAGGGAGCCAGATTATCCTGTCTGCTCCCCGTTCACTTTAGGGGGCAGGCCCAAGACCTCAACTTGGCCTGTGATACCCCTGTGCTCCTGCGCTCTGAGTTCTGACCTAGAGGAGAGAACCTCTAGCTCATGGTTCATCAAAGAACCATGAAAACAGCGATACCGGCAGGACGCAGACAAGGTAGTTGATGACATGGAATATAACTCCAGGTGTTTGCACCCTTTTGAGTTCTCTTGTTTCTTGTTCATCTTCTAAGCCTGCTTACAAGGGCCATGTCTTTTTTCCTTCTTCTATCCTGAGAGGTCTTAATTGGCTCAGAGATCAATATCACCTCCCACGTGTCTTGAGAATATCCTGATTGATCCTGAAGCCAGTCCTTATCACTGTTTTTCATGTCATAGAGTCACTGTTGTTGCTGCTGTTGTTTAGTCACTAAGTTGTGCGTGCTCAGCCGCTCAGTCGTGTCTAACTCTTTGCAACCCAATGGATTACAGCCCGCCAGGCTCCTCTGTCCATGGCATTTCCCAGGCAAGAATACTGGAGGGGGTTGCAGTTTCCTTCTTTGGGGGAATCTTTCCAACCCAGGGATTGAACCCAGGGATGGAGCGTGCATCTCCTGCTTGGCAGGCAGATTCTTTACCACAGAGCCACCAAGGAAGCCCCATAGAGTACATACGTGATGCTAATGTTTGTGTGGTACCAGGGTAAATGTGTATGAGGCTGCTCAGAGCTCGAGGTGACAATCTGCAGGATCTTAGGCTGCCTTGAGGGCTGAGCAGACCAATAGCTCAGGATACCCTTTCGCGTGTTACATCCACACACAGGTTGTGAAGCTGTGGTCAAAGCTAATATGATGACCTTATTCCTCTTGCTCATGATTGGTTTAGGGTAAGCATATGACCTAGGTGTGGTCAATGGTGTGTGCAAGGCATTGATGCATTTCTTAAAAAGCTCTTTTTACTCCTAAAAAGAGACATAGAGAAAGAGATAGTCCTTCTTTTGGAGTAAGGATGTGGTACTTGGAAGAGTGATAACTATATGCAACCATGAGAAAATGTTAGTTTCAGGAGAACATGCTGAGTGGAAGGAACTTGGGACTTTGATGGCAGTGGACCTCCCTTTAGACAGTAAGATAATCGATTCATAACATTGGAGTTGTTTTAACTTTCATTTTATTTGTTGTTGTTCTTTAGTTGCTAAGTCATGTCTGACTCTTTTTGACCCCATAGACTGCAGCATGCCAGGCTTCCCTGTCCTTCACTATCTCCCAGAGTTTGCTCAAACTTACGTTCATTGAGTCGGTGATGCCATGTAACCATCTCATCCTCTGTCACCCAGTTCTCCTCCTGCCCTCAATCTTTCCCAGCATCAGGGTCCTTCCAATGAGTTGACTCTTCCAATCAAGTGGCCAAAGTACTGGAGCTTTCATCATCAGTCCTTCCAATGAATATTCAGGGTTGTTTTCCTTCAGGATTGACTGGTTTGATCTCCTTGCTGTCCAGGGGACTGTCAGGAGTCTTTTCCAGCACCACAGTTTGAAAGGATCAAATCTTCAATGCGCAGCCTTCTTTATGGTCCAACTCACATCTGTACATGACTGCTGGAAAACAATAATTTTGACTAGATGGACCTTTGTTGGCAAAGTAATGTCTCTGCTTTTTAATATGCTGTCTGAGCTTGTCATAGCTTTTCTTCCAAAGAGCAAGTGTCTTTTAATTTCATGGCTGTAGCCACTGTCTGTGGTGATTTTGGAGCCCAAGAAAATTTCCACTTTTTTCCCATCTATTTGCTATGAAATGATGGGACCAGATGCCATGATCTTAGTTTTATTATGTTGAACTGTAAGCCAGCTTTTTCACTCTCCTGTTTCACGTCATCTAGAGGCTTTTTAGTTCCACTTCACTTTGTTTGATACTTACTACAAGAAGGATTCTGATATAAGATCTGCTCAGGACTTGAGGATCACGACTTATAGAAGGGCTGTCTAACCAAAAAAGTGCTCAAAAGTTCTTTACATTAAAAATCACAAGACTTTTTTCATTAATATGATAGTGGTCTTGACCAGAAATATTTGCCAGCATCTCAGCAAAACTTTAGAGAAAGGAAAGAGATTTTTGCAATTTTAACAATTGCAGGAGGCAGAACTGCATATAGGTCAGAAATATGGCCCTGGAGCCAAACTGTCTAGGTTTAGATCCTACATCTGCTACTTCCTGGTCTAGGACTTCATGTAAGTTACTTAACCTCTCTGCGCTTCATTTTTCTCATCATCTGTAAAATAAAGATAATACTAGTTCCTACCTCAAGGATGTTATTGTGTATATCTTTACAAAATATAGGAACAGCATTTGGTGTATATGTACTATGTAAGGGTTTGCTAGTATTAGTTTGCAGTTATCATCAGGTGGCACTAGTGGTTAAGAATCTGCCTGCCAGTCAGGAGACATGGGTTCCATCCCTGGATCAGGAAGATTTCCTGGAGAATGGAATGGCAACCCACTTCAGTATTCTTTCCTGAGATATCCCATGGACAGAGGAGCCTCGTGGGCTACAGTCCATATATGAAGAGTTGGACACAACTGAGTGCGTGAGTGCACACACACAGCACAAATGATCATCCAGACCTGCTGCTGCTGCTAAGTCGCTTCAGTCGTGTCCGACTCTGTGCGACCCCAGAGACGGCACCCACCAGGCTCCCCCGTCCCTGGGATTCTCCAGGCGAGAACATTGAAGTGTGTTGCCATTTCCTTCTCCAATGCATGAAACCGAAAAGTGAAAGTGAAGTCGCTCAGTCGTGCCCAACTCTTCGTGACCCCATGGACTGCAGCCTACCAGGCTCCTCTGTCCATGGGATTTTCCAGGCAAGAGTACTGGAGTGGGTTTCCCTTGCCTTCCTGCATCCAAACCTATACACATGTAAAAAAAAAAAAAAGTCACTTAAACACAGGTGCTTCTATGACTACACAGTCACTAACGTGGCTAAATTAAGAAGGTCTGTCATACTAAATGTTGGCAAAGACCTCTCATACATTACTGATGGGAGTGTAAAATGGTGTGGCCCTTTTGGGAAATTGGGCTTCCCTGGTGGCTCAGACGGTAAAGAATCCACCTGCAATGCAGGAGACCTGGGTTCTATCTCTGGGTTTGGAAAATCCTCTGGAGGAGAGCATGGCAACCCACTCCAGTATTCTTACCTGGAGAATCCCCATGGACAGAGGAGCCTGGTGGGCTACAGTCCACGGGTTCACAGATAGTCGGACACAACTGAGCGACTGACACTTAACACTTTGGGAAATTGACAGCTTCTTAAAAAATTAAGCATACATCCATCCCATGATCTGTTAGTGCCACTTCTAAGTATTTAATCAAGAGAAATAAAAATGTATATACATACTCACAAACACACACACACACACACACGACTTGTAAATGAATGTTCATAGCCTATTTCTTTATAATACCTCCAAACTAGAAATAGCTCACGTTTCCATTAATAGGAGAGTAAATAAACTGTTGTATATGTATGCAATAGAATACCTACTCAGCAATAAAAAATGAATTAACTGCAAATATATCCAACACCATGAATGAATTTTGAAAACATTTTGCTCAGTGAAGGAACGTTCATCAGAGAATACATGCTTTCTAATTCAATTTATATGATATCCTAGAACAAGAATAGCCAATCTATGGTAATAGAAATCTGAACAGTGCTTGCCTCTGAGAGATGGGGAAAGATTGGGCAGAGGCAATTGGGAGAATATTCTGCAAAGTTCTTTATCTCAGTAGGGGTGTGGACAACATAGGTGTATACATTTGTCAAACTTGATCAAGTTGTAATACCTAGAGGATGTATATTTTGCTATTTATAGGTTCTGTTTTAAAATGAAACAAAAAATGATAGCAGATGCTGCACGGTCTTGGAAAGTAAATGTACAAGATGAGCATCTTTTCATCCTGGGTAGCAAGAAAAATATCAAAAACTATGAGTCATGTCTGAAGGATACAGGAGTTGACTTGAAGAAGAATTGTCTCCCAGTGGCCAGTACGGGACAGTTTGAACATCAACAAAGACAACAACTTGAATCTTATTATAGCACATATAATATATCTAAATACATATGTTTATGAATACTTAAATAAAAAACCAACTTGGCCACCATTAGAAGTGCCAACTTACTATTTTGACAACTGGTAAATAAAGGTGAAGAACTGAGCATTTGCTATCTATGCTTGATGAATGGTACCACTTAGTAACCCATTCGTGGATGAGAGGAAATTTCTCACTTGAGAAATAGTCTAGTTCAATGTAAACGTGATCGTATTGGAAAGTCATCATATTGAAAACCTTAGTCAATTAAATGATCTAACTATTCAGCTAACATCACAAGAAGAGATAGCCCAAATGAGAAAACACAGATTGGTGACCAGTGAAACCATCTTGACAGAAAGAGACCTGACTGGTATCTGACCAAGCCTTCAGACTCAACCAGCCTACAGGAAATACAGGGAACAGAAGACCGTGTTAAATGACACCAGGGAGATGTAACCAACAGAACTCAGATGGTGGGAGAACTGGCGGAATAAACAGCCCAGTTTCTTCAACAAATAAATTATAATGAGAGCGAGACAGAGAAGAGGCAAAAAAAGAGGGAAAGATGAATGGGAGAGAAACTTCTAGATTAACAGAGACCTAAGAGAAAGAACCACAAAATGCATACATACGTAAACATTTTTGGATCTTGATTTAAACAAACTTGGAAAAAATGCCTTCATAAAATAAGTGGAAATTTGAACAGTAACTGGATATTAGATGATTATTAGTTAATATTGGGCATTTTGGGGTAATTAAAGTTTTATATTTTAAAAAAATGTCCTTAGCTTTTATATTGTGAATATTTACAGATAAAAATTTTTGACCATCTTAGATTTGCTTCAAGTAATACATACAAAAGGACAGAAAGTGGATGAGAATATTAATGAAACAAGATTAGCCATGTGTTACAACTGTTAAAACTGGTTGATGGATACATGGAGGTTCATTATACCCATCTGTCACTTTTTGTAAGGACTTGAAATTTTCCACCATAAAAAGTTCTGTTTCGATTTCAAAGGAACACAAAACCGGAGAAAAGAGGGGAAAACAAAACAAAAACCCAGAATCTGCAGAAATCCAGGAAGGAAATCTAACAGCATGCCTGAATGTTAACCCCTGGACTTGTTTCTCTTGCATCTGCAAGAGCCAAATGAGAAGGCTGTGTTTAAGACGGAGAGCTCTGGGTTTGAATCCTGTTCTACTACACCCAGTTGTGAGGACTTCTCTTACCAGATCTTCTGAGCCTCTGTCTCTCAGCTGTAAAATGGACACGAACAAGTACCCACTTCCTAGGGTCGTTGTCAGGATAAAAAAAGAATCTGTGTAAAGCACGGGACACAATACTTGGCAGTCGGCACTGAATAAATGCGGGCTGTTGACTATGAGTCTACTGCATGGAACATTTAAACTCAGAAAATAAACCAATGAATATATGCACTTTTCAATGAATGCTGGAGCACTTTTGACGGCCTTTTTCTGTTTGTTTTTCCAAATATGGGAGTGAGATTAGATTTTACAGTGTCCATCGCCTGAAAAACGGCAAGCGCCTTGTGGTAAAACCAAGTCAAAAGTCATGGGGCTCTCATCTTGTGAAACAGATAGAAAAGAAATCCCCCGTAAGGCCTGCCTTTCTCCCTTACTTTTTCACCTCTGTTTTTCTATTTTTGGTTAAGAAAGCAAGAGAAGCCGCCGAGAACAAGAAACTTCCCTCTTTTGCTGCCTGGAGGGGAATGTGAGTAATGGACTTTTCCATCGGGGTTGTTTTTCCTGGACATGGTGTGCCCCCTCCAACTGCTGGAACACGTGATCCTGGGGGAGACCTTAAATAAACTTCAAATGTTCCTTATCAGTCAGCAGTGCTGTCCAGTTCTAGTAAATTATGAATTTGTTTTCTGCATTTGCTGCTCTTCCTTTTTGAACAGAAGTCCTATTCATTCACAGTATGAGTTGAGTGATTTCCATATTCCCCCCAGAAGGCAGATGTGGTCCTGAACTCAGCCCCCAAATATGCACATGGCTGGCTCCTTTCTTTTTTTGCTGCAACTGGGGATTGAACCTAGGCCACAGGAGTGAATAGCAGCAGATCCTAACCACTAGACCACCAGGAAACGCCCTTGGCTGACTCATTTTTTTTTTTTTCCTTATAAATGTTTTGTTTACTGGGGTGGGGGATGGGAAGAGCTGATACAAGAGGATATGAAGAGATGTCTACCTTCCTTCCCTTGTAGCCCAACCCCATTCAGCCAGACCCTAACATACTGCACTGAAAATAAATTTCATATGCAGTAACACACAGTAACTTAAAGATCAAGGCAGCTTAACTGGGCTGTTTTCAGGCTTCCTGTGTAGCTCAGTCAGAAAAGCATCTGCCTGCAATGCGGGAGATCTGGGTTCAATTCCTGGGTCAGGAAGATCCCCTGGAGAAGGAAATGGCAACCCACTCCAGTATTCTTGCCTGGAGAATCCCATGGACAGACGAGCCTGGCGGGCTGCAGATCTTGGGATCTCAAGAAGTGGACGTGACTTAGTGCTATCTCTTTCAGTTGAAAGAACTGTTCATTTGACTTGAAAAGATACTTGTTCAAGAAAGTTTCTGCTTAAGTTTTTTCTTATATACCTCAGGTGATTTTTTGCGGGGGGCAGAAGAAGGGGTGGTCTTTGTTGCCGTGCAGGCTATTCTCCAGTTGCGGCAAGCGGCGGCTACTTACTACCTGCAGTGCCGGGCTTCTCATTGGGATGGCCTCTCTTGTTGCAGAGCTCGGGCTCTAGAGCCTGCCAGCTTCGTAGTTGTGGCACATGGGCTTAGTTGCTTTTCGGATTGTGGAATCTTCTCAGATCAGGGATCGAACACAGTGTCTCCTGCGTTGGCAAGCAGATTCTTTGCCATGAGCCCCAGAGAAGCCCCTTCCCTGGGGGGATCCTTCCTCATCTTCAATCCCTCCGTGACTCTTCATTGCATCCTCCTGCTTTAGTTTCTTCATAGGTCTTAACCCTCACCTGAAATTAACCTTATTTATGATTTTGTAAATTTCTTGCCCCACTCTAGACATCTGCCCCATCATCACTGTGTCCTCACCACCTAGCCCAATACCCAGAAAACTAGCTACCTAATTAGTAGGAGCCAGTGCAGATGGAAAAATGTGAGCCCCAGTGTTCAAAATGTATTAAAAATTACAAGACCGCAGAACATTAAGCCAAGTGTAGTGCCCTTTTTTGCAGGTATTAGAACCATTATTATTAGGCTACCCCCCACCGCCAAAATAGTTACTGGAATGAATCCAAATCTAAGGAGAACTATCAGGAACCTAAGGAACACAGGCACCCAGATTGATAAATGATGGAAAACAAGACCTAACCTGTGTGTGAAGGGGATGCATGAATCCTCAACTGCAGGGTTGCCTGTGAGGTGAGAAATGAGATGGTCATGCAGCTCCCCTTGAGAAACACTGAGTCTGGGCTATAAATCCTGCGAGGGTCAGGACTGTAGTGTTTTCATCTTGGATTTCCCTGGCAGGGCTTCTGCACATACATAGTGGTCCATGAATATTTGATAGGAACTGGATCAGTTCTCAAGGCAGAATTAGAGAAGGTTGAGGAGTTATGAAGGA
The DNA here is from genome assembly GCA_006408695.1 of Aepyceros melampus. Classification (NCBI taxonomy): domain Eukaryota; kingdom Metazoa; phylum Chordata; class Mammalia; order Artiodactyla; family Bovidae; genus Aepyceros; species Aepyceros melampus. The sequence goes on from SJXQ01003381.1 coordinate 226,711, forward strand.
AATATTCTTTTCTTTAATGCAAATCTCACTATATTCAGGAGGAGATGAGCCGGTCTGAAATTAAGTTTGTCCTTTTAGTTTATGATGAGTGGTTCAGAGCTGTGCTTGGCCATCAGAGTTTTAGAAAACTGCAGCGCTTTGCCTGTGTTTGGATTTTATGGTGTGTCTGGCATTCATTTGGTGTATGATGCATTCTGTGATGAAAGTGATAGTTTTGTGAAAGTGCAAAGCTTCTGGTAAGGATTCCTAAGACTGTATTTCTTTAAAAATCGAGTCTACACTTTGACATTTTTTTCCCCTAAATGATGGACCTATTTCCCTTGTCCCACTTCTAGAGATAGTGAAAGCCCCACAAAGTCACCAGTACTCTTGTCCAAGCTCACCAGTTAGTGATCGTCCAATTGTGTCACAGTTTGCATTTTATAGGCATAATTTCACTTATGCCTGTATTTCATTTGGACTTACTCTGGGGGTATAATTTCATTTTCTTTTCTAAAACTTATTTCACTGAAGTGTGTTAATTAACATTGTGTTAATTTCTGTGTTTTTTTTTTTTTTTTTTTTTAAATTTCATTTCATTTTCAGTGGGACTCAGCAGAGCTCCCTGAGTCTGCATTTGGATCCCACATTAAGCCCTGGCCCGGGGCTGACTGTCAGAGAGGAGCCCTGTGGAAGAGCATGGTTTCAGGTTGGGTGGAGAGTGAGAGTGGCCACTATTTCGGTGTGCACCTTTCTATGCAAATTCTAAAGGACAGAGTCCTGTCTAACACACAGACCACAGAGCTCCTATCTGATACCAGTGCTGCAACAACTATCCTTTCCCCAAGATGGAATCCCTGGTACCTCAGCGTCCCAGTGTCTTTGCATCTGGGGCCCCAACCAGCTCCCCAGTTCCGTGTTGATAATCACTCATCTTATTAAACAGCATTGGTCAGCTGACAAAGGGTATTTGATTCCAGTTGTCCTGTCTCTTGTGAACTACTGTATTAGATAGAACCTTTTTGTTTGCAAACCAATTTAAAAAATTTTAAACTCGCTTAAGTAAAAGTAGAAATTATAGTGATTCAGACAGTCTTTGGATTCTGTTTATCTCCAGCTCTTCTCTCTGGTCTGAAGCACTCTGGTACTCCAGATCTCATCCCAGCAGCTTTTAAACTCCAGAACAAAGACAGACACACTTTGTCCCTGTTCCCTTTAACTGGGAATATAGGAGACTGGTATTTTTATTGCTATTCCTGAATCTGGGCTTCCCTGGTGACTCAGTGGTAAAGAATCCGTCTGCCAGTGTAAAAGATGTGAGTTCGATCACTGGATCAGGAAGACACTTGAAGAATGAAATAGCAACCCATTCCTGTATTCTTGCCTGAGACTGAGGAACCTGGCAGACTACAGTCCGTGGGGTCACAAAAAAGAGTTGGGCATGACTTAGTAACTAAACAACAATTCCTGAATCACATGTTTATTATCCTTTGATATAGGGACGTGAGGTTTACCCTAATCATTTGGATGGTGCCCTCATGGAAAAGTAGGGATCGTAATTAGAAAAGGTGAAACAGTTAAGATGGTTGAAAACAACACACTTGAGCTGTGATCGTATCCTGGTTTTAGTCTTCATCTGTGCTCCCACAGCCATAACCTGACTTTGACCCAACCCTGTATTTGGTCTGTCACTTTACCTGGTCCTTCAGGTCGGCTCTAGCCTCCTGAATTTAGCCCATTCTATTGTCTTGCTTATGAAACTATCAAAATTCTGATTGTCCTTCAACAGTGAAAAGTTCTTTCCTTATCTTTGGAAATGTCACACTAGCTCTCTCAATAGACTTTCCAACTCAGGCAGAAAAGTCACCATTTATTGAGCTTTTGCTGCTATATGTCCCCACATAGAAGGTTCCCCCATATATAAAGTCACTTCCCATGTTCCCACTAAGAAGATTCAAGACAAGTGTTTTACCCAACTTGATGTGTATGTGCGAGTGCTCAGTCATGTCTGACTCTTTGTGATGCCATGGACTGTAGCCCAACAGGCTGCTCTGTCTATGGGATTCTCCATGCAAGAATACTGGAGTACGTTGCCATTGCCTACTCCAAGGGATCTTCCCAACCCAGGGATCAAACTCATGTCTCCTGTACTGGCAAGCAAATTCTTTATTACTGAACCACTTGGGAAGTGTCTTACCCTACTTGGTGATATAAAAATTTAAGAATGTAGATGAAATAGTCTAGTATCTTCTTCTAATACTTAAGATTATTTGTCCTGTGGATTAAGAATTTGGGTGATTGCTATCTTGCACTTTCCCTCTTTATGAAGTAAATTTTTTCAGTCTCTCCACATGCGTCTGTGTGCGTGTGTTGGCCCCGAAATGGAAGCCCCTGACTGAATCATCCTTCTAGCTTACCCAAGGACAGCATCTTTGCTTCTGCCCAAGTCATTTGAGCTACAGAACCTTTTCTTTCTTTTTTTTTTTATATTGAAGTATAGTTAATTTACAGTATTGTGTTAGTTTCTGGTGTACAGCAAAGGTATTCAGTTACACATATATTTTTCATATTCTTTTTTATTATGATTTATTACAGGATATTGAACATAGTTCTCTGCATTATACAATAGGACCTTGGGTTGTTTATCCATTCTGTATATAATAGTTTGCTTCTGCTAATCACAAACTCCTAATCTGTCTTTTCCAATTCTCCCTCCTTGGCAACCACAAGACTGTTTCTGTTTCATAGATAAGTTCATTTGTGTCTTATGTAGTTAGACATGTAAGTGATGCCATATGATACTTACTTGTCTCTATCTCTCTCTGACTTATTTTGATCAGTGTGATCATCTCTAGATCCACCCATGGAGCTGCAGATGGCATTATTCATTCTCTTGTATGGCTGAGTAATAGTCCATTTCATATAAGTATAACATCTTTATCCATTCATCCATCGATGAATATTTAGGTTGTTTCCATGTCTTCAATTCTGTTCAGTTCAATCGCTCAGTCATGTCCAACTCTTTGCAACCCCATGGACCACAGCATGCCAGGCCTCCCTGTCCATCACCAACTCCCGGAGTTTACTCACTCATGTCCAGTGAGTTGGTGATGCCATCCAGCCATCTCATCCTCTATCGTCCCTTTTTCCTCTTGCCTTCAGTCTCTCCTAGCATCAGGGTCTTTTGAAATTAGTCAGTTCTTTGCATCAGGTGGCCAAAGGATCGGAGTTTCAGCTTCAGCATCAGTCCTTCCAATGAAGAGTCAGGACTGATTTCCTTTAGGATGGGCTGGTTGGATCTCCTTGCAGTCCAGGGAACTCTCAAGAGTCTTCTCCAACACCACAATTCAAAAGCATCAATTCTTCAGCTCCCAGCTTTCTTTATAGCCAATGCTCACATCCATACATGACTACTTGAAAAACCATAGCTTTGACTAGACAGACCTTTGTTGGCAAAATAATGTCTCTGCTTTTTAATAACATGTCTAGGTTGGTCATAACTTTTCTTCCAAGGAGCAAGCATCTTTTAATTTCATGGCTGCAGTCACCATCTACAGTGATTTTGGAGCCCCCAAAAATAAAATCTGTCACTTTTTCCACTGTTTCCCCATCTATTTGCCATGAAGTGATGGGACCAGATGCCATGATCTTAGTTCTTAGTTCTCTGAATGTTGAATTTTAAGCTGACTTTTTCACTCCCCTCTTTCACTTTCATCAAGAAGCTCTTTAGTTCTTCCATGTCTTGGCTATTGTAAATAGTACAGCACTTTCTCAGTCTCTGTGTGTTACTTCACTGGGAGTATTATTACATGAGTTTTTTTTCCTCCTTTTTCATTCATCCTAGAATTGTGTATGCATGGTCTTCCAGCATAACCACCTACTGCATGGCCAAGTAGTGTTAAGTAACTTGATTACTCCAGCATTCAGCCCTTCCGATTGTAAGGTCACATGCCTATAATTATTATTGGATTGGCAGTAACTCCTTTGCTACTGATTTCACCAAATGATCTTTATAAGCATCCAAACTTGATATTGAATTAGGTTGTTTCAAGGCATTGTGACTCCCCCCAACAGTACACTGTAGTTCAAAGGAATTGGAGTCTTTGAATTGTGTCTCATTTCTGAGGGACAGTGATTTTGATAGGAGAGAGGGCACCTCTCCTTTTATTTAAATACATGGTGTATGTCTATCTGCCAGTCAAATTCTTTGTGTTTTGTATGTCCAATCTCATTTAATTCCCCCAACACCCTTAATGAGACAGGGCTTTTTATCCCCATTTTACTAAGAAGGAAACAGATTCTCAGAGAGGTCAAACAACTAACCCAAGGACATATGGCTACAAAATGCCAGGCTCATCTGGCTCTAGAATACATGTTTTCTTAGCTACACCACACACTAGCACAAAAGTCAGAAGATTCTTTTTCCGGTGGGAAAAACAGGGTACCACATCACAGCCTCTTACTTAGCCATTCTAAAATTAAAAACTGGGTTGTTGTTGTTGTTGTTGTTTACTGAATTTTATATATTTTTCTCTCTACTTGACTTTGAAGTGTAATGGATTTTGATTATTCCCTGTCCATTGAGTTCATTAGTAATGATTTTGAAGTGCAAATGATGAAATAAATCCTTTTTCAAGACCAAGGTCATTCTCCCAAGATTTTCTGTTTGTGGCTAACATCACTGATGCCAGTTCTCATGTTATCCCATGGAATTTGGAGTTTCCTTTTGAGTGTAAACGCTAATGGTGTAGAATGGCTGTGAATAGCACAGCTGAGCTCAGTGTTATTTCTGTTTGTGTTTATTAAATTCCCTGCCTGTTCAAAATGTGTACAGACTGAAGAGCCAAAACTGAAATTTGGATTCTTAGATGGCATAGCCAATCTCTGAATAATTATCCAATGCAGATGATGCATGACCAATAAGCAACATTTCATCTTGTGTTTTACACGTGTTATGAAGAAAGGCTTTAGGTGGCCAAAAAAAAAAAAAATAGCAGAAGTTTTGGGTTGTTGGTTTTATTTTTCCTCCCTTTGCTCTCCTGACTCATGTTGAAAGGCTTTTGTTTCTAATCAAAGCAGCAAACGGTAAGGTCATTTCCTTGCGATTATATGGCAGCGGAAGGCGTCCGGGTTTTTAGGTCCCTACTTCCACCAGCTTGTATTTGGAGAAAACACACACAGAAGTGCTTAATACATGTGTCCTTTGTCCTGCCCGTTCTCTCCAGTCCCTTTAAATGAGCCGAGATCATGGTTCGGAGGTAAGAATAATTTCTCTTCTAATCTTTTGACTGCAGACAGCGTAATGGTGCTTCTTGAGCTCTTTCTGGCATTTCTTACAGAATCGAGGGCAGATTTTAATATTTTACGGGGGTGAATTAACTTAAGTACTAATATTTCAGAACCCGACTTTCAGAAAAGGAAACTCCAAGAATGTTTGTCTTCACTCTTTTCAAAGAGTTATTCCTTCCCCGAAAGACCTGGATCTGCTCCAGTGTGATAGCACTCTGAAGATCATCCTTAACACTCATCTTTGGAGGGTTTTCCTGTCATTGTGTTGAATGTTATCTCTGCCCCTTAAAGGTCCTAAAAGGCTGATTTCTTGTTTTCAATTTCAGAACTTTGGTAATTGTTGAAGTGTATAATTCCACCTCACTGCTCCCCACAGCCTTACCCCCAAACCATTCTCCTTCTTTTTTTTTTTTTTTTTTAAATTGTAAAGAGTTGAGCTATTATACGGATGTGGAAAGGACAGAGCAAGGGCAGGAACGGTGTCAGTAAGCAGCATGGAAATGCTTTGAGATTTGCTGCTGTTAATCACCTCCTCAACACAGTGTGTTGGGAGCCATCTCTATTTCTGTGAGCATTTGGCAGGAAAGATCCTGTAGGGGACTAGAACTCATTAGTAGCTTTTCTAAAAGGACCTTTTATCGTACATCCCTGTCTTGCCTCAAAACAGAAGCAGGAAAATGGAATTTCATCCTTCAGTCTAGTGTATGAAGACTTCATGAAATCAGAATTCAGCAGTTCAAGGTAGAGACCTCAGCAATGCCATTTTCGGGGATGGCTATCAATTAATTCATAAAACCTTTATGATTTGTCAAAGGAAGTCCTACATCCTAATTAAAGGGAAGACTTTTTTTTTTTTCTTTCCGCCTGTGGATTGTGGCTTTGGTAAGCTCATCAAATCCAATTCTGTGCATCCATTTTTTTTTCCCTCATGGGTAGAAGTTGGAAGTGGAGGAGGGGAAGAAAATCTGGGTAGACTTCAGAAAACAAAGGAAATTGTCTCATCCAGGAGGCTGCAAAGCTCTTGGGAATAAGAGGAAGTCTGTGGAGGAAGTGGGTAGGATTGGGTAGAGAGAGAAACGTCAAGGAAATAAATATATCACAATAGCGGCTGGGATCCTACCCCCTTGTCATAATCCAGCACAATAGCGTGGCCTTAGAAATCAACAACTGTCTCTAAATCAGTCCTATCTAAAACTATTTAATGATCTGAAGGAGTAGAAAGGAATGCAATCATATCCAAAATGCAGTCCTATTGCCTGGATTCTATTATGGTGACATAGACTCATGTGAGATGATCCTGCTATTAAGAATCAGGACATAAAACCTGCCTAGAAGTAAGACCATCTTGTCATGCAGCCCTTTCAGGAATCAGGAACTACATCTGTTAGCAGAGAAACTAAAATATTCCCAGAAACACCAAATTCCACTCCAGGGCACATTCTCTGTGTTCCAGTGCCCCATTTATTTGGTCATTCATTTGGAGTACACAGAAAACTGTGTACTGATGACTATTGGAATGGAGGTTATTACGGTCAAGGACCCCACCCCCACCACACCCTCGCCGTGGAGAGAGGGCTCAGTAACAGTGGGAAGGGTGGGAGATGGGTGGTGGACAAATACCGCTAGTTGAGTAGGATTGTTAAATGTTATTTACGCTGTGGACTATTTGAGCTGGGAGAAACCTCGTAAGTCACTTTGTCCAGTCCCCTCGTGCTCTTACTGAGTAGTTGGAAATCCAGAGTAATGGAGGAATGCTCCTAAGATCTGTTGCATTAGGAGCAGGACACAGTGCCAGAGGCCCTCTCTCCAGAGCCCTGGTTTTATACTGTGCCCACCACAATGCTGTTTCTAGGTCCAGCTGGTTGCTTTGTCTGACTTCCAGTATTTCTTCATTTCATGCAGCGTGAGTTTCTTCTCATGCACTCATTTCTCTCCTGGAATAGAGAGGTGGGAGCTGCATCCCAAATGAGACTCTGCTTCTTCTTATGGGCTGCTTCCAGCTGCTTCCAACTGCTGGCAGAAACCAGTGAGCAGGTACATGAAGGACCCCAAGAAAAGAAGCAGCAGTCTTGTCACTAGTCATAACAAGCTGCAGTACTAGATAAAAACGTACTAAAAGACTTTCTCTTTGCTTTGAAAATATTTTCCAAGCCTGAATATATTAGTTAGCTCTTAGTAGATGCGTGCGCAAGATCATAATTCAAGAATGAGACACATTTGTTTTTCCCCGATCTGGATTCCATGGAGCTCCAGTTGAGACTTCCTCTTGCTTAATGTTGGAAAACTATGAAAATTTTTAAATGAAAAACTTTTTCTAAACTGGAAAGATAAAGCTGAGTACAGGTAAAGTATACAGTAGTATATGTTAGTGTAATCTGACAAGGTTAGTCAGACAGTTTATCATTCCAATAAAAGCAGCAAGAGCAAAGGATGATGTTGGGCTCATTCTCTGTTTATTTTAGATTTTTTTTTTTTCCCTTAAAACAAGCCTTTTTAGGTGGTGCTGTAAAGTATATGTTCACTTCTGTCCTGTCTTGATTTATTTCCTCTTTTGGTTTTCTTCTATCCTTGCAAGTTAGAATGAACAAGTCAGCAGAGTTTATACTTGTTGTTTCAAGATTTTACTGTATTCCACCCTTTCTGTTAGACATGTTTTATATTCAGGTTTTGCAGTCAGGAATGAGATTAGTCCAGAAGCTGACCTTCCACAGTAGGAAATCTTTATCTAAAGAGCACTGTGAGAGAGAGTACTGGATTTAGGTCTAGGTCTGCCTCTGACTGATGAGCTCTGAGGTCTTGGTGAGCTGACTTTTTCCCTTCCAGTCCAGTCCTCCAAACCCACATTCATGGGTGAAGGCATTAGTCTAGTGTCAAGACCCCTTTTCAGCTTCGAGATGCTCTAACTTTAATTATATAAAATAATTACAGATTTTTTTTTTTTTTGGTATTTATTTATTTGGCCGCATTGGGTCTTAGCTGCAACCGGAGGGATTTTCAGTCTTCGTTATGGCATGCAAGATCTTTAGTGGCATTTAAACTCTTAGCTGTGTCATGTGGGACCTAATTCCCTAACCAGGAATCAAACCCTGGCTCCCTGCATTGGGAGTGTGGAGTCTTAGCCACTGAATCACCAGAGAAGTCCCCTAGATTCCTTACAGACCAGTTGCATATGTCTCTCCCTTTCTGCTGGCCACTATCTCCCTCTCCTATTCCTCTCTTCCTTTCCTTTTCCTTTTTCTCTCCCTTCTTCCTTCCTTTCCACTGATATTTTCCTTTTCATAAAAAGAGATGCTGAGCATGGACTATAATGACTCAGAAGCCTGTTGAGCCAGGGGCAGTCCATGAGTAGGAGCGATGGTAGGACAGCAAAGTTGAAAATGGAAAAGTTTCCCAGGCTGCAGACTGAAATCACAAGTGGAAGTGTTATCTAGGAAGAAATCTGGACCTTGTGGGTCATGGATACATCTCTTGGGTTGAAATTGGATACTGCTCCTTAGATTCCAAATTCCTTAGAAGTCAACACCTATTTTCTGGGAGTGTCCTGCACCAACAGCCTGCCAGACTCAGGCTTACAAAGGTGAATGAGATACAGTGACTATGTGAAGACCGACCAGTGGAGGGTGTGCAAATTGGAATTCTTCAGGGACTCTTGGTAAGTCTTCCAAGCTTGCCTTTTAGTTCATTTACTGCTCACTCCTGGGGAGTAGAAAAGCTGTTGATATAACATGACCGTGAGTAGTAGAATTTAATTATTATGATTTTTGAGGTCAAAAGATTGAACCAACAGGTGTTTTTAGGTAGAAATTGAAACATGTCAATTACAGCAGAGAGTGACACCCTCCTAACTCAGGAGTCCACTGGTAAAGGTTCTGTTTTCGGTAGGGTGTATCCACATGAAACAGGAACAGGAAGTGGGAGGAGTCATAGCACCTGAACCCTGCATGGCCACTTATGAACCGAGTAACCTTTCTGGTGTCGTGACCGACATACTTACAGTTATCTTACTAGGTTGTTGAGAGGATTAGAGCTGGCCTTTGTTACTCAAGACATACATAGTAACTGGCAGTTGCTATTATTAGGTAATATTATTATACATCTATCCCAAGTACAGGGCTTCTCAGGTGGCACTAATGGTAAAGAACCCACCTGCCAATGCAGGAGACGCCAGGGACACAGGTTCAATCCCTGTCGGAAGATCCCCTGGAGAAGGGCATGGCTACCCACTCCAGTTTATTGCCTGGAAATACCATGGACAGAGGAGCCTGTGGGGCTACAGTCCATAGGGTCGCACAGAGCTGGACACAACTGAAGCAACTTAGCACACAGCATACCTCTCAAGTACAGTGAATAAAGACAAGGGTGCCATGAAGATATGTAAACATCACCAGAAGACTGAGTGTACAAATGAATGGATAATTTTTTTCAGGGCCCTTAATGTTCATGTTAGCATTAAGTGTGAATCAGTTATTCATTATCCCACCTCTTGTCCTCATCAGGATATCCATCAGCCTTCTGTCCTCTTGGACACACGAGATCACTTGACCTTGCAGACATTTGTCTGGATTTCACTGGGCATAGCTTCACAAATAAGTAATGAATTACCATATGTCCATTGCAAACTTGCATCTTGGGCCTGATTGAGGTCAAGTGTTCATCATTTTAAAAGACCTAGTTCTAAACCATTTTAAGGACATGAACCCAGATATAAATTTGACTAAAGTTAGAGAAACTCTTCCTGGAAAAGATTCTCACACACAGGTTTTGCTTGTGCTTTGGAGGGGGTTGTTTGCAAACCCCTTTACCCACATTAATAGACTTGTAAGAAGTCCTGTATCCCAGCAGGGGAAATGGGAAATGTATGTGTCTCTCAGAGAAATGGTGAGGAACAAGTTGGCCTCTGTGTGTGATACCTGAGAAAGGAGTTTTTTTGGAGAACTCTTTAGCACTTAACCTTATTCAAGCCCACTAGAAGTGTGTGATTTGGGAATTGTCATGGACTCCATACAAGGTGTTGGAGGGCAAGTCCTTCCACCTGCAGAGGAGGCGCTGCAGCTGTTTATACCACATCTCTGAGAAGAGTCGTACCTCTTCCAATAACTGGAGTGTGGAGGAGGCAGGCACCCTCTTGGTACTTGGCCTTGTGTTAAGAGTAAGGTCACTCAAGTGGGACTTGTAAGTAATTGTTCTGTTCACCATTAGAGCAGTCACCTGCCTTTAGGGATTCATCTGAAAATCTGCAGAGATTACCCAGTAGCACTATATATTGAGTTGCAGTGCTAGGAACTTGTTCGTAGTAACCATGCACATCCCCAAGCACTCACCTGAAGTGCAAGCGCCCCTCTTTTAACAAGTACTGAGTTCCAACATACCACAGATCTTACTTTTACATTATCCTTTTTTCCTTCTTTTTAAAAGAAGCTACTCATCAACTAGATAGCTTTTAAATATTTTATGTTAGACAAGAAGACTCCGTTGTGCTCTCAGTTTTTAAAAATGAATAAGCAACTCCATTTTTTCATCCAACAGACATTTATTGAGCAGCTGCTTCTACACGGTGCCAGCTATAAGCTCAGGGTCCAGTGATTAAGAAGACAGATAGGGTCCCTGGAGGTACATATTATGCAACAAAGTACATCATTCTTTAATTACAAGTGTGAGAAATGCTACAAAAGAGAAGTATAGAGAGCTGAAAGAACACAACACACACTCATAGTAAGAGTTATGGAGCCCACGGCTATTCCAGACACCCTTTTCATCAGCTTATTCAAACCTCATAGCAAGGCACTAGTACTGTTTCCATTACTCAGATCAGGAAACAGAAGAACACAGAGATGAGGTCGTTTGCCCACGTGGAGCCCCTAGGAAAACATCGAAATCAGGATTTGAACCCTGGGCGAGCTGGCTTCAGAGTCTTTACTCATAACCACTACACACAATGGCTTCTATGAGAAATGAATGTTTAATCTGTGTTCTTAAGAACAAATTGGTTTAGCCCAGTCACTTTCCAAACTTCCTCATGCTTTGAGGTGTGAATGAGATCATACAAAGAGAGAACTAGAAGAGGACAGTGTGGCTGGAGCCAGAGATTTAGGGGAAAAGGAGTACAAGACCAGGGAGGGTGGACAGGGAGCGAGCAGTGCAGGAGTAGGTGGTCTGCAGGAGTGATGGAAGCTTTCTTCTGATTGAATCAGGTCAGCTCTGAAGCTAGACCCCCTTGGTCAAGGAGACCCTTGTGGGAACCTTCCACTCCTGTGAGATGGAAGCATGGAGGGGATTCTCCTGATCTGACTAGACTGTTTCAGATCTGTTTACCTTCTTGTGTATACAAAGCATCCTGCTTGAGGATGTTTTGTCTGTGCCATCAACGTGTCCCATTGATGTGTTTTCCAGACCCAGATGTTTTCTGCCTTTTCTAGGCCCTGCAGAGCATTTTTCTTAGTGGTCCATGGAGTCACACCGTGCCTGTGGCAGCTTCAGTAGTCACCGTCATTCATCATGGCTAACACTGAATGGCAGGTGCTGTGTGGGGTTCTTTCCACCCGTTCTTGCGTTTTAGCCTGAACTCCACGAGATAGATACTGTTACTGTCCATATTTTTCAAATTAAAAAAAACATTTACAGGGGTTAAATGAATTGTCCAGGGTCCCACTGGCTAATTGTTGGAGTCAAGTCTTGCATCCAGGGTTGCCTAATGCTGAAGTCCGTGCTTAACCCTGCGTATCTCACTTCCTATTTTACAGATACAAAAACTGTCCCAAGTTCATGACAGAACTGATTCTAAAACTAAAAAGTGAAAGTTGAGTTGGTCAGTCGTGTCTGACTCTTTGTGACCCCATGGGCTGTAGCCCACCACACTCCTCTGTCCATGGGATTTTCCAGGCAAGGGTACTGGAGTGGGTTGCCAGTTCCTTCTCCATCTAAAACTGATACTTTACACAAAGTTTCATTTTCTAGGCCAACATTACATTTCATAGGAAAAAGAAAGGGAACTGAATAGAGTTCACCATGGACCTTCACCATGACCTGAAGTAGCCTTGTAAACGTGTTATAGATTTACCAGCCAAGGGAGATATGTTACCAGCCCATCCACTGAATTGGTAACAAAGGTAGAAAATAGAGGGATCTAAAAAGAGTGGGGGATCTGTATCTGGATATTAACCAGTAAGAGTTTGGAAGAGGTAATTAAAACAGAATCGTTTTAGTATTTATTATAAGAAAGTCATAGTCACTATGGGCTTCCCAGATAACTCAGTGGTAAATAATCCATCTGTCAGTGCAGGAGACTCAGGAGACGTAGTTCAATCCCTGGGTCAGGAGGATCCCCTGAGGAAGGAAATGTCAACCCACTCCAGTATTCTTGTCTGGGAAATCCCATGGACAGAGGAGCCTGGTGGGCTATAGTCCAGGGGATCGCAGAGTAGACAGGACTTAGAGACTGAACAACACCATGTGCCAAGCACTGCACTTTATGTTTATTCATTCATTTAATCCTCACAGTAAGCTGGTAAACTTAGTCATATTTGTATGTCCATTTTATAGATGAGGACCAATGAAGAAATCTGCTCGTTCTTCCTGTCTTTCTTTGATTTTTGTCATCCACCTCCAGCCTCATCTCATAGTAACCAGTTATCCTTTGGCTGGTGGGTTCTTTACCACTGAGCCACCAGGGAAGCTCCTGTAGAAATTCCTTGGTTTTTATTAGTGAAAAGTGTGTTTGTAAGCTGTGTGCTCTGCTAAGCATTTTATGTATATTATCTTATGTACTCTTTCCAGCTCTTGGCAGGGGGTGCTGTTGTTATTTCTTCTTTCAGACTGGGAAACCAGGGCTCAAAGTGAAGTCAAATACCTGTATAAGGCCACACAGGTGCTACCGAGGAAAGCTGGGGTCTAAACTCAAGTCTTACTCACTTCAGAGTCTATGGTCTTGAGCATCACACTTCTTAAATAATACACTATACTTTAAAAAGTAATAAGCTGCTTCTGATAGCTTCCCAGGTGACGCTAGTGGTAAAGAACCTGCCTGCCAATGCAGGAGACACAAGGGACTTAAGTTCGATCCCTGGTTTGAAAAGATCCCTGGAGAAGGACATGGCTACCCACTCCAGTATTCTTGCCTGGGGAAATTCCATGGACAGAAGACCATGGTGGGCTACAGTCTATAGCGTCACAAAGAGTCAGACAGGACTAAAGCGACTTAACACACACAACCATGGGATGCTACAATGCACCAGGCAAAACTATCCCCATTTTATAGCAACTACTCAGAGAAGGTAAGTGGCTTGCCTGAAGTGTCCAGCCAGTTCGAGGCAGAGCCAGGGCAGGCATCATGTCCACTGGTCTTCCTCGGGGCTGCTCCCAGCCACTACCCTGCACTAGCCAAGTGGGCAGCTCCACCCTGCTTAACCCCTCTGACTAACGCAAATGTGATTAGAAAAGTACTAGAATTCTGGAAGCTGATGACTTCCCACTGAGTCTGCACAATCCACCATTCAGGTCACTCTTAACCAGAGACACCCATCCTGTTTTAAATGACCACACCCCCCTCCCTTCAGAAATGCCGCTCTAGGAGAGGGCATCTAAGAAATAGAGCTGAGGCAGGGCCACCAAGGGAAATATTTGGTTCGCCCTGGTTACAGCCCCAAGTGTTGGATGAGATTTCCTTTCACAAGATTCACCCGTTCTGATGGGGGCAGAACGGAACTGAGATTATTTCAGAACAGGAATAGAAGCAGGGAGAAACTTGCCGACAGAGCAGAATGGCACAGGCTTGGTTCTGCTTGTGATGAAAATCCTGGAAGTGTCTTTCACCGAGGCTTTAAGGTCACGGTGGTCTGCTTTAGCAGAAGAGTTCCAGTGGTTTGATCGATTCCAGAAGGGTAGCAGCAACACAGCTGGTTGGGACCTGGCAGTTAAGAGGCAAAGGAGTCCCTCACTTGCCAATGAGACCTTAACAGTAGAAATGGGCAGAAAACCCAGAAGTGGATCAGGAGCTGAAAATGAAGGGAAATTCATTCGTTCCACACATACTTACTTTGCCCTACAGTGGTCTTGGTACTGGCTTAGGGGCTAGGAAAGCAACAGTAAGTGAAGCTTACATTCCAGTAACGAAATAACGGGAAAAGCAAATGACACTGAGCATTTGATATGAACATCCTAGTCCTGGCTCGAGAGAACCTCAGCAATGAGCTAGCCCACTGGGGATTTTTCAAATATAATAATAAAGTATAACAGGCATTGTTTATGCCCGCCTCTTTCACCAAGCTCTTCTTTCTGTCAGTAGCTATTATTAGTCCCATTTTAGAGATGTAATAGATAAATCTTAAGAAAGTTGAATCAGCTGGCTTTGAACAGAGTAATGTCTGGACCGAAAACCTCTGTTCTTTCACCTTTGTCACGTGTCTCTCAGTGGTCTCAGCATCCTGACCTAGAGCTCTGAGCAATGTCCTCCCCCCAGACTTCCTTCTCTCACTAAACTTCTCCAGTGGTATGTTAGTAAATGTTTAACAACCAGCTCTCTGGGGACAGGGCGCTGATCAGTTGTTCTTGTTTACTCGCTGAGTTGTATCTGATTATTTTGCAACCCTGTGGACTGTAGGGCACCAGGTTCCTCTGTGTATGAGATTTTCCAAACGAGAATACTGGAGTGGGTTGCCACTTCCTCCTCCAGGGAATCTTTCTGACCCAGAGATCAAACCCGCACCTCCTATATTGGCAGGTAGATTCTTTACCACTGAGCCATCGGTGAAGCCCAAGCCACCAGGTAGCATTTGCCAATTTCCATGCCCAATTTCCAATAATATTCTCACCTTGACTGACTTCATGTCATCAAGGTTAACAACACTGACTTGGGAAAAGATGAGCATTAGGCATCACTAAATAGAATTGCTGCCGTACTGATTCACTAGATGTTAATAACCTCAAGAACAAAGAGAATAGTAAAAGGGAGTAAAAGATGTAAGTTGATCTATCTTAATTTTTAACATCGGTTGCACTTAAAAACCAGCTTGAAAACTAGACAGTAGATGCTTACAAGCTAGGGAATGGCTCCCTCAGAGGATTCTTTTCCCCTTGTTGTGTTCCTGGTGCTCACCCAAAAGTCTTCTCGGGCTCCTGTTATGAATTTCTTTCATCTATCTGGGTGAACTCTGGGAGTTGGTGATGGACAGGGAGGCCTGGCGTGCTGCAATTCATGGGGTCGCAAAGAGTCGGACACTACAGAGTGACTGAACTGAACTAATCTGACCTGTAGCCTTCCAGTTTTGGGGTTGCTCTGTTTTAATCTTTGAATCCAACGTTAGCCTCAAAAAAAAGACAGAATCCTCTTTGAAAGCACAACCAGCATTAGATGACATTAAAGGTTCAAACTGAATATTAGAAGTATCTAGGTTGAGGGGAATAGTTTGTTCTGTGATGGTAAAATGAGTCCTGGATGTTAAGAATTTTTCTATATTGTCCAAAATGAATTGACTTTTCTGTTTTCACTACTTGGTAATGCTTTTCTAAATCCCCTACTCAAATAGACATTTCTGTCAACCAAGATAGAAATCTGGATCTAGTAGAATCCATTTGTATTATTAATATAATAATTATAAACTCCCTAAGGATCTATTTTATCCTCCACTTATACTTGGACCCAAAGAACCAAGAGATTTTGAAAAGCATAAATCAGAGACTTTCTAAGAAGGCCAATGAAAAAATTGAAACATGAAAATTCTGACAATAAGTATGTCTTCTAAAATTAGTGTAAAGTTGATTTAGGTTTTCTGATTCGTTTTTGTTTATTCTTAGGTTTGTATGGCAATGTATGTAATCTGTTTGCTCTGTAGACGGCTTATATCGAGTCCAGATTTCCAAATGTGCCTTACTGAAGAAACAGTACTGAGAGTATCTTTCAGTTACAAGTACAGCAGTTTATTTTTAAAATCCCTCCACCTGAGCTGTACTTGTCTTTAAGTTTTTTGAAAGACGCAATACTTTCACTCCTTCCTACGGGCTGTTTTTCACGGGAAAAGAGAAAACTGACAGTTGGCAAAGCAGAAAGTTTCCAAACCACAGGGTGTCTGCTACTTGCATGATCACTGAAGCTAAACTTTCCAATTTCTACCCAGCGACCAGAGAACTTCTTTTCTGGTCAACCTGAAAGGCAGACAGGAACGAAAATCCCCCTTGGCCCCGGGCAGTCTTCTCAGCTTTTCTGGGTTCCACTTTGTGACTTTTCCTGTTTACAGTATCTGTACCCTCCCATTTCTTTTTTGACTCATTTATACTGTACCATGATGTCTAAAAATACAGTCTAACAACTGGTTTTAAGTAAAGAGGATGTTTCTTTCTGGGGAGAAAAAAAAAAGCAGACATATCCTCCATGGTTTCCTGAAAATAAACACTGACAGTGTCTCATCAGAGTTTCTAGTTGGAAAATGATGCAGAGTCTGAATATGTATATAGAGAGAACCCTGTTTTCACGGCAGCCACTTCCATGAAGAAGCTTCTGTGAGGACAGGTCACCTGTTTTCCCCCTTTTCCTTTGATGAGCTCCTCCTTGAACTTGGCTCAGCCCCTTATTACCTGGGACCCTTTGGCACGCCATAACTATCTACTTCACAGGATGGTTGTGAGAATTTGGTAGATAAAATGTATGTCAAAGCACAAGATGTGGACAACACGATCAACATGTATTAATTTCCATTTCATGTTGGTGAAAACAAGAGTAACTAGCCCCAGCCACGGCTTGGTGGCAGATAAGGAGCAAGGGTTTGCAAGAGTTTTCCCAGCTTTGGGCACATCTTGTACTCGGGCTCAGTTGCTCAGTCGTGTCCAACTCTTTGCAACCCATGGACTGTAGCCTTCCAGGCTTCTCGGTCCCCTGGATTTTCCAGGCAAGAATACTAGAGTGGGTTGTCATTTCTTCTTCCAGGGGCTCTTCCCGACCCAGGGAGAGAACCTGCTTCTCTTGCATCTCCTGCGTTGGCAGGCAGATTCTTTACAACTGCACCACCTGGGAAGCCCATGTGGGAAGCACATTTTGTGCACATAGGCAGCTACAAATGGTTTTGAGTTAATCTCTTGATTATCACTGAGAAATCAAAATGGAATTAATCCCCAGCTGTTGAGTTGCCTGTTCTCTCCAGGGTTGAACTGGTGGAGTTAAACTGTTCAATGCTAATATGACAGTTTGACCTCTTAATAATCCAGGAGAACTTTTTTCTGAAGGAAAACAGTCACTTAACCAACTGAAAATAACCACTTACAGTTCACATAATAGTAGTCAGCAGCTTATAAATCATTTCCACTAATTCTAAGACTCACTGCACTAGAGTAAGGTCGGGAAATCATGTCAGGCACTTCGCACAGATACTAACGCATAATCTGTGCTCAATAAATTGAGTGAATGACTGGTGATACGACTCCTTCTGACCTTTGAAGTAAATTTTACAATAGGTTCAACCTGCATTAATACAAGAGATAAAGCTAAATGAGATTGATTCTTACCATTCCCATTTTATAGGCACGTACACTGAGGTTGGACACAACTGAAGCGACTTAGCAGCACACTGAGGTTGAGAGAGTCTGATTTTCAGGCCACACTTTCAGTTTCACGACAGAGCTGGGACACACACCCACACCTCCTGATTCTAAAACCTGTGCACGCCTCATTGACACCAGGCTGGTTTCTCCTGATGGCCTTCAGCTCCAGGCTTAATAAGTTATCCCCTTCCTCCCTCCCTCCCCGTTTCTATCTTTCTCTTTCTTTCAAAGCTGCCCTTTCTTTTCACCTGTCTTATGAGATCAGGAGATAATCTGATAAGGGATTGTCTTTTATGAGAATATCCTCCCTGGGGAATGTCTGCTAAAGCTGACTGAGCTTGCTTGCCAGGTTGATGCTGGAGCCACAGAAATAGCTTTTCTTGTTTGCTTTTCTCCAACCTCTGCCAGGCAGAAAGAGGCTAGCAGTTGAATGCTAACATCCAGAAAACAAGATTATCCTTCCAATCTCTCCTGGGAGCCACCTGTCAAGAGCTGTGGTCCAATTTAACTTTTCTCCATCTACTTGCTCAAGTTTTGTGCTTCCTGAGTAAGAAGTCAGTTTCAAAGCGTGTTCTTTGCACATGCTCAGAACTTCACTGCATTGCCGACTGAGTTATTTCAGAACCCTATTCTTATCTGAAAATCTCTTGTTTCATTTTTTTTTTCTTTTATCATGGAGCATAGTTGATTAACAATGTTGTGTTGGTTTCAGGTGTACAGCAAAGTGATTCAGTTATACATGTACATATCTGTTCTTTTTCAAAGTCTTTTCCCATTCAGGTTATTATAGAATATTGAGCAGCATTCCCTGTGCTATACAGTAGGTCTTTGTTGGTTATCTGCTTTAAATATAGAAGTGTGTACACATCAATCCCAAACTTCCAATCTGTCTCTACTCCCCAACCTTGTTAATTTTTTCTTCTTATCTTTAGAGCAGTTGTTGTCAATCAGGGACCATTTCGTCCTCTGGGAGACACTTGTCAGGGTCAGGAGACATATGGTGGTCACGTGGAGGGAAGGAGTACTGGCATCTGGTGGGCTGAGGCCAGGGAGGCTGCTAAAAATCCTACAGTGCATGGGGGGAGACCCCGCAACAAAGAATTGTCCAGCCTCAAATGTCAATGGTGCCAGTGTTGAGAAATCACACTGTGAGACAAGCTTCAGAGACAGTGTCCTGTGGATCTTATTTATGGGTATCTTAGTACCCAGAATAGGGCTTGCATTTAGGAAGTGCTGAATATTGGTTGAGTGAATGAATGAACACACGCTCCAGAGTTTCTCCACCCTGAATCAACTGCACTGTGTGCTGGACTGCATTCTTAAGCCCAGAATAATGGAGTCAGGCCCAGGCAGCCACCTAACCCATGAATAATCATCCTGTACCCCAAGTGCTCACAGAAGTAGGACAGAACCGGCGGCACAAGAGGTGGGAGTTGACTCCATCCTGGTACTCACTGAAAGTCATTAACAAGCACAGAGAAGCCGTTTTGGCAACTGCAGGATATAGCCAAGGAATGGTGATTGCAAAACTTTTTGCACACCTCTGACCTTGCTTTCAGATAGTGGCTGGAACCAGGCAGCTGTAATTTGGTGGCTCTAGATCAAGCTCTTCCAGAATAGTGTGATGCATGACGATCAAGATGATATGTAAAATGCCTCAGCCACATGTGATTTAATGTGTAAGACTAATAATTGTGGATGCTCAATCATGTCTAACTCTTTGCGACCCCGTGGACTATAGCCTGCCAGCCTCCTCTGTCTGTGGGATTCTTCAGGCAAGAATACTGGAGTAGGCTGCCATTTCTCTTGGGTATTAACTTCCCAACCCGGAGGCTGAACTCGTGTCTCCTGCGCTCTTGCATTGGCAGGGGGGTTCTTTACCACTAGCTCCAGAGCTCGTAACAGAAGTAATGTGACCCAACAGTCAGGGCATGGACCATGGAGTCAGAGGCCTGCATTGATGTCCTATTCCACCTTTTCCTGGGCTTCCCAGGGGCCTCAGTGGCAAACCCACCTGCCAGTGCAGGAGCCACAGGAGAGACAGGTTCAGTCCCCCGGGTCAGGAAGATCCCCTGGAGGAGGAAATGGCAACGCACTCCAGTGGGTTATTCTTGCCAGGATAATCTCACAGACAGAGGAGCCTGGCGGGCTACACACAGTCCACAGTGTTGCAAAGAGTTGGGCACGACTGAGCATAAGCCGCCTCTTCCTAGCTCTGTAACCTTGTGGGCTGGGGTATGTCAGTTACCTTCTCTGAGCCTCAGTTTTCTCACCAGAGTGATACAGGATTGGAAACTACCTCACAGTATTGTTATGAGAGAATAAATGGCTCACTTAGAGAAAAGAAAGCTCTCTGGAAAGAGCTGGCACACAGCAGCCATTACTTCTTAGTATTTTTCCTAAAGCAGATTATTCCTCCTTGGTTAAGGGAATTCTCCCCTTCTTTTTCACTCCCACAACCCCGGCCCACTTTCCTTTCTTCCTCTGCTTCTTTTATCCACCTGTGCTTCTTCCTTCCTGACTGTCTCTCCTTTGCCTACTCTGGTCCCAGTGAGCTGCAGGAGACTCCCAGTTGTCCTACTTTGATAGGACTAATGGTCCCGAGATTCTGCTCCAGGTCACAGAGCATCTTGACCCGAGACGAGTTACTCAACATCTCTGCCCTTCAGTTTTGCCACCTACAAAATCTCAACAGGAAAACTTCTCACTTCCAAGGGTTGTTTACAGCATGAAAAAAGACAGTACCCACGTGAAGTGCTTAGCGCTCGTGTGACATGCCCTGCGTGCGTCCTTGAAGTTAAGAGAATGGGTGATTGATACTGAAAAAAGAAGTCCCCAGGGACTGCATGCTGGGAGGGCAGGCACCGTCTTGAAAGACCTTAAGGGAAATTGCAGCTGACTGGCATTGGAGACGTCTGTGTCAGTCTAGGCCATTCTCTGAATGAGATGTCAATAGCTCATATTCACTCGGCACCCAGAGACGGTATAAAGGGACCCTGTTCAGCTGAGGTTGACATCATGTGCGTGAAATCTAAAACTCCATCCACTCAATAGATCCTAAAGTAAGAACGTCCCAGATATGTCCCTTTCCCGTCTCTCCATTTCCTCCAAGATATCTCATCTCATGAGGAATTAATAGCACACCTTGTTCTCTGGGCGGAAAGCTTGTTTTTGTTTCTGTGTTTTTGTATGTGTTTGTCTGTCTGGTCAAGGCTTGGGAGGTGCTTTTGGAGCGTCCTCAATTTACATTATGCTCTACATGTTTAAATCATTTGTGAACCAATTTCATTGGTAACTGCATCTAGACTCGGACCACTTAAAGTGTTCCTTCCCTGAGCAGAGATTTATTGTCCACGTTCTTACCGTGTGCTGGGCACTGTGCCAGGCCTTGGGGATACAGTGGTGAACACATCAACCAGGGCCTCTCCCGTGGAATCAACGTTCAGAGAAGAATAAACAAACAACAGAATATTTCTTTTCTGGTATGTTGTCTCTCACATTGCTGTGGTATGAGAGACAGTGTCCAGGCTTTACACTGAGGACAAGGAAGGCCTCTTGAAGATGGTGGCATTTGATTTAATATCTGAAAGATGCAAAAGCACCCAGTCATGCCATAATCTGGGGCAAGAGCGTTCCAGACAGACAGAACAGTGTATACTGAGTCTCAAAGTAGGAACAAGCCTTGGTTCTGAGGAAGAAAAGGTCAGTGTGACTGGTGTGTCAAGTCAAGGCAGGTGGGTTGTAAATGAAGTTAGAAAAGGTGGAGGGTCAGGTTCTGTGGACAGTGTCAGTGAGGCAAGGAGCTGGATTCTCCACTGCACTGCTGGAGGAGCCTTTGGGTGTTTTTAAGCAGGGAGTGAAGGGAGATCATTCACAAGACCATAGGGAGACTGGACTTAAAAGAATGAATCCCGATTAGGTAGCTGATTTTACCCACATCCAGGTAAGAGATGATGGTGGACTAGACTCAGATGCATCACCCCACAACACATCTTGAGGAGTCATTTCAGTGAGACAGGTCCTCTTTTGCTGAACTTTCAGTAAAGGTCAAAAGGGAATGAGAGAGAGGAAATGAAGCTGGTTGCTTCCTTACCACGGTTTTACATTTCCGTGTTCCAAAGAGCTACTAAAGCAAAACCAAAGTAGGCTAGGGTTCTGGTCTTTTGTTTTATTTTTGTAATTGATACTTCCTGTTGCTTTCTAAACTGCCCCCAGTCATTAGGAATGATCCCACCATGCCCTGTCTTGACTTGCCCTCAGGTTTGTTTGGGGGGATTTTTTGTTGTTGCTTCTACTTGTTTCTGTTTTTCTGACTCTCCGCTCTCATCTTCTAAATCAGATAGTGAGATTGGGGTTTGGTAGGGGGAGGTTCTCACAGACTTGAATCCCACTATGGGGCTGCACATCCAGGGTGCCCCAGGAAGCCAGAGGTCTGGCCTGTGGCCGGGTCTCACTTCCCTTCTGATCTTCCTCATTTACAACTAAGCAGATGGAGGTCTTTCCACCAGCACTCAGCACTTAGCCTGTGAGGACCTGCTCTATCAGCTGGGGAGCAAGCGCAGGGCAGCCACTGAGGTGGGAGTTTTAATCCAACATGCACGATTTTAACCTCCAAACTCCTGAGGTTGAAGGAGGGAAGGGGTGGTGGGAGGGATATCCAGTCTGGGTGGGTGTCAAGAGAAACTTTCCAAAGAGATCGTTCTCTTACATGGGTTTCTATTCCACGAGAAGCATTGTTGCTGTTGGCTGTCACTGTGTAGGGGTCAAATCTGAAACTGCTCCTATGGTCCCTATGGGGCTCCAGGGTGATTTTGAATGTGTCAGTATAATCATTGTGACCCTAACAGCTCCCTTCACATATGACTCCTGTGGATGACATTAGAAGAGAAAGCTTCAGTGGGAGTCATATTTGAAAATAAAGAAAAAATGCCCAGGCTTTTTTCTTTTTGTGGTTACAGTAGTTTTTAAATTTTTTTCTTTTTAAATCCATCGTTGGGGGGAAAAGTACATTTGTGTAAGATGTTGTTTAGCAGCTGAGTAACCTCATACTCCCTGTGTGTGCTCTGTCTGGCCTGAAAGACAGAGACCTGAGTATTATTATATAAGTTTCAGGTGCACAACATAGTGTCTCAAAATTTTTCAAGATTTTACTGCATTTATGGCTGTACTCCTTGTGCTGTATAATATATCCTTGCAGCATATTTATTTCATACCTAGTAGTTTGTGCCTCTGAGTTCCCTACCCTGCCTTGCTGCTCCCCCCTCCCCACTTTGTTATATCTGTGAGTCTGTCCCTTCTTTTATTATTATTATTATTCACTAATTGCTTTTATTTTTTAGATTCCAGAGTCCTGTATTTTAATCCTGGGCTCATACTGACTCTCTGTGTGGTACTGGGCACATCTGTCCTTAATTTCCCCACATTCCAAATAAGCAGTGGAGATTAGATTTCTTCTAAGAGTCTAAGTTCTATGATTCTAACTGCCTCTAGTCAAATGATTCTGCCCTGGAACTAAGATGGTTTTTCATACCTACTTTACAATGCATTGTTTTCTCTTTTCTGCCCACTTATCTCCTCTCCTAAAAATGTGCTGCGTAGGAAGGCTTTCCTACAATTTGTCACTTTATAGCGTAGGGAGTACCTTGTGGGTAGCTAAGTAGTTAAGAGCTTGGGCTTTGGGTATGGGTCTAGTTCTGTTTATGAATCCTGTTATTTATAATCGCCCTAGTAACCTCCTTCCCCTGTGTTATTGGGAGATGAGATTACTGCCTTGTGTGAGTGTCATGAGGGTTAAATATGTTCATATGTGTGAAGTGCTTAGTGCAGGCCTGGAATGTACAGTTTGTTAGTGGTGGTGTTAATGTGTTTATTAAAATGCTTAGCCCAGTGACAGGGACACAGAAGGACACGGAAACTAGCTGTCCTCTCTCTTTTACTTTATTTCTGCTCCATCGGCTCTGGAGAATGTTTCTACCATGTGCTTTTTAAACTTCACCTGTCATTTATCTTCTTTAAATGGGTTGATAACATTCTTCTATTAAAAAGTTTTTTGTTTTAATAAAGGGAGGATAAATGGATTACAGAAAAGTTTAGCTGTTTGCTTGCTAATTTTAAAGTGTGTGGGGACTATAATAATTGTGGTTCTCAGAAGCAGAATATATTACTCTCAAGAGTGTCAAGATTAAAACCTGTCAGGATATTGCTTCTGTGGTTTGGAAAAACTGAGTAACTTTTTTAAAGGTAATATAGATAGTAAGAGATAAAGTACAATTTTGAGTCCAAGTCTGGCTTAGAACAGTTATACAAGTTGCATCATTTCTCAGGCCTCAGGTTCCTGGTGCTTGAATGAGAGTCCCCCTTCATAGGCTTGTGTAGAGACTGAAATAGTAATTTTTTTTTTCTTTAAAGAAGAAAACATGAATAGTTTTTTTTTATTCTGCAGCCTCTCCTATTTTTCTCTTGTGATCACACAGAAACACATTGGTTCACATGTAGCTTGGATTTCAAATTTGTATCCCCCTAAACTCTCTTAGAAACCCTGTTATACTGGAAGCTCTGAGTTAGGACTACCTGACTTTGGGTCATTTATTTTGAGATATTATATGTTAATAAGGGTCAGGTGTCACATCCTTTGCCCCGTGCATGCCAGGCCCTTCTTGGACGTTTGGTTGTGTCTCTTCCCTCACATCCAGTGTACTTGAATGTGGTTTGCGTGTTCACATAACAGGACTCCCAGGAGCCTGGCACATAGTACTCATGTGTGAACCAGAGACCACAAATGCCACCTTCAGAGGGCACTGCTCAGCCTCACCCTGGAGCTGTGAAGGAAATCCATCCCGCAGTTTCTGGATCTTACCATCTAAAATTTTATTAAGTGGCATATCCTAATTTCTAGTGTCATCAACTGAAATTTATTCATAAGCATTGTTTTGACCAACAAAATACATCCCGTCACCTCTCAACCTTTAATTTAAGTAAGTGACAAGGGCAGGTTTTTCTTTTTTTTTCCACTCTATTTATTTTGTTACTTTATATGTCTGATGTACTGATCTACAATATTGTGTTAATTTCTGCTATACAGTAAAGTGATTCAGTTATACATATATTTACATTCTTTTAGAATATTCTTTTCTAATATTCTTTTTAGAATATTATGGTTTCTTGTAGGATATTGATTATAGTTCCCTGTGCTATACAGTAGCACCTTGGTGTTTATCCATGCTATATATAAGAGCTTACACCAGGCAGGTTTTTCTGTTGTTACAAATGATCAAATCAGCTCTTTGACCTCCAAGAGAAGCCATCCTCCCACATAGGAAAGGGCTTAGGCCTGTGGGCGCAGATGTGCCAGGGCTGGGACATGCCAGTGTGGGCATAAAACTAGCGGCATCTCCCCAGTTTGTCTGCACTGCCCTTCTCCATCTAGCTTGTGTGTGTGTATCCTCACGTCACATGGTGGGTATTTGTTAAGTCCTTTCCACTGCCTGCCAGCTGTTATATTGTCTTTGATGACAGCATCAGTAATTTGAGTAATTTTACCATATTAATGACATCATCTGGGGAGTCCATTCTCTGGCATCCTTAAAGAACTCACCTGCCAGTGCAGATAGACCTAAGAAACACGGGTTCAATCTCTCGGTCAGCAAGATCCCCTGGAGGAGGACATGGCAACCCACTCCAGTGTTTTTGCCTGGAGAATCCCATGAACAGTGGAGCCTGGTAGGCTACAGTCCATGGGGTCACACAGAGTCAGACATGACTGAAACGACTTAGCACAAAATATAGATACTTGTGGTGTCTTGTGAACATGCTTTTAGTTGCAATAAGCAGGCTCCAACTCAAGGTAGCTTAAGAGAGGGGTGTAGGGGAAGTGGGTTTATCAAAGGAATACAGGGATATTTTATGGAACTCAAGAACAAGGATTCTGGATAAACCACAATGGAAAAGAATTTAATTAAGAATGTAGGCATATGTATAACTGAGTCACTTTGCTGTACAGCAGAAGTTAACTCAATATTGCAAATCAGCCATACTTCAATAAAGAAATAAATTTTTAAAAAAAGAATAAGGATTCACCTAGACCAGTGGAATGGGCTAGATGTGACTGGAGAGGCACTAGGAACTCTGACAGCAACTCTCAAGCTTTTCTCAGGCTGTGTGATTTTCTCTTGCCTCCTTCTAGTTACCTATCTCCTTCATTCTCCCTGCAGATGGTTTTCCTTTTTCTCTACATGCTGCAGATAGTGGCTGCCCCACAACCACCATATTTTCATCCACTCAGACTCAATTCCAGATTCCCGGGACTGAGGTTCTGATTGGCCCACCTTAGGTCAGCTGTCTTTCTCCTCATCCAATCAACTAAGGCTGAAGGGTTACAACCAAGTTGTACAAACATGGGCACCACTCCCTATGTCTATCATGAAATGGCCAGATACACCTAAAAAAAATTTCGTATTAAATTCTCTGAGATAAAATAATGTATTGACAAAAGATACATTGACCTAAATCAAGGTGGATCCAAAGAAAAACTGAAAGGAGAGGAAGTGGTTTTGTTTTTTTTTAACCAGGGAATAAATTCATTTGGGTTATGCAGCAACAGAGTACTTTGTAATATTTTATGAGTTTTGACATCTTCCTTAATGGATTCATATTGTTTCCGTTGATCTTTTGAGTATTATTTTTTTATGTTGTTCTCTGGGGCATGTGCTTTGGGTTTGCTTGCGGGTTTTAAAAAGAGATCAAATGAGTTAAACTGAAACATTGATTTATTTCCTCCTATAGTGAGTATATTGTTGCTAAATTGCTTCAGTTGTGTCCTACTCTTTGCGACCCCCTGGACTGTAACCCACCAGGTTCCTCTGCCCATGGGATTCTCCAGACAAGAATAATGGATTGGGTTACCATGCCCTCCTCAAAGGGATCTTTCTAACCCAGGGATTGAACCCGCATCTCTTATGTCTCCTGCATTGGCAGGCAGATTCTTTACCAGTAGCACCAGCTGGGAAGTCCTGTAGAACAGTAGGAAAAAAGATGACTTTTTTTATTATTCGTTTACACATTAATTCAAATTTTAACTTGGTTTTTCTTGCCCAGGCAAATTTGAATAATTAACCTTAAACTCTGTACCTTGGTTTCCTTGTCTGTAAAATGGGGGTGTTGTCATATTGTAGAGTTTTGTGGAGTTTTAATGAGATAGTTTCCATGATGTTCCCAGCTTAGTGCCTAAAACAAAGATATGTTTCCTTTCCTCTTGCCACCAAAGACTTGGCTTTGCAGATTTAAGGACATAATCAGGGAAAATGAGACAACGTAGAACTTACTCACTTACCTCTTAGCACTATTTCCAAAGTTCTTATGGGCCATATCTCCATAATGCCACCATCTAACCAACTGAGCTACTTTCTAGACTTGGATTGCAGCCTAAGAGGCTCCTCTGTCCATGAGATTTTCTAGGCGAGAATACTGGAGTGGGTTGCCATTTCCTTCTCCAGGAAATCTTCCCGACCCAGGGATCAAACCTGGGTCTCCTGCATTGTCGGCAGACGCTTTACCGTCTGAGCCACCAGGGAAGTCTTCCAAAAAGGAGGGGATGTATATATACATATAACTGATCTACTTCATTGTACAGCAGAAACTCACATAACATTGTAAAGCAACTATACCCCAATTTTTTTTTTAATGTAAGTACTATAATTAGTATCTTTCACATGGCTTATCCTACTCTGAGCCTCAATTTTCTCATCTATTGAATTGGGGATAATAACACCAAGCTCAGATGGTGACTAGGGAACTCAGAGATAATATTATAAAAACACTTCGAGCAATGCTGAGTATGTAGTTGCTGCTCAGTAATGGAGGCGATTTTCATTTTAAAATTGGATTATATGTATCTGAGTTTCCAAGTCTTACAGTTTTGCTTCATTTTGTATTTGGCCAAGCCACGTGGCTTGCAGGATTTTAGTTCCAGTACCAGGGATTAAACCTGGGCCCACAGCAGCGAAAGCATAGGTCCTAACCAGTGGACCACCAGAGAATTCCCAGGGTCTTAGAATTTTGTAGAACAGCTGAGAGACAAAGTGCTGTGCTTGCTTTTCAAAAGTGCCCAGCAGTTTTCTACACCCATGGACAAAGCTAGATGTGCAGAATTTATGATGACATTGCTTATGACAGCAAAAGGCAGAAAACAACCTAAGTGTTTCTCAGCAGGACACTCATTGAATTATTATATGTCTGCACAAATCATTTGATACTATAGGCCTTTTATGAAGAATGAGGTTGGTCTATATGTGTTGACATTGGAAAGATTTCCGAGAAATACTGAATTAAAAAAGCAAAGGGCAAACAGTGAATGTAGCAGTTCTACTTCAACTGAACAAGAACCTCACACATATAAATATTCATCTACACGGATACCAGATACGACACAGATACCACAGTCTCATACACACATACAAACATTAAGAGTACCTGCTTCATTTCAGAACAATGTGTCTAATTTAACAGTATTAAAATAGAACATTTCATATGAGAATATATGTTTTTAACCCATATCTGGGAAAGATTGAAGGCGGGAGGAGAAGGGGACAACAGAGGATGAGATGGCTGGATGACATCACCAACTCAATGGATGTGGGTTTGAGTGAACTCCGGGAGTTGATGATGGACAGGGAAGCCTGGCATGCTGCAGTCCATGGGGTCACAAAGAGTCAGACACGATGAGTGACTGAACTGAACTAATGTGTTTTTAACGTGTACATGTGTATATCTGAAAATCCATATAAAGATGGTCTGTGAGGATTTGCCTCAAACTGACAGAGTGGTAATTTGTGCAGGTAGAATGGTTTGGAGCTTTTGGTAATCAAAGGGGATCTTTGCATTTTATGCATTATTTAAATATTTTACAAGAAATAATTTCCTTATATTGCAATTATAAGTGATAAAAAATTAAATATAATTAGTAGTTTGTACATCAAGCTGTTCTTAACTGGGTATCTTAACTATTCGTAACTATCAATTACAGTAGTGATATATTACAAAGGGGAACCAAAGTTTCAAAACTGGAGACTTCACTTTTTAACTTGAGTTTCATTTATCAAATACATTATGTCAAATATGACAAATTTTTTGTCAAATACATTATGCATGTATTGTGTTTATTGAAAGACACTAATAAATAAAATTATTTTCATTTGAAAAATAAAATACTGATTCAAGGGAAAATATAGTTGTTTCCTCTGGGCAGGAAACCTGCTTTTCATAGTTAAATTTTGTATGTGCCATATAGGTATTATATTTTCAACATATTGAGTGGTCTTTGCTTTTCATTCTTTTCTCTTTTAAGTCTAAGAGCTAAAACAAAAAAATCTAAGAGCTGATGCCGTATAATAAATCTGTTTACGATGACTGAAACTGATGATTACCGCAGCTCATGGCATTTTTAGGCCGAGCACATCACATGTAGAGAAATGGCAAATCGAGCTCAAGGGTGTGCCTGCTGGCCCCAGCCTGATGCCCTTTTTGCTGTCTTGTCCCCGCAGATGACGGAAGGCAGGCACTGCCAGGTGTGCCTCCTGGATGACCGGAGACTGGAGCTGCTGGTTCAGGTAGGTGTTGCCACCTGGGGACAGCGCATCCAGCTTCCCTCTGTGAGCCTCGGGGCCTGTCTTCAGTCTGCTGGCTTATCTGCGCCTCAGAACCAGTGACACAGGATTGTTTGCAGGGGCTTCAAAGCCAATACCTGCCTGTATTTAAGAGTAACTATAGCCTGGTGACAGGATTCAGAGATGTGTGGATTCCAGTCTCAGCTTTGACACTCAGTAGCTGTTTGACCCTGGGCAAGTGACTCTATTTCTTTGAATTACCTCTTGTTGGTCAATCGCTGACCATAATGCTTCCCAGAAAGGGGTATTTTTAAGATTATTATTTTTGGCTGTGCTTGGTCTTCGTTGCTACATGGGCTCTGCTCTAGTGGCAAGCAGGGACCACTCTAGGTGCAGCGTGCGGGCTTCCCACTGCGATGAGAAGCTTCTCGTGGCTTCTCTGGTTGCAGAGCACGAGCTTTAGGGCGTGCAGGCTCAGGGATTGAGGCTCCTGAGCTCTAGAGCACAGGCTCAGCAGTTGTGGCACGAGGGCTTAGTTGCCTGTGCTTGTGGGATCCTCCTGGAGAGTGATCGAACCTGTGTCTCCTGCACTGGCAGGCAGATTCTTTACCACCAAGCCACCAGGGAAGCCCCCCAGAAAGGGTTTTTATGAGCTAAGACTCTGCATTCTGCTGCTTTCCCTGCCACATGGCATGGTCTAAGTTAAATACCCATTTACAACAGCTGTGAGCTGGGGTTAAGATTGACTCATCTTCCTCTCAGAAACTATGGTTAAAATGAAACTAGATTAATCCCAAGCTCCCAGTCCTTCCCTCCCATACCTCCTCCCCCTTGGCAACCACAAGTCTGTTCCCTATATCTGTGAGTCTGCTTGGGAGCTCGGGATAGATATAAGATGGATAAACAAAGGTCTACTGTATAGAATAGGCAACTATGTTCAATATCCTGTGATAAACCATAATGGAAAAAAATACGAAAAGAGAATATATGTATAACTGAGTCACTTTGTAGTAGAAATTAACACGTTTTAAATCGTGTTTTTCAATAAAATTAAAAAACATCAAACTAGATTATATATGTGAATGAAATCTCTGTAAAACACATGGAGCTCTATGCATGACGGTATCTTAATTATTGATGCTTCTCTCTTTATTCGCCCAGCACTCTAGACCCAGATTCTTTTTTTTGTTTGTTTGTTTGTTTTACTTTTTGGCTGCCAAGCACTGGACTCTTAATTCCCCAACCAGGGATAGAACCCACACCCTCTGCAGTGGGAGCACAGAGTATTAAACACTGGACCGCCAGGGAAGTCCCTGGACTCATAGCCTTAAAAAATCATGGAAGAGCCTGCTGACAGCCACACCTACAGCTGTGACAAGAATGCCCTCCCTTGACCAAACCTAAATTCTTCTCCTTTCTGAGGCTTGTGACCAGTCCACTATGTACAGGCTTCAATTAGAACAAAAATAGTATAGTCCGTAATAGTTTCACCAGAGTAGACCTTTTGGTCTAGATTTCTCCCTATTTCTCTTTTCCTTTTTTTTTTCTTTCTTTCTTCTTTTCTTTGCAACAACAAACATCCAACCCTCAAACTACCATAATGAGTCCTAAACTGTGTGGCTCAAAGTTCGAGAAAAGTCCATCTAGAATGCCTCCCTACAGATCCCTTTTTCCTTCCCAGTCCCTGCAAATCCACCATCTGCTCTCAGTCTGGACTTTCTGGCTGATTCCAAACCATCTTCTTACCACCAGAGCCTGTGCTTCCCAAAAGCTCATAGACTGGGTTGTTCTTCTAATGAGGTGTGCCCAGTAAGTACTGGTGATAATGATCTGCACAGTGGATGCAGTTACTCCATCTCTGGAGAGAAATGAAAAGCTTAGTCTTTGGAATCAGACAGAACTGGGTTCAAACCCGCTCCTTAAGTGGAACATCAAATAAGATTCTTGGCCGCTCTTGGCTCTTGTTGGCGCATCTATGAAATGGAAAGGACCCCTACTTCATAGGCTCATTAAGGATTAAAATGAAATCATGGGTAGAAGAAGTTCAGTACAATAAATGGTTACTATTACTGTTTTGTTGCTTTTTTGTTGTTGTTAATTTTCTCTGTGACCCCTCAGCCTTGGATCTTGAGCCTCCTCAGTTGACCGTCACCAAGCAAAATTATTCCTACAGCCTAGGCAGTGGTTAGCATTCTTTGTCTTGATCACTAGCACCATACTGTTTATAAAAGAGCATTTTTTTCTGAAACAACAATGCATTAATAAATACAATTTTACCTTGGAGGAAAAATTAAGGCTCTGGATGGAATTGCAAATATATGAAAGCGATCATCTCAGCGATGCTCCTATTCCCATTTCCTGCCCTTCCCAAGCCCTTAGAGAATGGTCTACAGTAGATTAACCTAAGCACAGAAAGGCACAGGTAGCCAAAACAGACAAACAAAGGCTGTTTTAAACTGTTTGGGAGAGAATAAGGTGGGGGTGGTAAGCAAGAATGTCTAATCAGGTTTATATCTCAACAGCCCAAACTTTTATCAAGAGAGTTGCTGGATCTCGTGGCTTCTCATTTCAACCTGAAAGAAAAGGAGTCTTCGGAATCACGTTTACAGATGACACGTAAGTGTTTTAACACTTTTACCTTTTGTCTGGTCTTCCTGTATGCATCACTCACAATTGGCCAAAGTAGGGGGGATGCTTCAAGAATTACAGTATGTCCTGTTCGTGTGTGAGCTCAGTTGCTCAGTTGTGTCCAACTCTCTGTGACCCCATAGACTGTAGCCCACCAAGCTCCTGTGTCTATGGAATTTTCCAGGCAAGAATACTGGAGTGGGTAGCATTTCCTCTTCCAGGGGATCTTCCCGACCCAGAAATCAAACTCGTGTCTCCTGCATCTCCTGTCCTGGCAGGTGGATTCTTTACCACTGAGCCACCTTGGAAACCCCATGTCCTGCTTAGCTAAACTTTTTTTAATGCAAGATTTTTCTGTAGGACTAAGGTAAAAGGAATATTGGCCATTCTAAGAACTCAAAATATTGTCCAAGTGCTTTAGAATTTGTTGCAACCAGCTTATTTTTCTTGATGATATTCTGTCTTCACATTTCTTTGAATGCAATTGTACCTTATTTAGCTTATCTGTCAGGGATAGAAATACTAGAATGTCATCCACTCGTGTTAAAACTGAATGAATGTTTGGACTTCATGGCAAGAAAGTTTAAAGGCAATTTTGTGGCTCACCCAACAAATATGTATATACTTTAATGTGGGGTGAACTTTTGAACTTATACTTAGGTCTATTTTATGTTACCTTCTTACTATCGTACTTTTCTTTTACTTACATTTTTTCATGCAAACTTGGATGCTGCATATATTTGTCAACAACTGAAATCCTCTCTGAAATGAGACAGCTGTATAAAAATGAATTCATAGGAATTTAAAACTCGATGTAAGCAAATGTGTTTAGTCTTACTGGCTCTTTTCTGTGTGGGTATGTGTGTGCTTTATGGCAGCCTGATTTGTCTACATTACACGCAGCTTGATGCATCAAAAGAATTCTTCCTCTTTATGGAATAATTTCCAGAGAACTCTTCAAATATTAAAATTTAAGAAAACGTTTTAGTTCAGTTCAGTCGCTCAGTCGTGTCTGACTGTGACCCCATAAATCGCAGCATGCCAGGCCTCCCTGTCCATCACCAACTCCCAGAGTTCACTCAGACTCACGTCCATCGAGTCCGTGATGCCATCCAGCCATCTCATCCTCTGTTGTCCCCTTCTCCTCCTGCCCCCAATCCCTCCCAGCATCAGAGTCTTTTCCAATGAGTCAACTCTTCGCGTGAGGTGCCCAAAGTACTAGAGCTTCAGCTTTAGCATCATTCCTTCCAAAGAAATCCCAGGGTTGATCTCCTTCAGAATGGACTGGTTGGATCTCCTTGCAGTCCAAGGGACTCTCAAGAATCTTCTCCAACACCAGAGTTCAAAAGCATCAATTCTTCGGTGCTCAGCCTTCTTCACAGTCCAACTCTCAGATCCATACATGACCACAGGAAAAACTATAGCCTTGACTAGACGGACCTTAGTCGGCAAAGTAATGTCTTACGGACACAAAATATATTGGCCAACCAGCCAGCATTCTTTGCATAACTCTCCCAGTTTAAATGCTTTTCTGTTCTTCAGGTTAACCAGGCAGAAAATAATCTCAAGAAGGGGTTAATTTGTTTTTAACACTGATTATATGCAGCCTGGACCTCTTGAAAATGCCAGGGGGCTCAGGACTTGGGCAGGACAAAAACCAGACAGATGAGTTGTCAGAAGCTGTAGAAGAAAAACCTTAAAATTTGATTTCTCACTCAGGATGTTTCCTGAATAGAGTTCAACAAAAGGGAAACGTGTGCTTCATATGGCCCACCTCATCTGAATCACAAAATTATCTGTTCAATTACGGTCTGAGACCTTTTCTGATCGGTCCTCTGCTGGATGAATTAGGAAATACACATATCCAGTGAGCACAGGCTCTAGCTGGAAAGATAAGACCAGCTCATGTGAATCAGTGATTAAATATATACATACAGACTGAGTTTGTATGTTATGGAATCATACCAAGCACTGTAAGACTTAAAACCATAAATACATGATGGCTAGTTATGATAAAAACCGTAAGCATACAAAAGCTGTAATTTATGGAGAGATCCCATAAAGTAGAGGCTAAAATCATGAGTATTAGAGTAATGTATCCATTTAACAGGTATTTCTTGAGTGCCAGTGAACGCCAGACATTGTTCTAGCTCCCAGGGATTCAGCCATGAACATCACAGACAGGGTTCCTGCTCTCATGGCGTGTATGTTGCACTGATATATGGTCCCACAGAACAAGTAAATAAACAGATAAATGAGAAAAGACCAAAAATGACAAGTGCTTTGAAGAATGTGAAACGGGAGGCCTGGATCAAGAAAAACTAGGGGGTAAGGGGAGTCAGTTTGAGGGTGAATCAAGATGGCTTCTGAAAGGTGACATCTAATAAAAAACAAGAACCAATTCTGCAAAAGTCAGGGAGGCCATTCCCAACTAAAGCCAGTGGAAAATCTCTCCGGTGAGAATAAGCTTGACATTTTTTTTTTTTTTTAAATTTTGAGGGTTTTAAAAACTTTATTTTTGAGAAAAAAAAAAAAAAGCCAGTTTGACTTGAATAGTAAGAGGAAAAGTGGTACAAGATAAGGTGGAGAGGGAGCTGGGGGTGGATGTCAGAGAAGCTTGGTATCTTAGGCTGAAAATCTCCGACGCTCATCTTTTCTCATCTGTACGGTGGACATAATGATAGCACCAAAATAACAAGTACTTTATAGGGTCATGTGCGTGCATGCGTGCTAAGCCATGCCTGGCTCTTTGCAACCCTATGGACAGTAGCCCGCCACGTTCCTCTGTCCATGGGATTCTCTAGGCGACAATACTGGAATGGGGTGCCATGCCCTCCTACAGGGTATCTTCCCGACCCAGGAATCGAACCCACCTGAAAGGCTCCATCGTAGGGCCAGAGTATTTATTATATTAGAGCCTAGGCACACAATGAAAGGAAGCTATCATCCTGTTGTTTGTAGTCATGGCAGGCAGGTGTGCTCTGAAGGAGGCTGCATGAGGGCTTGGGTGGGAGCCTACACAGGAACAAGACAAAAAGACCTTGAGTAGAGGGCAGAGGAGACAGGGCTCCAGGGAAGAGACATGTTGAGGGTCAATACACGGACATGGTCATGGCCCAGTGGGGAAGAAACTGGCCTGAGCGTGGATTAAGGCATAAGAAGGGCTAACTCCAAGGTGAGCCCTGAGAGTCACATAGATGGAGAAGGCACGCTGGGGCCAGTGAAGATTGTTTTGCAGGGAACTGACATGATTGATGACTGTGCTCTTGCACATGTCCCACGCTGCGAGGTTCACGGTAGTCTGGAAAAAAGGGCTGGCAGGCATGGCAGGCTTTGGGGAATGCTCCAAGCTCAGGTGAGCATAACCAGAGGGGGCATAAATCAAGCGTTCAGGCTAGGACCTTCTCTTCAGAAAGAGAGGCATATGTAATACGAATGACTTCCTTTCCCAACTTGGGCCACATTCCACCTCATGTGCCTTGGGATGATCTCTTTTTAAATACTCTGTTGGAAAAAGAATGTCTCACTTAAGTGCCTCCTCTAGCTATCGCCTTTGGTGAAAGAGGTCAGTGGTTATAGCCTTTCCAAGAAGCCTGGCTCCAAAATGCCCTTTGCATACTCCCCTGCAAGTGACAACAGAGTCTGTATTTGAATTATGATCAGTTTGGAAGGTGTCTTCTGACTCTAGCTGTGTTTATTTTTAGAAGAAGTATGAGCTTGGCTTTTGGAGCGTGGAGGGAGAATTGGCCATTTCTACCTTTCTGGGGAACAAGTCTGGAAAATTGCTTCTGTTGAAGGGTGTCTCCTTGGAATGTCTTGGTCACAGGCCTAGTTCTTTTTCTTTGTCTGGTAAATATTTTTGGAAAGTATTTTCTTTCAGCACTGCCCTTCCCCCCCGCCCTCATAAAACCACTGAGTCGATCCCGCCCAGGATGCTGAATGAATTGCATTTTCCAGCCTACATGCCACATCAGCTCTTTGCCTTCGGTGAACTTCTCCAAATGGAGTTAGGCACAGCCGAGGGGACATTTTGTCAATGAAACCAGCCATGTCTCTATCCTACTCCACGGGCCAGCAAGAGAAATGGAAAAATGGAGTTGTGAGCTTACATAATTAGTGACGGTGACCAACAAAAACAAATTCATGATCCTGTTAAAAGGAGGGTTAGAGTTCCTGAGCTCAGGCTGTGAGTGCCTTCTGGTGTTCTGTGTGCAGAGTGAGTCTTTTATCCCTAGAGGGCAGTCACGACCCTCCTAAGGCAGCACTCTGTTCCCCATAACAGTTCCCATCCCTTCCAACCCACTTAACTTTCTTTTCTTCCCTTGTTTGAAAGGATTTGCTGGATGAGCTTTGTTTATTATAAAATAATAAATAGGTTTCACAACACAACTGTGATTTTTGATCTCCGTTCCATCCAGTGGGCCAGAGATGATGGACCTTTGACTGGTAAAATTCTAGCCTAAAAGGACAGTTGGTTCAAAGTGGTCTCAGTTCAGTTCTTAGTCAGTCGCTCAGTCATGTCTGACTCTTTGCAACCCCATGGACTGCAGCATGCCAGGCCTCCCTGTTCATCACCAACTCCTGAAGTTTACTCAAACTCATGTCTGTCGAGTCGGTGAAGCCATCCAGCCATCTCATCCATACTCTGTCATCCCCTTCTCCTCTCGCCTTCAACCTTTCCTAGCATCAGGGGATGCTTTTCAAATGAGTCAGTTCTTTGCATCAGGTGGCCAAAGTATTGGAGTTTCAGCTTTAGCATCAGTCCTTCCAATGAACATTCAGGACTGATTTCCTTTAGGATGAACTGGTTGGATCTCCTTGCAGTCCAAGGGATTCTCAAGAGTCTTCTTCAGCACCACAGTTCAAAAGCATCCATTCTTTGGCGCTCAGCTTTCTTATAGTCCAACTCTTGCATCCATACGTGACTACTGGAAAAACCATAGCTTTGACTAGACAGACCTTTGTTGGCAAAGTAATGTCTCTGCTTTTTAATATGCTAGGTTGGTCATAACTTTTCTTTCAAGGAGCAAGCGTCTTTTAATATCATGGCTGCAGTCACCATCTACAGTGATTTGGAGACCCAAAAAATAAAATCTGACACTGTTTCCACTGTATCCCCATCTATTTGCCATGATGTGATAGGACCAGATGCCAAGATCTTAGTTTTCTGAATGTTGATTTTTAAGCCAACTTTTTCACTCTCCTCTTGTACTTTCATCAAGAGGCTCTTTAGTTCTTCATTGATTTCTGCCATAGGGGTGGTGTCATCTGCATATCTGAGGTTATTGATATTCCTCCTGGCAATCTTGATTCCAGCTTGTGTTTCATCCAGCCCAGCATTTCTCACGATGGCTTCCCTGGTGGCTCAGAGGATAAAGCGTCTACCTGCAATGCAGGAGACCCAGATTCGATCCCTGAGTTGGGAAGATCCCCTGGAGAAGGAAATGGCAACCCACTCCAGTATTCTTGCCTGGAGAATCCCATGGACAGAGGAGCCTGATGGGCTACAATCCACGGGGTCGCAAAGAGTTAGACACGACTGAGCGACTTCACTTCACTTTCACTCTGCATATAAGTTAAATAAGCAGGGTGACAAGATACAGCCTTGATGTACTCCTTTCCTGATTTGGAACCAGTCTATCATTCCATGTCCAGTTCTAACTGTTGCTTCCTGACCTGCATACAGATTTCTCAAGAGGCAAGTCAGGTGGTTTGGTATTCCCATCTCTTTCGGAATTTTCCACAGTTTGTTGTGATCCACACAATCAAAGGTTTTGGCATAGTCAATAAAGCAGAAGTAGATGTTTTTCTGGAAGTCTCTTGGATTTTTCAATGATCCAACAGATGTTGGCAATTCGATCACTGGTTCCTCTGCCTTTTCTAAATCCAACTTGAACATCTGAAAGTTCACAGTTCACATACTTGTTGAAGCCTAGCTTGGAGAATTTTGAGCATTACATTGCTATCGTGTGAGATGAGTGCAGTAGTGCGGTAGTTTGAGCATTCTTTGGCCATTGCCTTTCTTTGGGATTGGAGTGAAAACTGATCTTTTCCAGATCCGTGGCCACTGCTGAGTTTTCCAAATTTGCTGACTGCTGAGTGCAGCCCTTTCACAGCATCATCTTTTAGGATTTGAAATAGCTCAATTGAAATTCCATTACCTCCACTAGCTTTGTTGATAGTGATGCTTCCTAAGGCCCACTTGACTTCACATTCTAGGATGTCTGGCTCTAGGTGAGTGATTACACCATCATGATTATCTGGATCATGAAGATCTTTTTTGTACAGTTCTTCTGTGTATTCTTGCCACCTCTTCTTAATATCTTCTGCTTCTGTTAGGTCCATACCATTTCTGTCCTTTATTGTGCCCATCTTTGCATGAAATGTTTCCTTGGTATCTCTAATTTTCTTGACGAGATCTCTAGTCTTTCCCATTCTATTGT
The DNA here is from genome assembly GCA_006408695.1 of Aepyceros melampus. Lineage (NCBI taxonomy): Eukaryota > Metazoa > Chordata > Mammalia > Artiodactyla > Bovidae > Aepyceros > Aepyceros melampus. The sequence goes on from SJXQ01003381.1 coordinate 265,175, forward strand.
TTTCCTCTATTTCTTTGCACTGATCACCGAGGAGGGCTTTCTTATCTCTCCATGCTATTATTTGGAACTCTGCATTCAAATGGGTTTATCTTTCCTTTTCTCCTTTGCCTTTCACTTCTCTTCTTTTCTCAGCTATTTGTAAGGCCTCCTCAGACAACCATTTTGCCTTCTTGCATTTCTTTACCTCCTGTACAATGTCAGGATGAACCTCTGTCCATAGTTCTTCAGGTAATCTATCAGATCTAATCCTTTGAATCTATTTCTCAGTTCCACTGTATAATCATAAGGGATTTGATTTAGGTCATACCTGAATGGTCTAGTGGTTTTCCCTACTTTCTTCAATTTAAGTCTGAATTGGGCAATAAGGAGTTCATGATCTGAGCCACAGTCAGCTCCTGGTCTTGTTTTTGTTGACTGTGTAGAGCTTCTCCATCTTTGGCTTCAAAGAATATAATCAATCTGATTTTGGTGTTGACCATCTGGTGATGTCCATGTGTAGAGCCTTCTCTTGTGTTGCTGGAAGAGGATGTTTGCTATGACCTGTGCGTTCTCTTGGCAAAACTCTGTTCGGCTTTGCCTTGCTTCATTCTGTATTCCAAGGCCAAATTTGCCTGTTACTCAGGTATTTCTTGAGTTCCTACTTTTGCAGTCTAGTCTCCTATAATGAAAAGGCATCTTTTTTGGGTGTTAGTTCTAGAAGGTCTTGTAGGTTTTCATAGAACTGTTCAACTTCAGCTTCTTCAGCTTTACTGGTTGGGGCATAGACTTGGTTTATGGTGATATTGAATGGTTTGCGTTGGAAACGAACAGAGATCATTCTGTCATTTTTGAGATTGCATCCAAGTACTGCATTTCAGACTCTTGTTGAGTATAATAGCTACTCCATTTCTTCTGAGGGACTCTTGCCACAGTGGTAGATATAATGGTCATCTGGGTTAAATTCACCCATTCCAGTCCATTTTAGTTTGTTGATTCCTAGAGTGTTGATGTTCACTCTTGCCATCTCCTGTTTGACCACTTCCAATTTGCCTTGATTCATGGACCTGACATTCCAGGTTCCTATGTAATATTGCTTGGTGGCTCAGAGGTTAAAGCGTCTGCCTCCAATGCGGGAGAACTGGGTTCGATCCCTGGGTCCAATCCCTGGGTCGGGAAGATCCCCTGGAGAAGGAAATGGCAACCCACTCCAGTATTCTTGCCTGGAGAATCCCATGGACAGAGGAGCCTGGAAGGCTGCAGTCCACGGGGTCACAAAGAGTCAGACACGACTGAGTGACTTCACCGTACCTTACCTCACCTTATGCAATATTGCTGTTTATCACATCAGACTTTACTTCCATCACCAGTCACATCCACAACTGGGTGTTGTTTTTGCTTTAGCTTCATCTCTTCATTCTTTCTGGAGTTATTTCTCCACTAATCTCCAGTAGCATATTGGGCACCTACTGACCTGGGGATATCATCTTTCAGTGTCCTATCTTTTTGCCTTTTCATACTGTTCATGGGGTTCTCAGGCAAGAATACTGAAGTGGTTTGCCATTCCCTTCTCCAGTGGACCACATTTTGTCAGAACTCTCCACTATGACCAGTCCATCTTGGGTGGCCCTACACGGCACAGCTCATAGTTTCATTGACTGTGGTTCATGTCATCAGATTGGTTAGTTTTCTGTGATTGTGGTTTCAAAGTGGTCTATACAGGTAATAAAGATGAAATGTGTAGATTTAACTGTCTTTTTGAGGTATTGATTAGATCTGTCCCATTTGCTGTTGGAACAATTTGAGAAAAGCAGGTTATAAAAATAAAGTGATTTTTGATCTCATTTTAGTCTCAGAGACTAGAAGGTAGCATATTAACCTGAATCATTGGGCTTCCCAGTGGCTCAATGTTCAAGACTCCTCCTACAATGCAAGTAGACCAGGGTTGATCCCTGGGTTCAGAAGATCCCCAGGAGAAGGAAATTGCAACCCACTCCAATATTCTTGCCTAGAGAGTCCCATGGACAAAGGAACCTGGCAGGCTATATAGTCCATGTGGTTGAAAAAGAGCTGGACATGACTGTAGTGATTAACACAAACACACACCCCAGTCTTTATATATTTTTTTACCCACAAAAGCAATAATTCTATGAATCTTCCCTTATGTCACTTCTATCAGCTTATTTATCTTAATAGTATTCCTCGAAGGAAAACTAGAGACAGTTATCAGAAGCCTCATCTAATAATATCAAAAATAAAGACAAACTTTTTACCCAGTATTAAAACCTGTGATAAAATAAATAATAATAATAATAAACATAGTAAGTGACAAGATCAAGCCAAAAGTTATTAGGAAAGCTGATTCACTCCCCTAATCTCACTTTCTCCTGTATTCAAAGTCTGGGTTCATTCCTAGTTCTGATCATTTTCTTTGCAGATTTACTGTAAAATGTAGTATTAATATTTTTTAAAAGCACCAAGTTGGTTAGCACTAAGTACTTGCTCAATAAAAATTAGCTGCTATTATTATCATCATTATTATTATTCTTACCTTCATTTCCTAAATACTTATAATAAGTACAGCTTAGAGTTTTCTGATTTTTAAAAAGACAGTATTTATTCAAAGACCAAAATAGGTTGGAAAATATCTCCTGAATCATTATCAGTTTTGTTGTAATTTGACACTACGTACACCACTATCAGCATAAAGGTTTGCCTAAGCAAGCAAATGAAGTCTCTGCCTCTGGGAATTTGCAATCTAAAATGGATCAACTAGTGGGAAAGTCATGTAAACAATCCCCAGCCACAGTGTCTTCCATCCCTCAGGTCACTATTTCAGGAGAATGTTTATGCCAATGAATTTAGTGAAGCCCTTGAATGAATCATCAGATACATGGTTAAATAGTAGGAAGTCCATAATATATACCCAAAAACAGCTCCAAGAGAGTATTTGACCCCATATTTTAATTTTTTTAATTAATTTTTTTGATGTATAAGTGATTTACAATGTTATTTTAGTTTCCCGCTGTAAACAAAGTGAGTCAATATTACATACATATGTATCTACTCGTTTTTAGATTCTCTTCCCATATAGGTCATTACAGAGTATGGAATAGAGTTCCTTGTGCTATTCACTAGGTTCTTATTAGTTATCTATTCTATATGTACTAGTCTTGTTGTTCAGTCACTGAGTTGTGTCCACTTCTCTTTCCGACCCCATGGACTACAGCAAGCCAGGCTTCCCTGTCCTTCACTATCTCCTGGAGTTTGTTCAAATTCATGTCCATTGAGTCAGTAATGCCATCCAACCATCGCATCCTCTGTCTCCCCCTTCTCCTCCTGCCCTCAATCTCTCCCAGCATCAAAGTTTTGTCCAGCGAATCACCTCTTTGCATCAGGTGGCCAAAGTATTGGAGTTTCAGCATCAGTCCTTCCAATGAATATTCTGGGTTAATTTCCATTAGGATTGACTGGTTTGATTTCCTTGCAGTCCAAGGGACCCTCAAGAGTCTTCTTCAGCACCATGGCTGGAAAGCATCGATTCTTCAGCACTCACCTTTCTTTATGGCCCAATTCTCACATCCATACACGACTACTGGAAAAACCATAGCTTTGATCAAACAGATCTTTGTTGGCAAAGTGATATGTCTGCTTCCTAATGCTGTATGTATTTGTCACAGCTTTTCTCCTAAGGAAAAAGCGTCTTTTAATTTCATGCCTACAATCACCATCCTCAGTGATTTTGGAGCCCAAGAAAATAAATCTGCCATTTCCATTTTTTCTCCTCTATTTGCCATGCAGTGATGGTACTGGATGCCATGATCTTAGCGTTTTTGAGTGCTGAGTTGTAAGCCAGCTTTTTCACTCTTGTCTTTCACCTTCACCTTCATCAAGAGGGTCTTTATTTCCTCTTCACTTTCTGCCATTAGGGTGGTGTCATCTGCATATCTGAGGTTGTTTGTTTTTCTCCCAACAATCTTGATTCCAGCTTCATACAGCCCAGGCATTTCACATCATGTACTCATCATATAAATTAAATAAACAGGATAAAAATATACAGCCTTGTCATATTCCTTTCTCAATTTGGAACCAGTCTATTGTTCCATGTCCAGTTCTAACTGTTGCTTCTTGTCCTGCATACTGGTTTCTCATTAAATGGGTAAAGTGGTCCTGTATTCCCATCTAAATTTTCCACAGTCTGTTGTGATCCACACAGTCAAAGACTTTCAAGGCTTTAGCATAGACTATGAGGCAGAAGTAGATGCTTTTCTAAAATTCTCTTGCTTTTTCTATGATCCAGTGGATGTTGACAATTTGATCTCTGGTTCCTCTGCCTTTTCTAAATCCAGCTTGTACATCTGGAAGTTCTCAGTTCACGTACTGTTTATGCCTAGCTTGAAGGATTTTGAGCATTACCTCGTTAGCATGTGAGATGAGTGTGGTTATACGGTGGTTTGAACATTCTTTGGCACTGTCCTTCTTTGGAATTGGAATGAAAACTCATCTTTTCTAGTCCTGTGCCCATTACCAAGTTTTCCACGTTTGCTGGCATATTGAGTGCAGCACTTTAACAGCATCATCTTTTAGGGTTTTAATAGCTCAGCTGAAATTCCGTCACTTCCACTGGCTTTGTTCAGAGTGATGCTTCCTAAGGCCCACTTGACTTCACACTCGAGGATATGCTAGTGTTTCAACCCCATATTTCTTAAATAAAAGCTGTAGTATTATTATCTGTGTTTGTCCTTTTTCATTAAAACAAAAGTTTTTCCCTTCTTGATTATCTAAATATTTCAGATTTTGTAGTTAATAAAAAAAGGCAACCAGTGTTTTCAGTTTGTTGTTCATTTTATGATGCACTCTCAGAGTTATTTCTATAATATAAATACACATATGTCTAGGCATTCTTTTTTTAATTAAAATAATGGCAATATATTATACTCATTATACATCTTTCATTTTCACTTAACAGTGTATTTTAAAAATCATTCACAATAAGTTAGTAAAGATACTTCTGGTCTTTTGTGTGGCCGCATAGTATTTCATTGCTATTTACATTCATTTTTTTTTTAAACAATATCCTGTTGGATGCTTAGGTTGTTTCGAGCCTTTTTGCTGCCACAAACAGTGCTGCAGTGAGTGGCTTTATACATGGCCCATTTTCCACATGTGTGATTTTATCCTGATTAACTCCCAGAAATGAAAATGCTGGTCCAAAGGCAGGTGCTTTTACAATCTTGATAGAAATTGCTCCGTTGACCCCATTACTGGTGGTAACAGGTTATACTCCTACCATCCACATGTGAGTGTAGCTGTTACCCACAGCTCTGCCAACAGTGTTTCCTGAAACTTGCTCTGGCTTTCTGTGTAATCCTTCTTCCTTGTTTTACTCTTACAGGGGTCAGCAGAACTGGCTTCAGCTAGACCACCGAGTCCTTGACCACGATTTACCCAAGAAACCAGGCCCAACCATCTTGTGCTTCGCTGTGAGGTATGTATCCAGAGACATGTCCACCATCCCCTCGGGTCTTTTTTTTTTTTTAAGAGAAAAAAAAAATTCTTGGTGATCAGAGATAAAGAATTTTAAAAAAGAAGAGACCTGTCAAAAAAAATATTATGTGAAAGAGCTTCTCTGCTATCTTAGTCTGGGGAACGAGTTACCATAGATACGTGTAGAACTGTTTTCCTTTGAAGATGAAGGATAGACTCACCTTCCTTTAGTTTTCAAAGGCTCTTCAATCTATGTGAAGCTAAAAAACATGTTATATATTTCAATATATAACCTGCTTTTGACTCAACATACTTCTAGTTTTTATAATTTGAAATATACAAACACTATTTTACATATTATGTACGTATGTTTTCTAGAGACTATGGAAATAATTGAATTTTATACAGATTCACACCTTAATTGGAATAGGCAATAAAATGCAAACAATTGCTCATGGAAAGAATTACCTTAATGCAAAAATCTACATTCTGATTTCCTGAAGAGAGACTGCTGGGAAGGAATCCTTGATTTGTTCTCTGAACTCTGCTTGGGCAGATCACTTAACCCTACATATGGGCCTCAGTTATTTTCTCCTGACATGGATTCCATTAAATCAGTAGTTTCTTATAGTTGGCCAATGATAGAAATATTTTTTCACATTAAAGATAATAAAATGTTATAAAGAGTAACGCCCGTGTTCCTGTAGCCAGCTTAAGAAGTAAAATGTTACCAGCTTTGCTGAGAACCCCTTCTTAGGTACTAGCCCCTCGCCACTATCCTGAATTTGATATATTTTCATGATAAATTTGTTTTCTTGATCTGAAGCCAAATACGATAAAATAAGCTAAGGTAGAAGATTTCCCATAAATCTAAGTATGTTTTCATAAAGCTAGATCAACCTGAAGAATGGACCTATATTCTGAGCTTATGTTATTTTTTGGATGTTGGACTGTACTTGTTTTATGACATGTTGGTGGAGGCTTCATGTCTTTCTTTGGGGAGGAGGGTGGTTATACAATGATTGATTACCTGATAAAATCATGTCAGTTTCCACAAACACTGTTTTTTAACCTCCTTATGCTCCATGCAATTCAAAAGTGTCATAATAAGGTGTCCTGACTGTCCTACCTTTTTGTTTGTTTGTTTGTTAATATGAATTGATGGTGATTGAGGATGGAGGCTGCTCCTTATTCAGTAAATAAAGTATTGACAGCCCCCAATTTGTTTTCTGCTTTTTACTCTGAAATCTAGTTTAGATTTTTTTTTTCCTTCCCACCAGAAGTCACATTTTAAAACCCAGGAAGGAGGTAGCATAATGGTGATTTGTCCAGGATGTAGCCGTATGAAAAAGTGCACAGAAATCCTAAAAAAAAAAAAAAAAAATAGGAGTTTCCTGGAGTGTGATCTGAGTGCTGTGTCCATGGAAATGGAGAAGAAAACACAGACCAGCAGCAATAAGAAAAAATATATTCATTAGTAATTAAGCAGGGGTCGAAGCATAGAAAAACTTTCCTCTTGTATTGTGTAGGGGAACTGGCTCAACATAAATCAGTATCTTTTTTCATAAAGAATTTTATTATTACTGTAAACATTTCAAATTTCCTGAAAGTATAGAGTGAAAAAGAAGACTTATTCTCCACCAGGCTTCTCCCTTGCTTTTTCCCCAATTCGCTCTTCTTAGAGAAAAATAATGCTGATAAATTATTTGGTGATTTACTTTTTTTCCTCCCTAACCTGGAGATTTTTCCGTTGCTGTTGTTGTTCAGTCACTAGTGTGAAAGTGAAGTCGCTCAGTCATGTCTGACTCTTTGCGACCCCATGGACTGTAGCCTACCAGGGTCCTCTGTCCATGGGATTTTCCAGGCAATAGTACTGGAGTGGATTGCCATTTCCTTCTCCAGAGGATATTCCCGACCCAGGGATCGAACCCGGGTCTCCCGCATTGTAGACAGACGCTTAACCATCTGAGCCACCAGTCACTAAGTCATGTCCAATTCTTTGTGACCCCATGGACTGCAGCACACCAGGCTCCTCTGTCCTTCATCATCTCCTAGAGTTTGCTCAGACTCAAGTCCTTGAGTCGGTGATGCCATCCAACCATCTCATCATCTGTTGCCCCCTTCTCATCTTGCCTTCAATCTTTCCCAGCATCAGGGTCTTTTCCAGTGAGTCAGCTCTTCTCAGCAGGTGGCTGAAGTATCGGAGCTTCAGCAGATCTTTCCTTGGGTATAAAAAAGTCTAATTTACTTCTTTGCACATCCATAATTTAGCTGTTCAGGTTCCTATTCAGCTTGTAGGCTGTTTCCAGTGATTTATTAAAATGTGCATTGCAGCTAACATTCCTGTACTTCCATCTCTGTGCCACATGTAATGTTTCTGTAGCCTGACTACTCAGTGAGAGCTTTATGTCTTTGGAGAATTTAACAAGCACTAGTTCTTTGACCACTACTCTCTGATCTATTTTTTATCACAAAATGCCAGGGGAGAAAGTTCAGTCTTCCCTTCTGAGCAGTCACTCATAAGGCAGCCCTGTCTTTCCAAAGCAGGTTCTGGGGAGTCAGAAGTTGCCTGCTGCCTGTTTGTGAGTTTCAGCTTTTATCTCACAAGTGTCCCATCATCACTTAGCTTTACTTTCCCTTAACCACTGGCATGTTTAAAGGCCCTTATCAGGTTTTTAATTATTCACTTAATTCTTGCCAACTGTGCAGTGAGATCATAATAGTCGTTGTTATTATTCCAATTAAGGACTTGTTGTTACTTCAATTTAATTAAAGAAATGATAGAGCAAAAAGCATGCACCAAGGAAATAAGTGAACTGACCGAGGTCAGTGAGTGGAATGCAGTTCTTTGGGGGTCTCTCAAATGGGACGATGGCCACCGCAGTGAAGTCACTGGCCTCTCGGAGGGTCTCTAGCCTCCTAAGTAAACAGGACTGCTGCTGATACTTATGTCCTAACAGACATCGCCACTACCCACCCCAGGTTGCCTGACTTGACAATAGATGGGAGTCACTGAAGAATAGAACCAAAGAGCGTTTGACTGTATTTGGACACATAGTCACCATAGAAGCCTCTAGAAATACACATGATCTCTTGATTTCAAGGTCACTGCTTTTCCCATCAGCAGGTATGAGTCGCTTGCTCCTGGACACTGAAGTACACAGTGGCTGAGTGGTTAGTGCACACAAAAGAAGGAATCCCCACAGAAGCAATGTGTTATATCGATGTACATAACTGCTCTTTTCATTGCTAACAATTAAGAATATCCAAATGTAGGGGAATTCCTTCAGTGCTTTCACTGCTGGGGCCCAAGTTCAATCCTTGATCAGGGAACTGATCTCGCAGTGCAACAAAAACACATAAATAAAAATAAAGGTATCCAAATCCAACAGTAAAGATAAGTTCAGTAAGTGATGGCATTTTTACAGTGAACAAATGATCACTGTAATTGAAGCCATAAGATGAAAAGGTACATTGCATTTCAGAGCTTCTCCAGGAGGAGAAGGGCCACATATCTGAATCACTATAGGAAATTTTTTAAAGAGTCACCTCTCCAGTCCCCAAAACTTGCACTTTCCTGGCCCAGATTTTGATATCGTGTCCTAGAGATAGTGAGTGTGATCTTGGGCAAGTTGGTTGTGAATTAAAAAGAGATCAGGGGATACAAAATAACTTTGCAGAGTAATATGCAAATATAAGAAAGTATCAATTTTTTTTTCAAATTATAGTGTTTATGAAAAAGAAAAATACCATAAAGCTTTGCTCTGAAGAGGTTTCCTCTCTGTTAAAATGTAGCATTAACCTTATGGCAGTCACTGTGCCACGTATTTGACCTGTGTCCTTTCACTGGGCTTCCCAGGTGGCTCAGTGATAAAGAATCCGCCTGCCAATGTGGGAGATGGGGGTTTGAACCCTGGGTTGGGAAGATGGCCAGTAGTAGGAAATGGCAGCCTACTCCAGTATTCTTGCCTGGAGAATCTCATGTAGCCTGGCATATTGCAAAGAGTGAAACACAATTTAGGGACCAAGCAACAACATTGTTTCACTGTTATTCCTGAGCTAAACACTTGCATCTGTCAGATTTACAGGGAAAGACTTTCTTCTGGTTAATATCTCCCAGGATGCAGGAAGCAGCTCAGAAACACATGTAGCTTCTGCATGGAGGGAAGAAAACATTTCAAATGAAGGCACTTAGTTCTCCCTTGATGAATTTCAGAATTAAACCTTTGTCTTTGCTTTAGTTATAAAATCTCAGTGGTGGGTGCTAACTCTAGGTGTGACACATGTGTGTATTGACACCCCATAATTTATGTATGCACTGTAATTCATTTAACCCATCCTCTGTTTTCCTGTGAGTCCAAACGCCCCCAGGCTGCCAAGGGACTCCTCCAGGCCTGGGTTGTTATCGCAGCTGTAAATTATCTTCCACAAACACAAAGGCCTCTTTGGTAATGCAGCCCAGATGTAAGCATTTGAAAAGCTTGATAGTGAGCAAGCAGGCATTTAAAAATCAGAAGTGGGGAGGTTAGGGAGGGGATTGGGCGTGACCTCATTGGAAAAGCTCCCATCGCCTCAGGGGAGGAGGTGGCTCTGGCTGGTACCGCGCAGCTCCAGCAGAGCCAGGGTCTTGGTTCTTTCCCCTCCTGCTCTGCATTTATCATACTGCCTCTTGCTGGTTTTTTTTTTTTTTCCCCTTTCTTTCTGGTCTTCCCTCTCTTTTTCTCCTCCTCTTTCCAAACCACCTTTGTGAGGTTCAGGGACTGTAAGTGATTTGAATCAGAGGTACCAGTAAGTATTGTGTGTGACACTTGGGGCTGAGAATTGGCCATGTGTGGAGAGTTCTGGTAGGAGATGTGGGGAGACACTGCTACTTTTCAGTCAAAGTTGCTGCAAACACAGAATCTTTAAAAGACTTTTTTCAAGTCTTTTATCACCCCTTGGCCTGTTTCTGGAACATGTAGAAGGAGTTTAACTCAAGGAAGCATCATGACTACAACTCATGGGTCCACATCACTCCAGTTGTTTGCTTGCTTGTTTTTTAAAGGAAGACAAACATTTGAATACAGCACAACAGGTAAAGATTCAGGTGAAAAAAGATTTATTGATAGAGAAAGATGCTCCCAACATATTCTAGGGAATAAAAGCAGACCACAGGATTGCACTTATGTAAAAGATGTGAGTAGGAAAAACATTAAACTGTTAACAGTAATTAATCTCTGGGTAGAGTGATTTCCTCAAGGGAATCAACCCTGAAAATTCATTGTAAGAACTGATGCTGAAGCTGAAACTCCAATACTTGGGCCACCTGATTGGAAGAGCTGACTCATTGGAAAAGACCCTGCTGCTGGGGAAGATTGAGCACAAAAGAAGAAGCGGGCGGCAGAGGATGAGATGGTTGGATTGGATCACCAAGTCAATGGACACGAACTGGGCAAACTCCAGGAGATAGTGAAGGACAGGGAAACCTGGAATGCTGCAGCCCATGGGGTCACAAAGAATTGGACACAACTTAGAGACTAAATAACATAGAGTGATTATGGGAGTGATTTTTTGCTTGTCCATTTATATATTCCTACGATAAACACATTAAGTAATTTTTTTTTTTAATGCAAGTGTGAAGTGTAATAAAAGGAAGAAAAGTAAAGTTTATGGCTGGATATTTTAGAGCTGTCAACAGTAGGTGATTTACAGTAAGGAGAGGACAGGAAAGTTCATCTTTTCCCAGAGGAATGTGATTAAAAAGCACAGAGAAATAAAGGATTCCTTCTACCTTGGGCCCAACAGAGGTATTTGAGGCAGATGGGTGAGTCAGCCAGACCTCTTTGCCCACCACCACACGCCGATCTGAACGTTATCCCAGAACCTGGGGAAAGCATCTGTTGGTTGCCTTTGTATTGACTGTGACCTCCTGGCCTAACCCATACTTGAACTTCCAGGCCGTTGCTAAGCAGCCTCTGTATTTGAGGATCCACCATCCTCATTCATATGAGAGTTCCAGAAAGACCCGGAATCATTCAAAACACAAGCTGAACCTCCAGTCCACCTTCGTACAGGATTGCATTTCTGTGTGCTCCCTGGATTGCATGTCAGACAGCGTTTGTGGGACTCCGCTCAGTCTCCTCTCTAATCTGTCCTCAGTGTGACATCAAAAGGGCAGAGGGAAGCAGTAGTAGTATGAAGGGTGAAAAGGCTGTAGGATGCAGAAGTTCAGAGCTCGGCCATGAACTCAGGGATTCTGGCTAGCATTCCTTGGGGCCAGGTAATTCTTCACTGTAGGGAGCCAAGCTGTTGTATGGGATGTTTCCAGCATCCCTGGCCAGTAGCATTCTCTAAGTCAGGAAAATTCAAAAAAAGAAAGTCTTTGGGGCTATATGTATGTTTATGGGTGATTCACGTTTTTGTACAGCAAAAACTAACACAACATTATAAAGCAGTTCTCCTCCAGTTAAAAAAAATAACAAAAAAAAGTCTTCGCCATAACCGGATGTACCTCACTTATCCCTTAAAAACCAGTGCTTTCACCTTGCTCTTGACTTTTAACCCTAACTCTTCTGTGTATTACCTTGGTGGCCTTTGGCAGCCTCTATGGGCTCTATTTCTCATCTAGAAGACGTAATAGGAATTGACAGTAATACAGGGGGGTTGTTGGAGGATGTTAACATGTCATGAAGACCCTCACTAAATGTAAACTATTTTTATGATGTAAAAATAACAAAGACTGCCTCAACCACCTGTTCAGGGGGTTAAAAATTCCATAATGTGATATATGGTCATTGAATATGGAAGTTTGGAAACTGTCTGGCTTGGGTCTGACTCACTCTTTTTTGTTATTTTTTTAAAAATATTTATTTATTTATTTGGCTGCACCAGGTCTTAGTTTATGGCATGCAGCATCTTAATTGTGGCATGTGAGATCTAGTTCCCTGACCAGGGATCGAACCCAAGTTCTGTGCATTGGAGTGCAGCGTCTTAGCCACTGGACCACCAGGGAAGTCCCTGACCCATTTACTTTTACACTGAGTGGAAGATTTCATCATTTCTCCACCATTCACTCCGCCCAGCCATCACCTCCCTAAAAACAATTAACCTCTCCTTCTTCCTGTCTCCTCAGAGAGTTTGTCCCTACTTGCCTCATGGTGGACAGGGGCAGGCTGTTTTGCAGTTTGAAGCAAAGACGTGGACTTCACCATGGGACTGCAACACTTCTCATTGCCTGGGGCAGATGACTGTCCCCCTTTCTGCACCAGTCATAGCAAGGCCCTTACCCTCCTGTGCCTCCAGCCTTTCCCTGGAGTTATGCAGAGAGGGGAGCGACAGGGCAGGTTTCTACCGGTTCACCTGGAGGGCCCTCTCTGCTTTTTCTAGGGTTGCCTGGAAATCCAGAAGTGAGGCAGAGTTTTCCTGGCAGGGGAGCACAATGTAGAAGCCAACAGTGCTTCCCTTGGGGAGTTCTCTAAGAGTGCACCCCTCCCAAGATGAAAGGGAACATAGGGGACTCTCAGAGGTTCTGCATCATCCTTTGCAGAAAGTGAAATACACTTCAATTACCCAGCTGTCTTCAGCGTGCATCATAAGGCAGGACTATGAGGCTGCAGGGTCATTATAAGCAATAAATACAGATCTCTGTGTTCAGCATGTAGATTAGAACCTGATAGAAATCTACTTAGGCAGGTGGCTGCAGTAAATGCCTGAAATTACCCACAATAACTGAGTGAAACCAGGAACAAGGCATTTGAATGCAGCCCTCACTGGACACCAGTCACGAAGTCAGCATTGTGCAGAGTGAGAAATCATTGAGTCATTCCTGCCCAGGTTGCCTTCTTTGATGCTATCGCTCAGACAAAGCAAAGAGTCTAGAAAACAAAGGAAATATGCTCAGTTGGGGAGAAATCCTAAGTGATCAGAAGAATATTCGTTTCAGAGTGTTTTCCTATTCTTGGTCAAGATGGACACCTTTGTAGCATCCTACTTCCTTAAGAGAATAAGCTTAGAAAAGATACTGGAATTTCCATTCTTGTTTTTACAGTTGAAGTTTTAAAGAGGTTCCCAACTAAGTCCGCACCTTCTGTTATAGGTCTTCTTGGTAGACAGATAATAATAACATAGTAAAAATCACCACCACTCACTGACCACTGAAACAACATGTGAGATAAGGGAGGCAACAAGAGGCCAAGCAGTTTGGCCCAAGACCCCAGCATGGATCAGTGTTGGGGCTGGACTTCAACCTAGTATCTCCCCAACTCTGTGATGTTGACTCTTTTATTTTTTTGCCCCAATTTTTTTTTTTTTTTTTGGCCACACCTCACAGCTTATGGCATCTTACTTAGTTCTCTGACCAGAGATTGAACCTACACCACGGCAGTGAAAGTGCTGAGTCCTAACCCTGGACCACCAGGGAATTCCCTGGGGTGTTGACTTTTGATCATGATAAATAAATGACACAGGAGGAAAATATGGGCCACCTGCATGACAGTGACCACTAACGGATAGCCCAACAAACAATCAAGAGTCTTCTGCTTTTCAACCCACGTGTATCATCATCCGACTGACAGACCAGCCCCTCCTCCAACTTTGTCATGCCATTGAGGTTGATGTTCTCTTATCACTGATTAGCGATTAGGTGAACACCTGTCCCATCAACAGGAGAGAAAAATGCTAATGGGGGGACCATGAAAAGTAAAGACAACGTCTTCTCAAGAAGGCAAATTCTCAAGAAATTACATTTGTTAAATTGTATGAGGTCTGTCTCCAGAATATATGCCTAACCCAAAAGCTTGGGTTTGTTTCAAGGCTGAAAACTGAACTGTGGGCTTTGACTTCACAAAATCTTAGTGAAATCATTCACAGTAAGCATGCAAAAGGGAAACAGTATCCTTTTACCAAAACAAAAAAACCACCCTGAAACAAAAGGTCTTTATTTTACAAGTCTGGGATAGTCCGTTTCATTTCATGGAGAATCCTTAGATTCTGTTTTCAGTTCGTAGAACGTGTTGATAGGTGTGCCTAGGGAGCCGTTCTCCTGGAGAACCATATGTAGTTTTCAAACCCTCCATAAATATAGTCATCACAGTGGCTCCCTTGAGGGAGAGAGGGGACCATGGATTCTGAGAGTGGGTAATCTGACGCCTAGGCAGAAAGTTAGAAGGCAACAGGGAGGGTTGCCAGAAAGTACTGGAAAACAAGATAGGGACCTGTTTACTGGAACTAGGGTACAGTCAGGGACCCGGGCTTCAGAAACAAGAGGAGCCCGATGTCTAGTACGAAGTTATCTGTGCCGAGTTGGACACGTGACAAGTTGATTTGGTGCTAAGCCACCCAGCTCCCTGCATGTGATATTTTTAATTCTTGAAGACTAGAACGAGGTTTGATCTGGCTAACATGCCCTCCTCCTGGAATGCCCTTCCTCCCTTCGTTACCTGGTGAACTCATGCATTCTTTAAGACTGGGCTCAATTGTCCTAGGGGACAGCGTGTCCTGTGACACGGAGTCTTCTGGATTTCAGTTTGGCTGCCTTCTCCTCTTGATTCATAAGCTGACTTAATTGCATTGCTCCTTTGGGGCCCCTGGCCTTGTGTACATGTCATATTTCATTGTGATTATTATTATAGGAAAGCATCCTATCATATTGGTTGGGAGTAGGAACTTTGAAGTCTGAAAGGCCTTCATTGAATCATGGCTCCCCCATTTTCTACCTGGGTGACTTGGGGAAGTTGACTTTATGTTTGCGTCTCAGTTTCCTTATCTGTAAGATGGGTTAATAACTTGCTACCTCTGGTATCTGGTTTTGCTGAAGTTAAATGACAGCATGCATATAGAGCCCTGCATACTGTCCCTAGCACGTGGGAAGTGCTACTGACTTGGTTCTCTGGTTGCCAACAACAGAAACAAATTATGGCTAAGCTAACAGAATTGAAGGAAAACTGGACTAACAAGGCTTCAGAAAAGACAGGAATCCAGGCTCTGCAGGAATCTAGGGAGCAGGAGGCAATGGACAATTTCATCAGGGTACCACTGGCAGGACAAGAGGCTCCAACCATCTTTGATCATTAGGCTGTATTGGGCACTTCATAAAGTCCCTAATATGGCCATCCTTATCTCCACCTTATAGACAAAGTATCTTAGACTCAAAGCTTAGGCCACGTCCGCCAGGCCACATAGCATTAAATTCCAGAAAATGGATTTTTATTAGCAATGATTAGTGTTTGTTGCTTCACATCCTTTTGTGTTATCTCATTTAATTCTTCCAAAATGCTGTGAGGTAAGTGCAGTCATAACAGCAGTTTAGAGAAGACACAAAGAAGCTAACTAACTTGCCCAAGGCCACCCAGGTAATAAATGATGGAACTGGGACTCCATATTCTACATTCTTGATTCCAAAGCTGGTTTTTCCCTCCAACTGTTCATCTCCTCCCACCCCTTAATCCTTAACTTTCCCTTCTTGCACACCTAACACTCCAGTCTTCATTCAGTTCAGTCGCTCAGTCGTGTCCGACTCTTTGCGACCCCATGAATCGCAGCACGCCAGGCCTCCCTGTCCATACCATCTCCCGGAGTTCACTCAAACTCACGTCCATCGAGTCGGTGATGCCATCCAGCCGTCTTATCCTCTGTCGTCCCCTTCTCCTCCTGCTCCCAATCCCTCCCAGCATCAGAGTCTTTTCCAGTGAGTCAACTCTTCGCATGAGGTGGCCAAAGTACTGGAATTTCAGCTTTAGCATCAGTCCTTCCAAGGAACACCCAGGGCTGATCTCCTTTAGAATGGACTGGTTGGATCTCCTTGCAGTCCAAGGGACTCTCAAGAGTCTTCTCCAACACCACAGCTCAAAAGCATCAATTCTTCTTCAGTGCTCAGCCTTCTTCACAGTCCAACTCTCACATCCATACATGACCACTGGAAAAACCATAGCCTTGACTAAACGGACCTTTGTTGGCTAAGTAATGTCTCTGCTTTTCAATATGCTATCTAGGTTGGTCATAACTTTCCTTCCAAGGAGTAAGCATCTTTTAATTTCATGGCTACAATCACCATCTGCAGTAATTTTGGAGCCCAATCTTCATTAAGTTCACTAATAAGTGAGATAAACCCTTGTAAGTGAAAATAGAAAGGATTTATTCTCTTTCTGAAACCTCTTTTGATGATTCAACACTAAGGGTGGAATTTTTCAAATGATTTTTACCATCTCAGTGATAAAATCTTTCACCGCCTCTTAAAGCTGCTATATTTATTTCTCAAACATTTCCTTATTGTGAAAGAGGAAGAAAAATAAATAAAAAGCACAAATGCCCAAGGTCTATCATGATTTTGCAGAGCTAAGAGCAAAGCTCCCTGGGACTTCAGTTTGGATTTATCTTGACTCTCACCAGATTGAGAGCCTGTTCTCTTCCAGGATCCTAGCTGTGAGCTGTCTTCGGGTATTAAGTCTCTTCATGCATTATTCATCAGGTGGGGCCTCCACCCCGGCCCATTCCTGCACCCCAGAGGCCTGCCTTCAACCAGCCAGCTTTCCACCGGACTCTCCTCCCCTCCCCACCTCAGGACCCTCAGCTTTTTTTCCAAAGGAGGACTGGGCCTCACAGAGGCAACAAGCAAAGGCCCAGAAAAGGGAGTGGGGGAAGCGAGACCTAGAATACCCTGATTTGCATGAGAAAGACCAGTGTTAAGTGGGGAGCTTGGCTTCTAGCCAAGGGAAAGCCCAGCGCCTGGAAGGATGAGAGTGAAGGAAGGAAGGAGGACGTGATTGAAACTCTCCTAGGAGAGGTAACCAGGGGACCTCACACCCACCCTGAGTCTGAAAACCGTGGAGCCACGGGCCTCTAGGTTCAGTTATACAGTAGTGCTTTCTCAGCAGACTCCTGCTTTCAGCCCTCAGAGCTCACCTGGGCTTTGTTTCGAAGCTGTGGGAGGTATTGTGAACTCCCAGAAACTGTGTCAAAGGAACGGCAAGAATAAAGAATAAAATAAAATAAATAAATTTTATTTATATATTTTTATATAAATATATATTTATTTGTAAAGAATAAAATAAAGAATAAAGATGGATTTGCAGGTGGTGACCATTTTGGATTTTTCTCTCGCTCACCTTCCAACACACTGTAGAAGACTTTATCTGCATGTCTGCGCATATCCACATATATTCATACATACTTATAGGCGTGCATACATGTTGCAGATGGCTTTTAAAAGGGAGAAAAGGCACAACCATTCCCTAGCTCTCCTTAATTCTCTGAGAGAGTCTCTACATGAGGAAACCATGCAGAGAAGGGAAAGAATCTGAAGGAGTCAACTTCTGTACTGTTTTCCAGGTTTTACATTGAGAGCATATCGTTCCTGAAGGATAAAACCACCGTGGAGCTGTTTTTCCTGAACGCAAAGTCCTGTGTGCACAAGGTAAGGGCCCCGTTTGCTCCGGACTCCAGCGGGGCTGGACTAGCAGGGAGCAATGGCAGGGCCTTTGTTTTCATGTTCAAGTGGAGAAAAAAGGACATAATCTTTTTTTTTCTTCTTCTTTACATTTCTCCTCATGGACTATAGCCTACCAAGCTCCTCCATCCATAGGATTCTCCAGGCAAGAATACTGGAGTGGTTGCCATTTCCTTCTCCAGGATGTTTCACACAGACATACTATTCTCTGTGTTACTTTTGTTTATTAAACTTTTTATTTTGTTTTGCAGTATAGCCAGTTAACATCGTTGTGATAATTGTAGGTGGCTAGAAAAGGGACTCAGCCATACCTTTACATGTATCCATTCTCCCCCAAACTTCCCTCCCAGCCAGGCTGCCACATAGCATTGAGCAGAGTTCCCTGTGCCATGCAATAGAGGACATAATCTTCTTCCTTTGTGTATCCTACTCCATAAAACAAAGCAATACAGTTTTTTTTTTTTTTTTTAATGGAGAAAAGGCAGCTCTTCTCAAATTCTGGATCAGGAAACACACAGAATCACCACTGCCTGCGATGCTCTCATAACTCCACACAGAATGACCCAGAGGACACACAGGTGGAGCAGTCAGGCTGATCGAAGCCTCACAAAAGTCAGGCCAGAAATCTGTTCTAACAGAGTACACCCTACATTTATCCTACTTTGAAACCAGTCTTCCTTAAGGGGCCTCTGCTCAGAGCCCTGTGTTTTAAGGCAGAGTCTCAGTTATCTGTGGCAAAGGATCTGTTTTTTGCTTTATTGTTTTTCATTTGTATCCAAACCGTGGAGGACACACAGCTTTTATAAAATTCAGTACACGTGAATTGAGAGAAAAATGACCCCAGCTTGGATGTTGCAGCCATGCTGCGGTCAAATTGCTGTGGAAGTTTTAGACATTTTCCATTTTTAATCTTATCTCCTTGCAGATAAACTTTGCTTTAAAGACCTCTAGTCTGATCTCCTCAAACCACACCCCAGGCAAGGGTGGGGAGTCCCCGGGGCCAAGATAGGCTCAGCTGAAGCCCAGCTGCTTCCTTTATCTTCACAATGTTCAGGATCTCGGATCCCACACCTGCTTTCATGGCTGGTGGGAACCCTTTCTGCCCTCTTCTGGTATATATCGCCCTATATCTGAGGGGTGATGAGGGAAAACTGGTTGGTGCCTGGCCTCGAAAGACAAAGGGGAGACTGTGCATTAAGGCACCTGCGTTCATATTCCTCCTCTTGTCCCCAAAACGTTAAGGGTGGCCCACTGCATACATGGAGCTTTAATTAGTATAAGACTCGGCAAGGAGCAGAATTTTTGTTGTTGTTTTTTAAATAGCTTTATGGAGATATAATTGACTGAACATAATTAAAGTGTATAATTTTATGTCTTAATATAAGTAATACTCTTGAAATGATCATGACAGTCAAGATAGTCAATATATGCAGCAACTAAAGATCTGCTTTTTCTCACAGTAGATTATACACTTTCTAGAGTTCTATATAAGTGGAATCATACAGTAGACAATCTTTTTGTATTCTTTCAATGAGCATAATCACGGGAGTTGGTGATGGACAGGGAGGCCTGGTGTGCTGCGATTCATGGGGTCGCAAAGAGTCAGACACAACTGAGCAAGTGAACCGAACAGAACCAAACCGAACTTTGAGATTCTTCCATGTTGTATCAATAACCCTTTCCTTTTTTCTTTTTTTAAAATTAAAAAAATTTTTTTCTTTTTGTCTGTGCTGCGTCTTCGTGGCTGTGGGTGGGTTTTCTCTAGTTGCAGCAAGTTGGAGCTCTTCTCTATTTGCAGTGCTTGGGCTTCTCATTGCAGTGGCTTCTGTTGTTGCAGAGCACAGGCTCTAGAGCATGCTGGCTTCAGTGGTTGCAATAGCCCTTTCCTTTTTTATTGCCGAATAATATTCTATGGTATAACTATAACATTGTTTATTCATTCACCTGTGTGGCTATTTCTCCCTTTTCCTCCCAAACTTACTAGGATGTAATTGACAGATAACACTGTGTGAGCTTAAGGTATACAATATGATGATTGGATATGTGCATATATTTTGAAATGATCCATCCACCTGTTGATGGACGTTTGGATTATGCAAGTTGGGGAAATGTTGCAAGTAAAATTGCTATGAACATCCATGTATAAGTCATTGTATGGACACACACTTTTTTTTTTCATTAAAAAATTATTTATTTTAATTGGAGGTAATTACAATATTGTGGTAGTTTTTGCCATACATCAACATGAATCAGTCACGAGTGCACATGTATCCCCCCATCCTGAACTCCCCCTCCCATCTCACCCCCTCACCCCATCCCTCTGGGTTGTTCCAGAGCATCAGCTTTGAGTGTTCTGCTTCATGCTTCAAACTTGCACTGGTCATCTGTTTTATATATGGTAATATGCATGTTTCAATGCTATTCTCTCAAATCATCCCACTCTTGCCTTCTCCCACAGAGTCCAACAGTCTATTCTTTACATCTGACACACTTTCTTTTTTCTTGGGTAAATACTGGGAATAGAATGGCTAGGTCATGTGGGAGATGGGATTAACTTTTTAAGGTTCTGCCAAACTGTATTTCGAAGTAGTTGTGCTATCTTAAATTCCCACCAGCACTTTATGATATTTCTAGTTCCTTCATATTCTTGTCAACACATGAAATCAACATCTTTTCCTTTTTAGTCATTCTGATAAGGGTGCAGTTTTAATTTCTATTTCCCTGATGACATATATGATATTTGAGTATCTCTTATGTGCTTATTGGACTTCCCTGATGGCTCAGACAGTAAAGCGTCTGTCTACAATGTGGGAGGCCCAGGTTCACTCCCTGGGTTGGGAAGATCCCCTGGAGAAGGAAATGGCAATCTACTCCAGTACTCTTGCCTGGAAAATCCCATGGACAGAGGAGCCTGGTAGGCTACAGTCCATTGGGTCACAAAGAGCTGGACATGACTGTGGGACTTCATTTTCACTTTCACATGCTTATTTACACCAGTATATCTTTTTCATGTTTGAATCTTTTGCCCAGTTTCTCTGGGTTGCCGTTTACTTGTTATGAGTTTTCAGAGCATATACATTCTGGATACAAGTACTTTATCAGTTATATGGATTACAAAATTTTTTTTCCCAGTCTGTGGCTTACTGTCCATTCTCTTAACGTCTTTCAAAAACTAAAAGACTTTTATTTTGATGAAGTCTAGTTTATCAGTTTGTTCTTAGGGATTGTATATTGTATCTCTGTAAATGTTGCCTAATCCAAGGTCACAAAGATTTTCTCCTGTGTTTTCTTCTAGAAGTTTTAGAATTTTAGGTATTATATTTAGGTCTATTATCCATGAATTAATTTTTAAAATTCATTTTATCTATTTGTTTATTTTTAGCAGTGTTGAGTCTTCATTGCTACATGGACTTTTCTCTAGTTTTAGTGAGCAGGGGCTACTCTCTTGCTTGCTTCTCACTGCGATGGCTTCCCTTGTTGCAGAGCACAGGCTCTAGGGCACACGGCTTCAGTAGTTTCGGCACGTGAACTCAGTAGTTGTAGCTCCCAGGCTCTCGAGCACAGGCTCAATAGCTGTGGCACACGGGCTTAGTTGCTCTGAGGTCTATGGGATCTTGCTGGACCAGGGATCAAAGCCATGTCTCCTGCATTGGCAGGTCGATTCTTTACCACTGAGCCACCAGGGAAGCCCCATTTATAGCCGTGGTTGTTCATATTTTCTTATCATTTTGACATGTGCTGTGTCTGTAGTGATACTGCCTCTCTAGATCCTGATACTAATAACTGGTATCTTCTCTCTTTTTTACTTCTTATCATTCTGGCAAGAGGTTTATCTTTATTAAGCCTTGCAAAGAATCAGCTTTTGGTTTCAATGATTTTCTTATTAAAAAAAAAACCAAAAACTTTTTTTCTATGTCATTGATTTATGCTATGATCTTTATTATTTTTATCTTCTATCATTATTACTTTCTTTTTCTTCTTTTGGGTTTAGTTTGTTCTTCATATACCATTCTTCTAAGTTGAAAGCTGAGATCGTAGCATTTTCTGCTAAGTACTCATTTTGTATCCCACAAATTCTGATATACTGTGTTTTATTTTCATTCACTTCTAAATATTTTTAAAGTTCCTTTTGGCTCTTTTTTATTTGGAAGTGGAAGTCTCCAATTTCCAGAAATTTGGAGACTTTCAGGGCTCTTTATTTTTAATTAAATCCACTGTGGTCAGGAAACACATTTTGTGTAAATTAAATTTTTTAAATTTAATGTGACTTGTTTATGGTCCAGAATATGCTCCATCTTGGTCAATGGTCCATGTGCACTTGGGAAGAATGTGTACTCTGCTATCATTGGGTGGATGTTCTAATAAATGTTAACCAGATCAACTTGATAGTATTGTTGAAGTCTACTGTATCTTGCTCATTTTATGTCTAATTCTTATCTCAATTGATACTCAAAGCTATGATTGTGGATTTTTCTACTTCTCTTTGTAAGTTCTGTCAGTTTTTGTTTCATGTATTTAATTTATTTATTTATTAACACAATCTTTAACTGCTTTATTTTTCTTAGATTTTCCAAATGGACTCTTTTTAAAGTTTTCTTACTAGGGTATAAACATTTAAGAATGCTGTGTCCTCTGGATTATTTTTATTAAATGATCCTCTTTATTCTGATAATATTCTTTATTCTGAAATCTGTTTGATATTAATATAACCACTTAGTGTTCCCTTTTTTCCATCTCTTAGTTGTACTCTATGTCTGTATTTTAAAAGTGCATTTCTTACAGACAGTGTGTAGTTACATCTTGAAACTTTTTGTCCATTTTGTTTATCCATTTATCTCTTTTAAGTGCTTGTTTACTTTATTTGCATTTAATGTGACTGTTGATATGGTTAAGTTTGTTTGTCTTGATGTTTGCTTTCTATTTGTCCTATCTATTCTTTGTTCCTTTCTCTTTTTTTTTGCCTTCTTTTGGACTTATTGAGTGTTTTATGATCCATTTTACATCCTTTGTTGGATTATTAGTGTAACTCTTTGTTTTGAGTTTTCTGTGATTGCTTTAGGGTTTATAGTATACATCTTTAAATTATCAAGTCTACCTTCAATTTTATTATATACTGTACCATTTTACAGATAGTACAAGAACCTTATAATAGTATATTTCTATTTCTCCTCTCTCAACCATTAAGTTGTCAATGTCATACATTTTATTTTTAGTTGTGTTACAGATCCTTATGATGTTGTCATTGTTTTTGTGTAAAAATTTAATGTCTGCTTTAAAATTTTCTCTTTCTCACTACTTTGAACAGTTTGCTTTCTTCTTCATGCTTTCTATGATTGTGTTTACTGAGCATCTTGGACTTGTGTGTTTATAGTTTTTATCGAATTTGAGAATATTTCAGCCATGATTTCTTCAACTGTTTTTTGTTGTTTTTTTCTGTTCCTACCCATGCCACCTTTGCAAATTCTAATTACACATGTACTAGGCCTCCTGAAGTTACCCCACAGCTAAGTGATGCTGTTTTCATTTAGTTATTCTTTCTGGGTTTATTTTGATAATTCCCATTTCAGTGTCTTCAATTTTATTTATCTTTCTTTTGCAATCTAATCTGCCATTTATCCCATCCTGTCCATTGGAGTTTTTATCTTCAGAACTTTGATTTGGATTGTTTTAAAATCTTTCCTGTAGCTACATAACTTTTGGAATGTATGACTATAGTTATAATAACTGTTTTAATGTCTTCAGCCTGCTTATTCTTTTTTTTTGGCCGTGCCACATGGCTTGAGGGATCTTTCCCTGATTAGGGAACCTGGGCCCTCGGCAGTGAGCGTGAGACCCTCTGCATAGCTTCAAGACTCTCTCTCAGTGCAACTCTGTTTTCTCTAGCACTCTGTTCCATAAAATCCCATCCATTTGCTTTCCCGAGTCTCAGCTCCATCAGCTCAACTCCAGAAGTCCACCTTGCTCTGTCTGGGTTTCCCCTTCACAGCCAAGCGGGGATAGTTGGGGTTTACCTCATTCACGGTTCATGGTCCTTTGCTGCCTGATGTACACTGTTTTCATGACTCTTGTTTCATATTTATTGTCTAGGTTTTTTTGTTTTTTTCAGGAAAGAGGGTAAATCGAGCCCCTGTTACTGCAAAGCAGAGTTTTTTGCTAATTCTATGAGAAAAGTAGAATGTCTCCAGCACCAAAGGCTTTGTGACAGCCTCTTTTTCTGAAATGTGGGTTTCTTCAAGAATGCATTGGGTTGCCTGATAGACATCTATATAGCCAACACAGCATTTACTGAGTCAGAAAACATTTCATAAATCATGGTTAGTCATCATCTCTTATGGAGAGAAATACAATTACCCCTTGTGATATTTCTCACTACCTAGCTGGCCAAGGTCCAAAGAAATAGTCTCCTTGATGATTTGTTTGCTGTGCTGCTGCGTCGCTTCAGTCATGTCCAACTCTGTGCGACCCCAGAGACGGCAGCCCACCAGGCTCCTCCGTTCCTGGGATTCTCGAGGCAAGAACACTGGAGTGGGTTGCCATTTTCTCCAATGCATGAAAGTGAAAAGTGAAAGTGAAGTTGCTAAGTCGTGTCCGACTCCCTAGCGACCCCATGGACTGTAGCCTACCAGGCTCCTCTGTCCATGGGATTTTCCTGACAAGAGTATTGGAGTGGGTTGCCATTGCCTTGATTTGTTTACTCTGTCATTAATAAAAAAAAAATAAAGGGATGAAAAATTTAACTCGATATTTCTCTTGTAGTTTTTTCTGCTAATCCTGGTGATCTTAAGGAAGTAGAGTTCTTTTAAATTCTCTTAGGTCAAGAGCTCCTTTCTAAATGAGAATGTTTAATGACCTGTCAAAGAATTCAGGACTTTTATAAAACATGGTGTTGTAAGACACTATGACTTGCATTATTGGGGTAATTTTTTTTAGATTCATCTATAGGAATTTACAGTTTGATATTTTCTCTCTAAGTAATATGCAAATAGCTAGTTACATACAATCCCAAGAGATGTTACAAGATCCAGTAAATAAGATAACAGGATTGGGCTGCTGTTTGTTAACGATGTATGATAATTTAAGAACATTCTGCATAAGGAATATCTGAATCACAGCTACAAGAGTAAATAAGTTTTATGAGAACATAGTGTCAGCAGTAGAACATAGGTGGATGGTGAATGAGTCTCCCTTCTACACTATTCAGGGGACATTCTTCCCACCAAACATGTTAGCCTCTCTGTTAGCCCCTAGCCATTCTTCTTCCTTTCTGCCAGACAGCTTTCCCCTTCCACTAAGGAGAGAAATACACAGGCAGGAAAGACAGCTATTATTTTCAAATACACACAAAATCACCATATCTTTTTGCATGCTTGGTTTGTAAGAAAGATGACTTGTGATGAGGGTTAATACAGTCACTGAAGCTCTGTGTAGCTATTTAAATATGGATTTATATTCACAAAATTCAGCCTCATGATCTGTCATTGGAAGCACTGGGTGGTTTGCAATGCTTTTGTAAATATTGTCGCCCCTACTGCATAGTGAATGAGCCATCTTGTTGTATTAGTTGCCAAGTCGTGTCTGATTCTTTCGTGACCCCATGGGTTGTAGCCTGCCAGCCTTTTCTGTCCATGAGGTTTCCCAGGCATGAATATTAGAGTGGGTTGCCATTTTCTTCTTAAGGGGATCTTCCCAACCCAGGGATCAAATCTATGTCTCCTGCATTGGCAGGCGGATTCTTTGCCACTGAGCCACCTGGGAAGCCTGGATGAGCCATTGGTTCCACTTCAGTGCGTTGAAAGAAAGATTGTGCCTCATTTCTGATTTGGGTGTCCTAGGTAGTCTGAAAAAAGGACAAATATTTCTCACTTTTATTTATTCCAAAATAATCTCCCATGTTACAGTCAAGTACACATAGGGCATTCAGTTAATTGTTGATTAATTCAATAAGTTGAATAGATATTATTGATGATCAACCCTTGATTCCCAGGAAATCAAGAGATAAACAAAAGCAGCTTATCTGATATATAGTTTGATTAGTATTGAGTATGAAATACATCTAAATATGCTAGGAAGTTGAACACCTAATATCCTAAACAAAAACAAAAACATGTTCCAGCTATTACTGAATAACATTTAGCAATCCTAAAGTAACTCTATTTACAATTTTCAGCAAAGAATGAGTGAGGGCTCCAGTGATTAGGACTCCACGCCTATATTTCAGGGGAAAGAGGTTTGATCCTCAGGAACTAAGGTCCTGCAAGCCATGCCACACAGCCAAGAAAGAGTGAAAAATGATTCTGTAAAGAACAAAATTTCATGTTTAACCTAATGTTAAAAGAAAGTGAAAAGATCATTGGATTTTTCTCTGATCTTTTTAGATATCAGTTAAATATCTGTTTCTTCTAGAAAACTGGTTCTGGTAGACTTCAATTATGAAGGCACTGGTGTGTTAGCCAAATCCAACCATCGCTAGAGCTCAGTACATATGAGTACTGTATTTATTCTGGAGGTATTTATTGCGTGCCTGCTACCTGCCACCCCATTTGAGGCTATTTGTAACTAGAAATGCTTCAAGGATCTCTTGATTTTTCTACTGGTATTTTACATCCCAGTATTTTGATCCCTTAAACATCAGTGAAGATGAAATTTGTTCTCTGAGGAAAAGTATACTTCAGCAATAGTCATGACAAAATCTGGTTTAATGTATGCTTGTCCTTATAAAGTAATCTAAATGGTGTGTTTCTGTTTTCTATGACCTGCTGAAATTTGCAATAGGAGAAAATAAGTTAAGAATCATACCGTGTTTTGATCTTGACAAGGAAATGTAGCTTTAAGGGAAGACCTCAGGGCTCAGGCTGCCCGTGAGCCACAGCAGCCGTGTGATCTTAGGAAAAGTATTTAACCTTTCGAAGACATTTTTCCCCTTTCAGAGTGATTCTCTGAGATTACAGCAGGTCTCATGTGTAACCTTTGACTCCTTTTATCAGATTGACAACAAATGCTCATTTAAATGACCAGGCTCCTACCTCTCGTCACTCTCCAGATCACAGACTTAGGATTGAGTGGGGAGCTGGGCATCAGTCTTTTCAACAAGGTTCTTAGGTTATTCTCCTGAACACCTTGGATGAAGAACCATTGGATTTTCTGCGTGGTAAACATGCAGAAAGTTTAAATACATATTGAAACTCGCTTTGAGAAATATGAATCAAGGTCCAGTGATAAGACTTCAGAAAGATGCCTTTTCATGTCTCCTCCTCTTCTTTTCTGGTAGTTTGAAGAAAAAAAAAAAAAGTGGAGGAAAAAGAAAAACAAGAAAGTGAAGGAAGGGGTGAAATGCATTTCCAGCTCTGAGACTAAAGAGAAGAAATAAACATCCAAAGAGCCTTTTCTCTACATTATCATGAGCCAGCAGTGGGCTGGGTGGTATGCAATTAACCATTAATACATTTGCTCCTCCTATAGCCCTGGAAGAAGGAAACTGTCCCCTTTTCCAAATAAAACAACTGAGGCACAGAGAAATTAAGTAGTTTGCTTAACGTCACAGAGCTATTATGTGGGAAAAGTGACCTTGGCAAATTATACCAGCAGGAGACCCTGGACCTTAAAAGCACCTTCCATTTACCTCAGCTGCCCCTTTTAGGGGATTGCTCAGTAATTTGGAACTCAGGAGCTGTTGTTATAGAATGAGCTGGTCATAGCACTAACAAGTATTGAGTACATATGATTTGCTAGGCACTTACTCTGTGTATTCATGCATTCAGTTCTCATTCCAACCCTAGTATGTAAGAACCTATTAGGTAAAATCTATTATTGTCCCCCATTTTACAGATGGGAATTTTGAGGTACAGACGTTAAATAACATGCACAGACTCACATTGCTAATAAGTGGAGGAGCCAAGATTCACACCAGGCAGTATGATGCCTGAGTCCATGAGGTTAACCATGACACATCCTGCCTCTAGATGGGTGACGGTTGTCTGCCCACTGCCCATGAGGGGGCATATTTGTGGTATCCTCAGTTTAAGCTCCCTCTTTCCCATGTTCTGAATGTTGTTGTTCACGTCGATACTCTTAGCTTACGGTTAATAAGGTGCCTCTGCTCATTAGAGGTCAAATGGCTTTGACCCCTTTGACAGCCTGGGCTAGGGGACAAAGCACTTCTGAAAGAAGATTTCAGAAGGGTGCTCGGGTTGGTACAGAGTGTTTGAAACTGCCCGTATGGTTCAAGAGTTCCCCAGAAGAGAGCTGTTGTCTGAGTTGTCTGTTAAGTGAAGGCTCCCAAACCTGTTTGGCTTCCTTGGGGAGAATGCAGAGGGGGCACACCTTGCCTGCACACAGACACCACCTGTGCCAGATGGTGATGATGGGGAAATGACAGTAATGATCTGAGGAACCTGGGATCCCTCTGTGTCTGGGCTGTTGGACAGCCTGCTTGGAAAAGCCTCAAATGCCTGAGAAACCCTGCAGATTTGCCCTCGGTGATTTTTGCAGGTCTCTTCAACCATACCTGTGATTTAATAATCAAACCATTTATCACTACCATACCTTTGAAGACATGGTTGCAAAATTAAAATAGTATTGGCCACCTTATCTCTTTGGGTATATATGTTAGTTGCTCAGTCCTATTCAACTCTTTTTCAACCCCATGGACTGTAGCTCGCCAGGCTCCTCTGTCCATGGGATTCTCCCGGCAAGGATACTGAAGTAGGTTGCCATTTCCTTCTCCAGGGGATCTTCCTGACCCAGTGACTGAACCTGAGTCTCCTGCATTGGCAGGCAAGTTCTTTATAATCATGAGATGACAGAAAATGGAAAAGCAGATGGGGTTCAGTAGGTGCTCTGTGGCAGAGACCATGTGTGGGCAGGGGTGGGCATGAGGTGGAGGATGGGAAATGGACTTACTGAGAGCTCAAACTGATTTTTTTTCCTATATTGACTCCTCTAAGCCTCACAACCACCAATGCTGTTATTTATTATTACTTTAACAAATGAGCAAATGGAAGCATAAATAAGGTAAAAAATTTGACCATGGTTAAACAGCTTATACCCACTCCAGTAGTCTTGCCTGGAAAATCCCATGGATGGAGGAGCCTGGAAGGCTGCAGTCCATGGGGTCACGAACAGACACGACTGAGCGACTTCACTGTCACTTTTCACTTTCATGCATCGGAGAAGGAAATGGCAACCCACTCCAGTGTTCTTGCCTGGAGAATCCCAGGGACGGGGGAGCCTGGAGGGCTGCCGTCTCTGGGGTCGCACAGAGTTGGACATGACTGAAACGACTTAGCAGTAGCAAATAGCTCATTAGTAGTGAAGTCATCACTAGGTAATCTGGCTGCAGAAACAGTAGTATTTGTCTTCATTCTTTCAATAAAAAAAATTATTGTGTTCCAATTAAGGGCCAGGATTCTACTGAGTGCTGTGTTATCAGTGGAATGTTTAGTAATGCTGCCTTCCCATGGCCCATGCTGTCTTAAAGAGTCTCTCATTTGCACATTTGTGTGTGGGCATGTGTTGTGTTCGTTTTAAGGGCAATATGATGGTTTGTTGTTAAGTCACTCAGTAGCATCTAACTCTGCAGCCGACCCCATGGACTGTAGCTCACCAGGCTTCCCGTCCTTTTCTATCTCCCAGAGTTTGTTCAAATTCATGTCCATTGTGTCGGTGATGGCATCCAACCATCCCATCCTCTGTCATCCCCTTCTCCTGCCTTCAGTCTTTCACAGCATCAGAGTCTTTTCTAATGAGTCAGCTATTTACACCAGTTGGCCAGAGTCTTGGAGCTTCGGCTTCAGTCTTCCAATGAATATTCAGGGTTGATTTCCTTTAGGATTGACTGAATTGATCTCCTTGCTGTCCAAGGGACTCTCAAGAGTCTTCAATAGCACCACAGTTTAAAACATCAGTTCTTCCATGCTCAGCCTTCTTTATGGTCCAACTCCCACATCCATACATGACTACTGGAAACACCGTAGCTTTGAGTATACGGACCTTTGTTGGCAAAGTGATATCTCTGCTTTTTATTACGCTGTCTAGGTTTATCATAGTACTTTGAATAAATGTAGAAATACGAGTGAGCCACACATTAGGAATGCTATTAAAAAAATAAGAGTTATTGCAGGGCTGTCTGATCACATTTATTCTTATCCTCCCTTTTACCCCCTTTCTTGACTGAGACCTTATTAGGTGTGCCCTTTCTTCAGGAGACACAGGGAGAGCCTCAGCCCCAAGCACGCTTTGGCCGCACGTGCCAGGTTAGAACATGCTGCACAGTGTCCTCACTCTGAATGCTGTTTGCGTGTAAGTGTGTGAACCTGGGGCAGCTCACCAGGCTCCTCTGTCTATGGAACTTTTCATGCAGGAATACTGGAGTGGGTTGCCATTTCCTCCTCCAGTAGGCCTTCCTGACCCAGGGATCAAACCTGCATCTCTGTGTCTCCTGCATTGCAGGCAGATTCTTTACTGCTGAGTCACTGGGGGGCCTATTGCATAGTATACATTTTTATTATCTCTGAGAGCAAGATTATGGAAGGATTTTTGCTTTCTCAATAATGCTTTTCTAAACATTTTTTAACAAGATACTTGAATTTGTTTTATATAAGAAAAACAGATAAAAACAATCAATGTCCTTTATCTCTTTTAAACTTTATCTCTTTAAAACTGCATGAAGAGAATAAAACCATTGTGCTGATCATTCTCCCTCCATTAGAAAAAATACGCAGTTATCTTTGTCACTGGACAAAGCTAAGTGGAAGCTGAAAATTCCTAATTGCTTTATCTAGAAAAGTAAAAGGTCTACTCTTAAGACAACTGACTGTAATTTGTCGATTGTAATCAGACGCTTTTCTGTTGTAAAAATATACTTGCTGATTGTAGAACATTTAGAAAATGCAGAAAAGGACAAAAAATTTTTAGGAAGGAATCAATCCATAATCCTGATACCAGCACATTAGTCTTGTTAGTTTCACCTATTTCTTTCTTTGAGGTATGTATTTTTCTTTGTTGGGATCAGTTGCTGCCTGCATTTTACATTCAGTGAGACTTTAAAATTTTTAAGTATTTTGGCTACGTTGACCTCATCTAGTCTAACTTTTCTTCCTATTATCTATATATTCTTGTGTTGTAAGGGCCAGGAGTCAAGATGGGGAAGGATTGCAGGGTTGCTTTGAAAATTCGTGTTTTCATTTCTATATTTAATATAGACTTACACATAGGGAGTAGGGACCAGGTGTTTTTATATATTGGAAACTCTAGAACCTAGAGGTTAGGTAAAAGGTTACTGAATGAATGGATAAGAGAAGGAGCGAATGTTTAAAGAATGAACAAATAGATTCATTTGTTGAAGCATTTGTAGGGTTGAGGCATTATTTATTTAATTAAAAAAAATTTTTTTTGGCCATGTGGTACCGTGTGGCATGTGGGATCTCAATTCCCAAGCAGGGCTCAAACCCCTCTCCCTACATTGGAAGCACAGAGTCTTAACCGCCAGACCACCAGGGAAATCCCACAATTTGAGACATTTTAGAACATAAAATCAGCAAGACTTCATACCTCCCATCTTGGCTTGCCCCTGCTACCTAGAGAAGCAATATAATGCAGTGAGGGAGAGGTTGGACTGAAACCAGACAGTCTGGATTCAAAAACATGACTTTGGCTCTAACCTTGGCATGTTACTTATGTTTTTAAGCCTCAGTTCTATTGACTGTAAAGTGAGGATCATAGTTCCTACTACCACGGATAAATTAATATATACCAGGTGCATAAAACAGTGTCTAAGGCAGACACTGTTTTGCTATTAACATTTATACAGTTATTGCTACTGCTCTGACATATCAAACCCCTTCATAGGACACTCAAGCCCCAGCTCATCACTCTAGCCTCTCCCCAGCTCATCATATTCATACTGAAATAACTCCTAGTTCACAGATTAATACCGGCTTTCTCAAGTTTCAGTGCACTTTTAATATATTTATTCCTGTGCTGACTGTCTTTCTCTTCCTCATGTCCTTCTTTGTCTGCTGAATGTTTCTCTTGTCTTTCGTTTCCCTCTGATCGATTTCCACTCATGCTTCTGAACTCAGCTCCAGAGTCCCCACCCCTTAACTGATTCTTCCCTTCCCTTGTGCACTACTGCCAACCCTATCCTGAAGGATTTAAATTCCTCCCACTTTGAAAATATCCTCTAAATACTTCTGTAGCTCTCCTCCCATTGTGGGGAATTACTCATTTTTATACCTGCTCCCTCTGCAACTGGATTGACACCTTAGGACCAGGCTCAACTCTTATTCAGCTTTACATCCCAACCTCTGGCACAAAGACAGGCCTACACTATAGACCAATAAATATTTGTTAAGTGACTAAAGTCAATGCAGTTTACATTCACAACTAAAATGATCTGAGTTTGCAAAATTGGCTTTTTTAAAAAATTATTTATTTTATTTGGAGGCTAATTACAATATTGTGGTAGTTTTCGTTGAAAAAGATTGAGCCAGATTGAAAAGCAGTTCTGAGTAACAACCTTAAGATTAGACCTTTCCAGCTTTCTATCTTAATTTTGTTTTCACTGCCTAAGATGGAGCCAGTGCTCCTGCATTCAATTTTCCAGAGTTGATATTGTACCTGCAACCCTGAAATTTAATATACTGAACCTATTGGAATACCATTTGGTGCGCCGCATGATCGGATTTTAAAGCACAGGAGTTTCAGCATAAGTACTGTAATCTCTGCTGCTTTACTTACTGTAAGGACTTTTTGTAGACATTTAAGAGAATTGCTGTAAAATCAGCTACAGGGGTAGGTTGACATACTTCTCTCCTCTTCAATTCAGACATTTTTCTTGAAATTTCAAGGAAATAAGTCATCAAGAAATTGATTGGCTTTAAGATGGAGGAGCTTTGCAAGTGTATGCAAGGGGAGTCCAGTTAATTGTAAAACCTCATTTTAGCTAAGTCTTCCAACATATTCTACCCCTGCCATTCAGTCAAACTCTGAATAAAGTCAAAGTTACGATGTGGTCATTGAGTCGCTCAGCCACGTGCAACGCTCTTCTACCCCATGTGCTGCAGCACACCAGGTTTCCCTCTCCTTCACCATCTCCTGAAAGTTTGCTCAAACTCATGACCATTGAGTCAGTGATACCATCCAACCATCTGTCCTCTGTTGTCCCTTACTCCTCCTGTCTTCAGTCTCCCAGCATCAGGGTCCTTTCCTGTGAGTCAGCTTTTCTCATCAGGTGGCCAAAGTATTGGAGTTTCAGCTTCAGCCATCAGTCCTTCCAGTGAATATTCAGGGTTGATTTCCTTTAGAATTGACTGGTTTGATCTCCTTGCAGTCCAAGGGACTCTCAAGAGTCTTCTCCAACACCACAGTTTGAAAGCATCAATTCTTTGGTGCTCAGTCTTCTTTATGGTCCAACTCTCACATCCGTACCACATAAGCAGCAGCGAAGAAGGAGTGGAAGAAAAACTGGAGAAATGAGTCATCCCAAAAGTCAATATGAGGTCATGAGTAATCAACCTGTGACTTTTTTGAGCGGGAAATAGTCTCCTAAAACCTAGAACAATATTTGATAATATATTATTGCTCCAGCTGCCTGTTCATGACAAAGAGACTTTTTAAAAATAATTTTATTTATTTATATTTATTTTTGGCCACACTGGGTCTTCATTGCTTTGTGCACGCTTTCTGTGGTTGCACTGAGACGGGGCTGCTCTCTAGTTGCAGTGCACAGGCTTCTCCTGGTGGTGGCTTCTCTTGTTGCAGAGCACCGGCTCTAGGCATGTGGACATCAGTAGTTGCAGCACATGGATGCAGTAGTTGTGGCATGCAGTCTTTGTGGTTGTTTCTCACATGCTTAGTAGTTGTGGTGCGTGGGCTTAGTTGGTCAGCAGCATGTGGGATCTTCCTGGACCAGGGATTAAACCCCTGTCCCCTGCATTATCAGGTAGATTCCTATTCACTGTGCCACCAGGGAAGTCCACAAAGAGGCTTTTTAAAAAGTACATATTCATAGTAAGACTTATGAATGTCCCTGTTTACAGTGCCTTAAAAGAGAGGAATTAGTCTCAGCTCACCTAACAGAACATGAAGCGTATTCCTCTGTAACCAATCCCTTACTGTCAGCATCTCATTCATGACTCATCCTGGAATTATTCCATGTAGATCAACAACCAACAATTTGAGTCCTTACCAAGGACTAAGATATATCCAGTCTGTCTGCTAGCCTGGTAGAGTTTTAGCATTTGGAATTTGAGAGTGTTTGCCTATGTGAATGTGTGTATTTTAATCCTCAAGCTCAATGTCAAGGTGCTGAAATTATTTAACAGGTCAGTAACAGAAACTGAATTTTGCAGGATGTAAGTCCTGTCTACAGAGAGGTGAGCACAGTTTCTCAAAATAACTAGCCATCAGTATTTACCCAGTGAAATCACTAAGCTAAACAGCAGAGTTGGTTTGAAGACTAGCCAATCCATGAGGAAGAAAGAAATCGAATGCCCTATTTTAAAGGGCTGTTGGGATTTTATAATCAATATTTCACTCTTCCTTGTTTCATGTGGTTTTCCCTCTATGTTTTCCTAACATTTAAATTACGCGTCTTATATCGTGAATATTGAGATCTGTGCTGCCTCGTGTATTTGTCTAAATGAAAGTTTTTGTAATAATAGCTTATAACACACATCAATTGTAATCCTCAGGGACCTGTCACATGTGCTTTTTCACTTGCCTTTACCACCTCTGTGAGGTGCTAAAGAGGAAATTGCTGAGTCCTTGGATGAAAAATCCAAGGCCCACTCAAAGAGGCAAGAGGACATGGTCTTAGAGTATAAGGAAAATGCACTCAGTTGGCACTGCCTGGGGTAAATTTACAAAGAATGAATTATTTGTTCATTGATATTTTGCCAGCACGAGTAGGCACTCAAATATTTGTTGACTACATTGAAAAGAGCCACTAAACGTCGAGCTGGAAGATGTGTATTTCATAATGGTGCTATTTAATGTGACTTACCTTAGAACATTTAAACTTTTAGTAAATACTTTTTTGGCAAATCATCTCAGAAAGGGGCCAAAAAATAGCATTGTAGCTAAATTGTCACTCAAAAAAAAGTCATAAAACTTAAAAATTGCACAATGAATGTTTGGATGATGGAAAGAGAAGGTAGATGGTCCATTCAGCTGAAAATATAATATCTTAAAATCTAAGAATGGATGAAAAGACTCTGGAAGATATTTTCTCAATTTATTATAGAAATCAAATTTCTTTGTATGGTTCCTGCTTTGGAAAATGCTTAAGTTGATATCCTTGAAGACTGAAATGTTGTATTTCAAAAGGAATGTAGCAAAGGAACTTCTAAAAACTAATTTACCCATACCCAGTACTCTTGCCTGGAAAATCCCATGGATGGAGGAGCCTGGTAGGCTGCAGTCCATGCTAAGGGTCGGACACAACTGAGCGGCTTCCCTTTCACTTTTCACTTTCCTGCATTGGAGAAGGAAATGGCAACCCACTCCAGTGTTCTTGCCTGGAGAATCCCAGGAACAGGGAGCCTAGTGGGCTGCCGTCTATGGGGTCACACAGAGTTGGACATGACTGACGTGACTTAGCAGATTCTCTCTGTGTCCATCCATTTCCCTGTCCATCTATCATCTATTTTTTTCAACCCATGCTAGAAATAGATGTCATTTGCCTTTCTTCCCTGTTACATATGTTTAAGAGACCTAAGGAGGAGGTTTGCAAAGCAATCTTTATACTTTTCAGAAAGAAGAAATTGAATGGGAGACTTTCATTTCGTAATTAAAGAATCCAATATAAATTCATTGGGAAATAAACCAGGCTACCCATTTCATTAAACCTGTCGAATCAGCCATAAATAGTTACAGTTTTAAATTTACTAAGAATGCATGAAACATATAAGAGTATGAATTACATCCCAGCTGGAGTGAAGTCAGTAAATATTTAGTGGCTATTAGACACTAACCAGGAGTGTTTTTTTTTTCACTCATTGGAGAGACCAAAGTATGGGCTCAATACGTACCATGGCAAAGGTGGAGGGCACTGTGGAGGGTTGGTCCCAGCTTGAATCCTGACAGTACCACTGAAAGGGTAGGTGGCCTTAAGTAAGTCTACTGTGATCTCCTAGTCTTTAGTTCCCTGACCTGTGAACTGAGGTGATATTAATATCTCCTCATAGGGTTGTCCCAAGGACTCAATGAATTAATATATGTCCACCTGTAGGAACAGATCATTAGCACTTACATGTTTCTGATTTTTGTTAATTGACAATATTCTTCCAAAATTCCCAAGGGGACTTTTATAAGCTGTTACCATTTATAAGAAAGTGTTAGTCATTCAGTCCTGTCCCATTCTGCAATCCCATGGACGGTAGCCCTCCAGGATCCTCTGTCCATGGAATTCTCCAGGCAAGAATACTGAAGAACTTGAGCATAAATAACCACAATTATGGCATAAAAGGAGGATGTTGGTAAAAACAATGTAAATGCGGCATACTCTGTTGGGAAAAAAAAAATAAATGGGAGGACCTATCAAATGGAGGCACAGTAATCTAAAAATAAAAGTATCACTGAATGTTCACTCCTGCAAAAGAGCATCTAGAATATTAGGATAAGATACTAACTTTGGTGGGGCTTATTTATTCAAAAGCTTTATTTTAACATCATGACCATAACTTTCTTTCTTATGATTAATCCTTTTCTCCCTCTAATCATCCTTGATTATCTTGTAAAGCACCTTGCACATTTTTTTTTTAATATGACTAGTTTTTCTCCAGGACACTCCACTGCTACAAATTCAAATTTTAATCATAAATCGGTGCCAGGGTGCATTTAAGCAATTAGAATGCTATAATTAACATCTGCTCTGTATGTAATCTAATAATGCATAAAGATAAGTACAGAAGCAGAGAGCTAGGTTCTGAGTGTCTAATGATGGTTACTCATCTGTTCTCCAATTGTCTCCCCTCTTATTTATCAGCTGTGGGTGCCTTGAACCTCCATGCCTATTAGCAGCAGAACCTGACCTATTTAGGCTCCCCTTTCTTGAATCTCTTAATGATTTGGCTGTCGATCACTACACCTCTCATTTTCAGAGCCGTCTCGTGAACACTCACTCCCTTGCTTTGCAACTGTGTTGGTGTGAGAGTTCATTAAAGGGATTCAGATATTGTTGGCTGCAGCCAGTCTCTCTGATGTTTGGCCATGTGACAGTCTCATTCTTCCTGGGTTCAAAAGAAGTAAAGCAGAGCCTCCAGATCTCAGAATAGGAGGGGAAGTAAAAAGAATTAGATGGAGGAAGACTCAGAGTTCTGATGATATTTTTTGCAGCATCATCTGGTAGAAACTTGTTATTGAAATGTTTGGTTGTTTTTTTCTAATTATAGATTAATTCATTTAAAAATATTTATTGAATGTCCACTATGTGCTAGACACCACACAGGTGCTGTGTGTACAGAGGTGACTTGCAACGTTGTAAACCAAGGGTCCCCAGCCTCCAGGATCTAACGCCTGATGATCTAAGGTGGAGCTGATAATACAAATAAAGTACACAATAAATGTACTGTGCTTGAGCCTCCCAAAACCACCTCCTCCAATCTGTGGAAAAATTGTCTCCTGCAAAATGTCCCTGGTGCCAAAAAGGTTGGGGACCACTGACTTAAATAGATCTCTGCCCATGTGGGGTTTAGAGTTTTATGAGATTAATACCATATTTCACAAATCGTATCTAATACACAGTTCGCATTCACACCGTCTTAGTAATTGACTTTTGAGCTAGTTTGTTGCTTTGGTGTTTTCCTTTTCGGGACCAGGATCCATCTAGGATCACACATTGCTTTTAGGTGTCATGACTCTAGTCTCCAAAATGGGAAACAGATGTCCAGTCTCCTTGGCTTTTCTTACTCTGGTGTTTTTTAAAAGTAAAGGCCTTTTGCTTTGAAGAATATCTCCCAACTTGTGAAATATGGATTTGTCTACTTCAATGATTCCAGACATACAGCATGTTGGGTATGTCTCCAAATCATCTGAGAGATTGGCGAAACTACAGACACCCACAGCCTGCCCTGTTTCATCATATCCTGCTTCATGAGTCTGGGCCTCTGCTCTTTATGGCTTTCTTGGTAACTCTACTATACAGGAAAGTTTCAGAGCCATGGGTCTAATATAATTTCTTTGTGGCAAGAATACTACATAAGTGATGTTATGTCTTTCTCAGTGCGTCTCACAAGAGGCTTGCAATGGCAGTCGGCTTTGTTTTTGGTTAAGGTGGTATCTGCCTGGAATTCCCTGGTGGTCCAGTGGTTAGGACTCAGCACTTTCACTGCCATGGCTTGGATTCAATCCCTTGTTGGGGAGCTAAGATCCTGCAAGCCTCACGGTGCTGCTAATATCTGCCAGATTCTCTTTGTCTTTTCTCCTTTGTAAGTACTAACTTGTCTGGAGTCAGCACTTTGAGGCTGTTTGACCATCCTGTTTCCCAACAGTCTTTGACACAGTAATCTTGGCCTCCAGGGGTATTCTTGCCTAAGCCAGTTAGTTCTGTGGTTGTTGTTATTGTTCAGTCCCTAAGACCTGTCTGACTCTGTGACCCCATGGATGCAAGCACTCCAGGCTCCTCTGTCCTTCACCATCTCCTGGAGTTTGCTCAAATTGATGCTCATTGAGTCGGTGATGCTATCTAAGTATCTCATCCTCTGCCACCATCTTCTCCTTTTGCCTTCAATCTTTCCTAGCATCAGTGTCTTTTCTAATGAGTTAGCTCTTTACATTAGGTGACTACAGTGTTAGAGCTTCAGGAACAGTCCCTCCAATAAATATTTAGTATTAATTTCCTTTAGGATTGACTGGTTTGATCTCCTTGTAGTGCAAGGGACTCTCAAGAGTACTCTGGTTAGTAGTATGATATACATTGTAAATGGTGATTCACTATTTCAGTCACCTTCAATATTTATTAGCAGTCATCTGTAAAGAATAATTTTCCTGTCTTCTCTCTACCTTTAAAAATATTTTTAAGTATCAGCATCAACTTAGGGACTGTTTTTTTCCCCCTCAGTGTATTTTAATCTCCTCTCTCATGCATTTTGATCCTCTAACTGCTCCCACTGCCATAGCCTTGGAATCAGCC
Source organism: Aepyceros melampus (assembly GCA_006408695.1). Lineage (NCBI taxonomy): Eukaryota > Metazoa > Chordata > Mammalia > Artiodactyla > Bovidae > Aepyceros > Aepyceros melampus. The sequence continues at coordinate 304,189 of SJXQ01003381.1, forward strand.
CTTTTGCTTTCAGTGGAGAATGATATCTAGAAATCAGAGTCTCATTGGAACTTCATTCCAAGAACAATAATATGTGCCACCTGTCCACCAAAAAATAACGTGCATTTCACAAACCATACCTGGGCTCCACCATGGAAAAAGATGATCTGATTCACTTATTCTTATTTCCATATCCTTTTTTCTCATTTCCATATCCATATATTCAGTTCTATTATCCTCCCACAACCCAACACTAATTCACATTCTCATACTTTTTTCTCTTGGCTCCTGTCTTCATTGTGATCTAGTTTCTGAGAAGCAGTCCATCCAGATACTTTGGTCCTACTGCTTATGTCTGAAACTGTGATACACACCCCCGAAAACACCTGCACTTGGTTGTTCTCATGGTTCAGATAGCTGGAAATCAAGGCAAAGCAACTGTAGAGTGAATCAGGACACATCCATCCTTTTTTAAAAGGGAAAGATACAAATGCTCCCTCTCATAACTTTTTCGGCACTACTCTTCTGGTTGATATTCTACAAATATTCTGAGTACTTGCTGTCTGCCAGGCAGTGTTCTAGGTCCTGGAGATATAGCTAGGGCCAGAATAGATAAAAACCCATGCCCTAGGATCTGAACCTATTAGATAGAGGTGATGGTGGATATGGAGAAAGACAATAAAGAAGATAAGTAAGGTTATACTGCATTTGAAGGTGGAAACACAAATGAACTTGCACAAATTGAACACATGCATGTGACTAGCATCACTGTCGAGGAAACAAACATTACCAATACGTGAGAAGTCTCTCACGTGTTTTTCCAGTCATTAATTCCCCGACTACCAAGACTTATATTAGCATTTATTAGTTTGGGCTGATTTTGTATTTTATAAAACTGAAGTTCTACAGTTTATACTTTTTAAACGTATAGCTTCTTTCACTCAAATTATATTTATGAGATTCATTCATGTTGCTGTGTGTAGTTGCAGCCAGTTGATTCACTTCCCCCACTGAATGGCAGATCAGAGTATGAATATACCACAGTTTATTGGCTTCGCTGGTGGCTCAGCTGCTAAAGAATCCACCTGCAATGCAGGAGACCGGGTTCAATCCCTGGGTTGGGAAGATCCCTTGGAGAAGGGAATGGCTACCCACTCCAGTATTCTGGCCTAGAGAATTCCATGGACTGTATATCCAAGGGGTTGCAACGAGTCGGACACAACTGAGCAACTTTCATTTTCACATTTACATAAATGGGCTTTTGGGTGGCTTGCAATATTTGGTTATCACAAGTAGAACTGCCATAATGATCCTAGCACCTGCTCTTTAGAGGACATATGTAAACATATTTGTTATGTGCGTACCTAGGAGTAGAATTGCTGTACCATAGTGTGTGTGTGTGGTATGCTTTAGTCGACCTTACCAGAAAGTTAGTCCAAAACTAACTTAAGTTGGTCCACCAGCCATGTTTGGAAGGAGTGCTTTTTTGATGTGTTAAGTAAGATGTCTTCTTTAGCACAGTGCCATCAGTTATACCCCATACATTGCAAAGAACTGAACCAAAATATTATTTACAAACAATTTCATTACGTGTCTAGGAAATAAAATTAAATTGCCCAAAGTTTATTAGCATTATTGGCTTTGGTGAAGAAACTAAATATAAGTTAAATACACTAAAAATAATAAGAAGAATCCTACATAAGGATAACCAGATTAGTAGAATGAAAAAAAAAGTGGCCCATTTATATAGGAAAATGTAAAAGACTCATTATTAATCCTGACACAGGATGTAGGTGATCTTCATGTTATATCATAAAACTTTATGATCACTTTAGAGCAGTTTCAATAGAGATGTGTTATCGTTTCAAAGAGGAAGACAAATTACTCTATCTTTTTAAAAACTTGATGAGATTATTTTTTAAATTTCTTTAAAAACATAAGTGGAAAAGAATGTCAAAGATTATTATGGAAAGTTAAAGCCTTTCTCAGATACTGAGACATAGTATAAAGGAAGAGTGATTAAATGTTATGGAACTACATGAAAATGGAGCAGTGTCCCAGACCAAAGTAGAGAGCCGTAGATGTAATGATATATAAGGATGTAAAAAGCAACACGGTAAACATCAGTGTAGAGAGATTAACACTGTCTTGAGGGGCTACTCTTCATGATAAATGCTTTATATTTATACTTCATGCTCCAGACAACTCAGTACTTCAATATTATCACTCCCCATTTTGTGGAGGAAGAACTGAGGAGTTTCAGAAAAAAATTACATACTCAAGGACCCATAGATTCTTCCAGTGTGGGAGGCACAAGTCCAGTCTGACTTCACAGGAGAAGGAGAGAACGCCAGAGGGGAACAGCTTAAAGGACACAATTTCTGCTCCATAGACCAGACAAAGCATTAGTATTGGCAGCTCAAGTTGTAAAAATAAATTCTCAAATAGGTAAGTGAAAAAAGGGGTCATTTCACAGATAGGCCATAGTAAATAATAGGCAATTGCAAGGGAAATGCTGAAATTGTTTAGTAATCAAAAATATACAAGCTGAAACAATTTGCAGTATTATTTTGCACCTTTCTAATTAACAAAATCAGTTTTTTAATTTGATGTGGTTTATAAAATATATATACATTTCCCCAAGGTGAAAAAATTAGTAAGCATGTTTGATATCTTGATCCAGGTGATGGTTATGTGAGTATATACACACATCAGAATTCATCAAGCTGCACAGAGTTGTGCATTTTACCATATATACTTCAATAAAAAGGGGGAAAATACTCTAAAATGTGTTAAGTGATGAGATAAGAATTATTTGTGAGAAAACAAAGGTGGAAAAAATTAGATGCTGCCAAGTTAAGGTTAGTGTAAAACATTCAACATGGTGAGTATAAAGCATTTAGCTACAAATTTGAAATACACTTTCCCTTAAGAGCCCACGCTCGAGGGTGTTACAGTCACTTACATAATGTCCAATGGTCATTAAGGTTAAAAACAAAGCAGCTGCTGAAAAGAACATAGTTATCACTGGTCCTAGGAATCAGAAACTGCTCTCATGGGTTCTTGTAAAGGGATATTATACGGTGTAATGAACCATGTCCTGAACAACACACCTAAAGTTATTAAAATAATGAGTTTCTGAGGCATATTTCTTATTTTGTTTCTCATCATAAGCCAGAAGAGTGGTGCTGGAACACAGTTTAAAAAGGAAAAAGAGTTTTACCTGGGGAAATCCTTCTGGTTCTGGTTTGTAGGTTTCTGATGATTCTAGCTTAATCTAGGAATAAACTTAGTGAATCTAGAGCAATGGTTCTCAATTCGTGTTCCCAAAGGAACCCTTTGGCAACTCTGGAGACATTTTTGGTTGTCACAACTTGGAGAGGCTGCTACTGGAATCTCATGAGCAGAGGCTGGAAACGATGCTTAATACTCTATGATGTATAGGACAGGCCACCTACCTCCATGAAGAAATTATCTGACTCAAAATGTTAGTTGCACTGAGGTCAATCTGAAAGAACAAATGGAAACAGTATTCACTGAGACTATCCTCTGTGGACATTGCCTCTCACAACTAGCTTGGAGAAAAAGGAGAAAGTACTGGTTTATTTACACATGGGTAAAAGGGAGTGCAAGTATGGTATTTATGGCCTGGCCCTTTAGGGGCAGGATAACTCCTAGAAAATAGGAAATTTTATTTTCTATCACTGTTCACCAGGCAAGTATGTTTTTATGGCCTAGCTAACCTAGTTCTAACAAGAACTGTCTTGTTAGATGGTAGGTAGGTATTAAATGTTTATGTGGACCCTTCCCTGCCTGATTGTATACAAAAGTAGTCAGCCAATTGCTCTGGTTTCTCTAGCCTGGCAGAATCCTCCCTTCATGTAGACATGTCCACAGAAGGTATTAGAGAGGCTCCCAGGATCCTCTAGTACCAACTCATTCATTTGTATCCTTACCCAATAGTTCATCTCACTGTTTGCAGGCTTACTAGTAAACCAAGGTAAGAGCATGTAGGTAGCAAACAAAATATTTTTTACAGTTTTTGAACTTTAACCAGACTTTGAAGTCTGGCCCAGCCTAGCAGTGGATACAGTCAATACCAATATTAAGATGCTCCTTTCTGTCCATCTGCGGTCACTGATTGTCTCTGATCCACATCTTCCCATTGTCATTCATCATCAAGGAGATCCCTTAGTTTGGAAAATCCCTAGGGCGAAGTCTTTGAACCATCCTTCATCTCTTGCCCACAGAAGGATGATTGTATTTCCATTAGATCCAGTGAGGAAGGAAGCAAGTAGTTCTCCAAAAGAATGGGATGGTCTGAAAGTGGGGTAGGGGGAAGTCAGGGTGGAAGGGAGAGGAAGTCAAAACAAATAGATATCCAACACTCCAGAAAAATACATCCATTTTTTAACAAGCTTTTTATTTTTAAATAATTTCAAACTTACAGAAGAGTTGCACAAATAGCACAAGAAATGCCAGTATGTTTGCCAAGCCATATTTATCAATTGTTGACATTTTCCACATTTGTACTGTTTCTCTCTCTCCCCCCACACACCTCCAAATGTGTTTCATTGTTTTTCCTGAATCATTTGTGAGTAAGTACACTATTTACCCCTAAGTATTTCACGGTGTATTTCTTGGGATTAAGAACATCTCTTATAAAACCATATGACAGTGATCACATTCAAAACACTTAACCATGAACCTATATGTTGCCTAACATACAGTTCAGTTTTCTATCAGTAGTACCTTTATAACAGCTTTCCCTCTTGATCCAGAGGGATCAAGCATTTGATGTAATACACAGTATTTAGTCGTTGGAACTCTAACCTTCTTTGCTTGCAAATAGTTCATCAGCCTTTCTTTGGCATTCATCACAGTGACATTTTCGAAGAGTACGGGCCAGATGTTTGCCTCAAGGTTCCTCATAATTAGACCTAGTGATGTATTTTTGGCAGGAATACTACCCAGCAGTTTGCTGGAGTCAGTCAGTACCAGCTCTGAGAGCCAATTCTCACATAACTTCCCAACGCTGTGTTCTGTAATAACCATAATGACAGCTTGAAATCGACTATGGTGGGAAAAATCAACAAATTCTACAAATCAGTTCTTGTACCCCCTTCCCCATTTCTGGTGGTGAAACATTTACATGTACTAGCACAGCACTGGTAGCCCAGGTGGTAAAGAATGTGCCTGCAGTGCAGAATACCTGGGTTCAATCCCGGGGTTCGAAAGATCCCCTGGAGAAGGAAATGGACTAGATCCCCTCTAGTATTCTTGCCTGGAGAATTCCTTGGACAGAGGAGCCTGGTGGGCTACAGTCCATGGAATTGCAAAGAGTTAGATACAACTGAGCCATACACACACACACACACACACACACACACACATTCTTCTCAGTACATATCATCAGAAGGTATGTGATGCTGGTTTTCCTAATTACTGGTGATATCTCATCCCTTGGGTAGGATAGTACTTGTCAGGTTTCACCACTGAAGAATTACTGTTTTCCCCTTTGTAATTAATTTTCCCCTGTGGAATAATCCTTTGTGATTATGTAAATATTCTGACCTGTTTCTCTTCTAATTTTCACCCAATTTTTTTTCTTAGATTTTCTTATAAATTAGTTTTACTTGGTTTTCTTAGCGTTTGAATATATACCAAATGAACTGCATTTGAATATATATCGATATATATTTTTAAAATCATTATTTTTATTTACTGAAGTTTGTTGCCTGCATCAATACTGCATCAATCAGTACATCAGTACTATAATTGTTGCAAACAGTAATTTTTTATCTCTTTCATTTCTTCTACATTTATTTGTTGATGTTCTACAAGTTTTTTTTTTTTTTTTTTGTAGATTTAACCCTAAACTAATAGACTTGGAAACAAACTGGGATTTCTCAACATTTTATCAAGTAGTTCTCAATCCTAATGTCTGTGACCAGATTATTAATGTTCACTGCTGTAGTTCAGAATAAGTTTCCATGGAGGACTTTATCAATACAGAAAATGCAGAATGGGTCTTCAGAAATAGCTTTCTCATTCTACTGTCAGTATGTGTGTTTGATGGTGATATGTTGTCCTACTAAGTGGCACTGGAGTCATTTTTCTGGCCTCATCTAATTGCATTTTTACCAGAAGCAGGCTTTTAGAAGATTCCTGGTGAGATTTGCACTGGAGTCACAGCTAATTCAGTTAACTAATGCATGGTAGAGCAGAAAGAGTGCAGAGTCAACATCTGCTGGGCGATTGAGTAGCACACTTCTCCTTCCTGTTCCTCAGTGCCATCAGTGAGGACGTAAAACCACAGGAGTCATGTCTTCACTAAGTTCCCTTGCAAGTTCTAAAACTTTTATTCTGTTCATCTACTTGGGAATCAAAACCTAGAGTTCACCTCATTAGCATGATGTCTTGGTCAACTGGGCTAACAAGCCAAGGACAAGGATAGGATGTCCAAAGTGGAGCCCGAACCCAGTGGCCTAGTGATGGAATCCATAATCCGGTTAAATTAGCAGTGGGAGTGTAGCCCCAGCACTTGGTACTGTTTCATGTTACCTCTGTGCATTCAGCTACATCATTTGACTCACGCCTCCACTTCTCTTTGTTTATCCTTGACAGTCATGGAAACCCAAAAGGATCCATTACCCCTGTCTTTGAGGTGATCCCTTTCTCAAGTGTTAGCTTGCCCAATACCTATAAGGTTACCTCTGTTGCCATGGTTGTAAGTAGAAGAAATGTTCTATCCAAGAGCAGACTTCAGTTTCTAAAGAACTTTTACCCTTCAGGCATGAAATTCTAGAGTTCTGTTTAAGTCTTAATTAAGCTTCACCATATGAAAGCACTGAGAACCAGGCAAAATCGTATTATTCTTGGTTCATCCATTGTTTGGGATGAACTCCACACACAGGTCAGATAACCTTGACAATCAGTACTGGAACTTAAAATATGTTGCCTTGGATTTCCAGGACACTGGTTAACTAAAAGGTGAGATGGGGGCTAAGATGTTTAAAAGAATGTGGGGCTTTGCCAAACCAGGCATTGTCCTCTCCTCCTGGAATGAGATTTTTCAAAGACCCTACCTCTGCATTCCCCCTGTGCCTTCCTCCACCACAGTTGTGTTGGGGCCACTGTGTAGGTGGCTGGAGCGGCCAAACAGACTTAACTTGAAGGAAGTAGGGAAAACCACTAGACCATTCAGATATGACCGAAATAAAATCCCTTACAATTCAGATATGACCGAAATAAAATCCCTTACAATTCTACAGTGGAAGTGGGAAATAGATTTAAGGGACTAGACCTGATAGACAGAGTGGCTGATGAACTATGGACAGAGGTTTGTGACACTAAATACAGGAGACAGGGATCAAGACCATCCCCAAGAAAAAGAAATGCAAAAAAGCAAAATGGCTCTCTGAGGAGGGCTTACAAATAGCTATGAAAAGAAGAGGAGCTAAAGGCAAAAGAGAAAGGGAAAGATATACCCATTTGAATGCAGAGCTCCAAAGAATAGCAAGGAAAGATAAGAAAGCCTTTCTCAATGATCAGTGCAAACAAATAGAGGAAAACAATATAATGGGAAAGACTAGAGATCTCTTCAAAAAAATTAGAGATACCAAGGGAACATTTCATGCAAAGATGGGCTCAAAATGGTATGGACCTACAGAAGCAGAAGATACTATGAAGAGGTGGCACAAATACACAGAACTGTACAAAAAAGATCTTCACGACCCAGATGATCACAATGGTGTGATCACTCACCTAGAGCCAGACATCCTGGAATGTGAGGTCAAGTGGGCGTTAGGAAGCATCACTACAAACATAGCTAGTGGAGGTGATAGAATTCCAGTTGAGCTATTCTAGATCCTAAAAGATGATGCTGTAAAAGTGCTGTGCTCAATATGTCAGCAAATTTGGAAACCTCAGCAGCAGCCACAGGACTAGAAAAGATCAGTTTTCATTCCAATCCCAAAGGAAGGCAATGCCAAAGAAGGCTTAGACTACCGCACAATTGCACTCATCTCACACACTACTAAAGTAATGCTCAAAATTCTCCAAGCCAGGCTTCAGCAATACGTGAACCATGAGTTTCCAGATGTTCAAGCTGGTTTTAGAAAAGGCAGAGGAACCAGAGATAACATCCGCTAGATCATCAAAAAGGCAAGAGAGTTCCAGAAAAACATCTATTTCTGCTTTATTGACTATGCCAAAGCCTTTGATGTGTGTGGATGACAACAAACTGTGGAAAATTCTGAAAGAGATGGGATTACCAGACCACCTGACTTGCCACTTGAGAAATCTGTATGCAGGTCAGGAATCAACAGTTAGAACTGGACATGGAACAACAGACTGGTTCCAAACAGGAAAAGGAGTACGTCAAGGCTGTGTATTATCACCTGCGTATTTAACTTCTATGCAGAGTACATCATGAGAAATGCTGGGCTGGATGAAGCACAAACTGGAATTAAGATTGCCAGGAGAAGTATCAGTAACTTCAGATATGCAGGTGACATCACCCTATGGCAGAAAGTGAAGAAGAACGAAAGAGCCTCTTGATGAAAGTGAAAGAGGAGAGTGAAAAAGTTGGCTTAAAACTCAACATTCAGAAACTAAGATCATGACATCTGGTCCCATCACTTCATGGGAAATAGATGGGGAAACAGTGGAAACAGTGTTAGACTTTATTTTTGGGGCTCCAAAATCACTGCAGATAGTGATTACAGCCATGAAATTAAAAGACATTTACTCCTTGGAAGGAAAGTTATGACCAACCTAGACAGCATATTAAAAAGGAGAGACATTACTTTGCCAACAAAGCTCCATCTCGTCAAGGCTGTGGTTTTTCCAGTGGTCATGTATGGATGTGAGAGTTGGACTATAAAGAAAGCTGAGTGCCAAAGAATTGATGCTTTTGAACTGTGGTGTTGGAGAAGACTCTTGAGAGTCCCATGGACTGCAAGGAGATCCAACCAATCCATTCTGAAGGAGATCAGCCCTGGGATTTCTTTGGAGGGAATGATGCTGAAGCTGAAACTCCAGTAGATTTGGCCACCTAATGCAAAGCTGACTCATGCGAAGCTGACTCATTGGAAAAGACCCTGATCCTGGGAAAGATTGAATGTGGGAGGAGAAGGGGACGACAGAGGATGAGATGGTTGGATGGCGTCACCGACTCAATGGACATGAGTTTGGATAAACTCTGGGAGTTGGTGATGGACAGGGAGGCCTGGTGTGCTGCAGTCCACGGGGTCACAAAAGAGTCGGACACGACTGAGCGACTGAACTGAACTGTGTAGGTGAAAAAACCCACAGGTGAGGTTCGTATTTGCCTTCCTACTCCTCTAGAGCTGTCCCAGCTTGGTACTTTTCGTACCTCAACTCCTCATTTCAGCATTTTTAATATTTAATGACTCTTCTAAGTTAGAGAAATATTTGGCAGCTTATTTAAAAGTATCTGAGGTCTTTTTATCTGCTGGACTTCCATTTACTAAATTGAAAAGTTGGTGTGTAAAATAGTGTTCAAATGACTCATCTAAGATTCCGATGAAGCAAAGGAGTCACAGGGTAGCAGAGGAGTTGGCAATAATTTTCAATATATTTTATGCATCTTTTTTTTTTCTTTAATATTTGAACTAACACACTTGATCTCCTCTCCGATTTTAAGACAAATTTGACTTAACGAGGTCAGGTCTAGTTTCAAACTCAAAATGTTTTTCAGCCCCCTCCCCCGGAATCTCCCCTCCCTCTGCATGAGTTTCTTTTTCCTTGAAGAGAAGGGATTCAGCCTTTCTAAAATTTAAATCTTGATCAGAGCCTTCCTCACCTGTTGGATTAACTGCTTCATCATCTTTCACCAGATTAGAAAACCACTGTCTCTTGCCTGAAAGACAGAGGCCAATTGATTTCTGCAATCAACCTGACTTCTTTGATTTTATAATCTGTTTCTAGAGATTATAGGCAAGCTTTGAATTCCAAGGCTCTGGGCCTGTCAGCTTTTGAAGCAAAAAACTTTGAAGCAGATCCTCTGCCTCAGGTTTCAGAAAGAATACTTAGATGTTGGAAAATGGAGTTAATTTGTTTTCATTCTGTAATAGAAGGGAAACACAGATAATTATCACTGCTGACATTGTAACAGCCCCGATTTGGGGGTTGTATATTTTTATTTTATGAGTTCTAAAAGAATTATTACTAGTTTTTGTGGTTTTTTTTTTTTTTTTTGAGAAGCCCAATCAAGTCATTTGGAAACTTGAGAGAAAAGCATAAACCTTCCAGAAATTCTCACTGAGCTAACTGCTCCTATAAACCTACCTAATGTGCATTTACTTTAAAACTACTAAATTACTTACCACTGATACACTTGGTGTAATTACAAAACTCTTCAGCCCAGATTCAACAGGTAGAAAGGAGAAAGAAAATGTGCAGGGCAATTTGCAGACCTGTGTTCTTAAATACTATGCAGTCTGACAGGATTTACACCAGGAGAGGGTTATATGAAATTGTTTTAGCATGTGGTAATGCTTATAAGCTAGCATCTTACCAAAAAAAAAATGTTTTTTAAATAATGACCTTAGTCTACTACTCAGTGTTGAATTTATCATACAATGCAATAATGATATTTACTTATGTCATCACATTTAACAAAATAAACGAAGGTATATGTGAGTATTATTGATAGAGGCAATCCCCCACCCCACCCCCACACACTCTTGTGCATCCCTTCCTGAGTAAGATTCCTGTTAATTACAGCCTCCAAACTCCTGTTCTTCTTTGGGATCTTAAAAAGTAAAATACTGGAAAAGGGATAAATTAGGATTCATCAAACTTCAGTATAAAGCAATAGAATTTTAATCTTTTAAGCATTTGCTGTAACTGGTTCTTAAGGCTTTACATTTTCTCTATAAAACTATAAATATTAATTCAAGAGTCTCATTGACACAGAAGTGAAACTTACATTTTTTATAATATTTGCATTGTGTATGTATACCAAAATAATTGCTATGATGCAGGAAAACTAAGAAAAGCAGAGTGTAAATATGAACTTAGATAAAAAGTATTCATTCATTTAGAGTCTGTCTGAATTTTCAGTCATGTGTGTTCCTTCCAGAATACTGCTCTCAAAACACAATTTCCCACAGCTAATTAAAGCGCGCACTCTCTTTCTCTTTTACACACACACACACACACACACACACACACACACACACGCTGTGGCTTCCCCTTAACCCTGGAAGCGTCTCTCCACGCCCCCCTCCCTTTCCTCTGGAATGGTATGATCTGCATTTGATCGTAAACTGGAGGTGCCAAGCTGTGACAGCTTCCCGAACTCCACAGCCGTTTGCTACGACCTAGGGCAGCCTGTGCTCAGTGATGCTTTCCTTTTCCTCCGACAGGGGCAAATCGAAGTAGACAGCGAAACTCTCTTCAGGTTAGCGGCACTCATTTTACAGGTAAGAATGGACAAACCGCTTTTCACCCGCTCTTTTTGTGTATTGGGGTTTGTGAACTGCCTGAAATTCTGAAACTTTTGCATGGGCCAGTAGCTGATGTTCTAAAATCGCCTGGTTGTTTGCCAGAATAAGATGTGAGCTACCGTTTTCTGTTTTAGTGTGGTTTGCATGATGAGGGAGAATGTGGCATTGTGTGTCTCAGAAGAAAATGAAATTTAGACTTCACTGAGGAAGGAGCGTTAAGACCATATTCCTGGCAAAGAGCTCTGGGTGACTTGAATTTGGGAGGCGGCAGTTGTCACAAAGCTGTAATTTGCATTTAAATTTAGTAACTTTTGTATACTTTTTCTTGGGGTTGAGTTAAAGAGCCCTTTAATTCTTAAAGGCATGCATAATAGAAAAACAGTGGGTTCTATGCTGGTTTAAAAAAAGAAAGAAAATGGCATGAGTTGGTTTATCTGTGTAATGATTTAAAAGGTCTGCATCCAGACTTAAAAAGGGTGCTGCTCTGGTAGACAAGCATTTATCACGTGATCTTCGAAACTTAAAAGAAATAATCATCTTTGCGTTTTCAGATAGATTTGTCTTGTCTGTTAAAAACAAGAAAAATTAATGAGTAATAGCAATGTCTTAAATACCACATTTTTCTCCAGTGTGGTAAATAGGGAAGGTGTTTCTTGTGGGAAAAAAAAATTTTTTTTGAAACAAAACTCGGGCATTTTAAGAGTAGAGAATGATCAAGAGTTAAAATTCTTTTAGCTTGATTAACATCAGTACAAACTGATCATCTATCTTTTTTTTTTTTAGGAAGCCAAAGGGGATTACACCAGGTATGGTTCTTTTTCTGACATAACTATGCAGAATAACTCACTGAATCTTTTAATGCTATTTTAAATAACAATGGATGCAAAATCAAAAGAAAGTAGATCCCTAGGCGAGAGACGGAGGTCTCTCTCCTCTTCAAATAGAAACCTATTCTTTTTGTGAATGAATCCAGGCAATGAAGCTTTCCAAGCCAGAGTGACAGAACTTGTTCTCAGAAATGCTCCAAAGTTCTATTTTCTGTCATCTGTTAGCAAATGAAAAAAATCTATAAAAAGCTTGGGTAACCCGTGCTGATTTTTTAAACTTATACTAATCCTGTGTTTGAAGAGATATACTATAAGCACCAAAAGATTAACTCCATCAGCTGCTTAGTTAAGGGATTAATAGGGGCTTTCTTTCTGCAGCTGCCCTGAAGGGGCCTCACCCTTCATACACTTGACCTAACAGTTGTCTTGTTGCTACCGAGACACTTACTGGTCCTAACTGCATAACTGGCCAAATATCAGAGAGTGTTTATATTTGAATTCACCCTCCTCTGTCCTCTCCATTCTGTTCTTTTCATGCAATAGTTGCCGTTGGAGTAGTAGAAAGGGTTAAAGGTGGAGGCCAGGGCTCCAATTCGAAACAGCGCACAGGCTGACAGCCGGCTGAAAGCGCCACCTCTACTGTGTTAATGTTCCACTCCGGGTAAACTTTACCAGTAGATAATTTACAGATCAACTAGTATTCATTCCCCGCCAAGTCTTTGACTAGTGTGCTCCTTAACAGACTGATAACCAGATCATGCCTTCCAGGCTTGAAAACTTGCAGTCACAGAGTCATGCTTCACTTCAGAAACTCGGTGCACTTTCCACGTCTGCCCATTCGATTTCATAGAATGACTGAGGTTTCCACTTAACATGACACGATCCATCCACTGCATTGTCCTTTTAGCTCTGTTTTGTGATGTAAAAAAATTTTTAGGTTAGTAAATAAGCTTTGAAGGAATCATAAAAATTACTGAAAGTGCAGGTCACTCAGTCATGTCCAACTCTGTATAGTCCGTGGAGTTTTCTAGGCCAGAACACTGGAGTGGGTAGCCTTTCCCTTCTCCAGGGGATCTCCCAGCCCAGGGATTGAACCAAGTTCTCCTGCATTGCAAGTGAATTCTTTACCAGCTGGGCCACAAGGGAAGGCCAAGAATACTGGAGTGGGTAGCCTATTCCTTCTCCAGCAAATCTTCCCTGATAGCTTCCTTGATAATTTTTTTTAATTAAAAGAAAATGTCAAAGCATAAAAAGAAGATAAATTAGTCTCTAGGTCGTTAACATCAAGAGCGGCTGTGTTCTCCACTCTTGTCTTCCCTGGAGGAGCCATATTTCCTAGGAAGATCAGATATGCAAGGAATTCCTTCGCTAGGGGCTGAGTCTGAAGTTGATTTATAAATGAGGGCTTTCAGGGCCAACAACTCAGACTCCACTGTCTGTGGACTGCTAACCCTTCCTCCCCCACTTTCTCCCGGTCAAGCATGTGATGGACACCCTTGAGCCTCATTTCCCATCAAGATAATGGCACCTCCTTCACAGGTCTGTTGTGAGATTAACTGTATGGAAACATTGCCCAGGGCGGTATCTGGCGTGCAGCAAGCTCTGTATACACTTTGGCTGTTATTATTTACTATTAAAGTATCATTATTTCCCTCTTCATTATCATCATCCTGTCCCATCTCTTGGCAATATTTGAAGAGGTTTTTGGGACCTACACGGGTATGAAGAAGCTGTAATCACATGGCAGAGGAAGGAATGAAAGAGAAAAAGGTTGATTCTGCAAACTTCCTTTACGGAAAATGGCTTGCCTGAGGCAGAAGAAGTCTTTAAAAGAACCGTTCTTGGGTAGTCCAGACCTTTTAGCCCTAAGATGTGACGTTTGGAGAGTTAGTCTGGCCAAACCCAAGTCAATCGTTTTCCTTTATTTCAGTGTGATCCTGGTGCTTTCCCGAGTGATTACTAAAGAAATGGTGGACAGTGTTTTGAAATTGTCTAAACCATGCTGAGTAGTAGAAGGAGCTTGGGACGAGGAATCATGAAACCAGTACCATGAAATTGAATGAGCCCTGTGCTCATTCTCAGCCTCAATTTCCTCATCTGTAAATTGGGAGTAAGGAAAATGAGACTTGGCCGGGTAGTTTTGGCGCTATGAATGGGTTCAAGGACTTTGTAGATTATAATTTGTTGTACGAGCATTAGTTATATGAGATTGAAAGAATAGGAAATATGAGCTTTTGTCCTTGGGTATATAAAGAAGCAGAATTTTTGCTCATTGTCACCACTCCTTCCCTATTTGATCTCCTCCTCCCCTGAATGGAGAGGGTATATTTTTCCTTCAAAGTTTTGTTATAAAACTAATTTAGGAAAATCAGGCAAAAATAAAAAGTAGCATTTGTGGCAATGTTATGTACTGTTTAGAGCGAAGACATTAGAACCAGACAGCCTCACTGAAGTCCCAGGTCTGCCTGTTATTACCTGTGCAATCTTGAGCAAGTTACTTAAATTTACCAAGCCTCAGTTCCTCCTCTGTAAAATAGGGCTTTTATTAGTATATACCCCATAGAATTGCTATGATGACTGATTGAATTAATATATATAAAGTGCTTAGAATGGTTCCTCCAGTAGCCACTTTCATATTCCATCAAATTGATGGACATAATCTACCACTCCCCTGTGGTCTTAAATATGAATTGCTTCTCATTTTTTGCTGATATAAATAATACTTTGATGAACATCTTTGTGTAAGTGGGATTGGAGTTATCTGTGATGATTTTTCTAAGTGATGTTTCTCCAGTGGGAACAAGCAAAGGCAAATTCCTCAGAGGAGGTAAAGTCTGAAGTGCTGAAAGGGGACTTATACATGCCTGATACTTCCTTGATTCCTTCCAGAGAATCTGTTTTTCTATGCAGAGCTCCCTCAGTGACAGTTCCACATCTCTCTTGGCTTACATGCCATGGCTTTTAGAATTTAACTGAGTTTGCTCACTGAGGTTTAATTATGGATCAATAAAGATCCTGAAATACTACCTTCGTGGAGTAGAGCCATGTGGCATTTTCAATTAAAACACTGATTGAACCCCTAATTCTTGAGGCTGCTCTGGGCCACTCACTCCTTGTAAATATCTCATTCTTTCTCATATTTTGCATTTCTAAAGCCGAACCCGCCAGCATCCCAGCCCCCAGACCAACTCCCCCGCTGCCTCCCCTTATATAAGCTCCTTTCTCTCTTGAATCATCTCTCAGGACTTTCCCTTTTCCCTCCCACCTATCTCCTCCACCTCAGACAGCTCCCTTCTTTCCTTCTATCAGAATGCTGGCTTTCTCAGCCGTCAGTCTCCTCCAGTCAGCCTGACTATGAAAGTATGCATGTGTGTGTTGATTGTTTGACTGCTTTCTGTAATGTTATTTTAATAGTCTATGCCTGATTTCATTCAGTTCCTACCACAGTTTTATCATCACCATTTAACAAATTAATGGATGGAAATTTTAGGCCAGACTCTCATAGTCAGTGAGTTCCTGGATCTGTTCCGATTCCATTGTGCCTACATAATACCCAGCATAACCCCCTGTTATCTTCCTAAGACATAAATGTGATCCTTGTTGTTGACTTCCACACATTTCTTATCTCCCATTGCATAGACATCCACCTTCCAAAACCCTAACCTGGCATTCAAGGCCCCATATAATCTGCATTAGTACATTTTAACCGCCCATGATCTACCATTCATACTCGTTAATATTTGTTCCTGACTCTCTTCTCTTTTCTTTACATACCCTATACTGTTTTGCCATCATGTTTATGTTCAAATTCTTCTTCCTAGAATGCCTTTTAAAACAATAATCCTCCTCCTTATTTTGTTTCTGCCCTCTTTCCTTCAGAGTATTTTAAGTTAACACTATCATAACCAAGTAGAAAACCTTGCTCTCTGGAAAGTTAATTAAAATAGTGGCGTGAGGACTTCCATTTTCTTTAAATAGTTGACAGCCTGAATTTCCAAGTCAGCCCTTAAGCTGCAAAGATAACAAGCTGCTTGGGTAACACAACACAGACAAACACAAGATTCCTGAAAGCTGACACGGCGAGGTTTTATCACTGAGCCAGCAGCAAATGACTTTGTAAAAGCAAGGCATTTCTTTTCTTTTCTTTTTTTAAGATCCTGAAAGGTGGAAATTACCAAGAAACTATGTGACTGGGGCACTTTTGCTTATAAGAAAAAGTGACTACAATTTCATTCCAGTGCTGGGTCAGAATGATAGCATATCATCACCTAGCTTCAAATGGGTAGGAATAATGCACAATTTACAGCTGTGCCACCAAAATAGCAGCTGTTTCCCATGGGAAAGGAACTTCTTTGGATGCCTTGAGAGGAGTTAAGGAAGGGAGGGGGAAAGAAATCAAAGACTTTTAAAGAACTTGTCCTCCTATTTGTTACACCTTCTAGAGAGCTTAAAGCTCTAAAATATTCTGTTTCTGGGACCCTTAAAATCAGTGACCATGGTTTTTTTTCTTAAAAAAAAAAAAAAAAAAGCAGCTCCCAAGGGCTAGGTGCTATGCCGAGTATGCCTTACATCAATGGGAGGCAGATGTGAGGAGGAGCTTTGGAATTTAATTGCTTGGGTTCAAATCCAGGCCCAGGTACTTGCTGTAATACTGTGGATAACTAACTTCTCTGGAATCTGGAACTCGGTTGCTTTGTCTCTGTTATTTGGCTTTACTATTGCTATTAGTGTTAATCACTGAACCTTCCCACCAATCCTGTGATGACAGGCACTAGTGGTATCCCCATTTTACAGAAAGGGAAACTGAGGTGTGGAGAGAGTAAGTCGTGGACTGTCTAGGTCACATGACTTCAAGAGTGGCCCAGTTAGGACTCTGCCTGATGCTCTTGACCTTTGTCAGGAGTCTCCTTTTTAGTATTCTAACACAAACTTAAATTTGTAAGAATCATTACCTTCCGTGCTGACAGAATAAAGAAGGCTGACTTGACAAAAATTTAATGTTTCTGTCTGATTTCACGCCAGAACTTTAATGAATCAGCAAAGAGCTTTTGTGAAAAACCTAGTAAGAAATGACTTTTCTTTCTCTTGGTGTTATGGCTATTTTAAGGCTTGATTTAAACATAGTTCTTTTATCAATCAGTTCAGCACATTCATATTTTATTTATTTTTAATCATGGGTAAATACTTCTACATGTCAAGCTGTTTTACATGTTTTACAAACAGTAACTCATTAATCGCCATCTCTACTCATGAGGTTGGTGGAATATTATTCCCACGTCACAACTGAGGTTAAGAAACTTTGTGTGGATAACATTTATATTACTCATATTGTGGTTTAACATTTCCCCATGACTTCTCCAGATGTTGAGTTGTTACATTGAATAAACACACCAGATAACAAGTAGGGAGCTGCAGACAAATAAGCATGGGAACTATATTATTAAAAGCAGAAACCAACAAATACTATAAAGCAATTATGCTTCAATTAAAAATAGATAAATTAAAAAAAAACTCAACAGAGTTTAAGTTCTTTTTGATCAGTTTCAAATCTACTCATGTGCATGGCAGATCTCCCAGAAGAAAACCATAAACAGTGTTTCCCATACTCTCTTGTCCTTGATGTTCAAGCCTCTTCCCAGACCTGTGTTCTGTGCACTTCACTTTGTGAAATGGGGGCTTATTTATTTGGTGAAAGCTCAGTATTAAAATGCTTTTAAAAGATAAGCAGTTCCTTTTCTTTGTACTGCCTGTCAGATTCTTACATCTCTCAATTTTAATTCCAATAGCTCTTAGGGTAAACATTCATCAAATTCTGAACTTGCTTTTTCTGAAGAGCCCTGAATTTGGAAAGAATCATCCATCCCATACAGTGGGTGCTTTTTCATCTGCTCTGCACATAGAGTATCAGGGTTGCCCCCATATTATGCACTGGAACCCTCATTTCACACATGATGAACTAACAAGTGACATGCCCATGACAATTCAGGTTGACTGGACCAGACCTATAGTCCCCAGATCTCCCCTACCATCTCAGAGTACCATGCTGACTTACACGTGTATCAGGAGCCCTGCACAGATCCTTGCTGTCCCTGATGGAAGGCAGTGAGGGCAGCGGGCAGTGGACTCTCTGTAAGCGGTGTTATCAGTGGCGTGGCCCCAAGTCTAATATTAGTCACTTGAGGAGATAGCTTAAGAGTGAGAAGGCAGGAAATGAGCACTCCATCAGCAGTGACCTTGGAATGCTTGGTCTTTTTCTCATTGCTGGACCCTATTCACCCTTGTATTCAATAGATTAAACAAAGAATGCCTACAATGTACAAGGAGCTGGACCACTAAGGGCTGTGATGGAGGCAAACTAAATTTCCAGTCTTTTATTACTTAGCCACAGTCATTTTACATCCTTTATAAGAGACACTGGAAAGTTCTGGGCCCTGGATTCAGACAGGCAGGCATGAGTTGTGAGACAAGCCTTCCTCATCTACTAGTGACGCAGCACTTACGCCAGTTCAAGCCATTGAGCCTAAGGTCCCTTTTAAAAAATTTATTTGTTTTTAACTGAAGGATGATTGTTTTACAATATTGTGTTGGTTTCTGCCATATATCAGCAGAATCAGCCATAGGTATACATATGTCCCCCCACCCCCGAACCTCTCTCCCACCTCCCACCCCATCCCACCCTTTTGGGTTGTCACAGAGCCTCTGGTTTGAGTTCCCTAAGTCATATAGCAAATTCCTCCTGGCCGTCTATTTTATATATGATAGTGTTTCCATGCTGCTCTCTCCATTTGTCCCCCCAACATGTCTGCATCTCCATTGCTGCCCTGCAAATAAGTACATCAGCACTATCTTTCTAGATGCCATATATAATGCGTTAATATACGATATTTGTGTTTTCTCTCTGACTGACTTTGTATAATAGGTTCTAGATTCATCCACCTCCCTAAGGTCCCTTTTCTTTAAGGGATTTGTTGTGAGAATTGAATGAGATCACGCACCTTGCAGGATGCCTAGTACAGAATGAAGACTTAGTGCTTGGGACTTTGCTTCCACTAAGTCTATCGATTATACTGAGATGCATGGTTGTTGTTTTACCATCCTGACTTTTTTCTTTTTTAAATTTATTTATTTTTGGTTGTGCTGGGTCTTTGTTGTTCCGCTAGGGCTTTCTCTAGTTGTGGCAAACCGTGGCTACTCGTTGTTGCAGTGTGTGGGCTTGTCATTGTGGTGGCTTCTCTTGTTGTGGAGCACAGACTGTAACTTGTGGACTTTGGTAGTTGTGATGCACGGGCTTAGTTGCTCCAAGACATGTGAGATCATCGCAAGCGTATGTCCTGTGCATTGGTAGGCATACTGCTCACCACCAGCCTACTAGGGAAGTCCCCTATCTGAACCATTTTAAGTTGCTGGGCAACCATCACCACATCCATCTCCAAGATCTTCCATCTTGAAAAATGGAAACTCTGTACCCATTAAATAATAACCCTTTTCTCCTCCCCGAGCCTGTAACAGTCACCATTCTACTTTCCATCTCTCCAAATTTGCCTATTCTGGATGCCTTATATAAGTGAACTCATACCGTATTTGTCTTCCTGTGACTGGCTTCTTTCACTCAGCATAGTACCATGTGTTGAATTTCCTGTACTTTAGGACTAATATTCCATTATTATGTATTTACCACTTTTGCTTATCCATTCATCTGTGAGTGAATACTTGGGTTACACCACCTTTTGGCTCTTATGAATAATACTGATATGAACACAAATATCTTTTTGAGTCCTGAATTTCAATTCTTTTAAGAAGGGAGATGTATTTTTAAAGAGAGTCCCTGGCTTCCAGACACTCCACCGTTCATTGGAGTGGGGGTGGGATGAAGGCATTGGAATGTAGGATGGATATCAGATCCTTGTTCTAAATCATGAGATCTTATCAAAAGTAGCACTTAAGAAGCTCAGTACTTACATTAGAATACTTTTGTACGTAAGTATTTATTGACATGGAAAAATGATTACAATATAGAAAACAGAAAAAAGCGTATGTATCATCCTTTTTTATAAAAAAAAGTATGCCAATATATTCAAATATATAATACATGTATAAAAACTAGTCTGTAAGTTATAGCACAGTACAATAACCTCTAAATTGTTTTGTTCATACAGCCCCATTCATTTGTATACTTTTAATTATTTATTTCATTATACAGTTATAGATTTGAAAGTGAAAGTCACTCAGTTGTGTCCAGTTCTTTGCAACCCCATGGATTATACAGTCCATGGAATTCTCCAGGCCGGAATACTGGAGTGGGTAGCCTTTCCCTTCTCCAGGGGATCTTCCCAACCCAAGGATCGAACCCAGGTCTCCTGCATTGCAGGCAGATTCTTTACCAGCTGAGCCACCAGAGAAGCCCAAGAACACTGGAGTGGGTAGCCTATCCCTTCTCCAGCAGACCTTCCCAACCCAGGAATCAAACCGGGGTCTCTTGCACTGCAGGCAGATTCTTTACCAGCTGCGCTACCAGGGAAGCCCATAGTTGTAGACATGGAGAACTATATTAACATCATGTATATTGTAAAATACTCAGAAAAGAGTCATCATCAAAAGCAGTGACATAGAGTAACATGTCCAAAGAATGCATACAAAGAAAGTATCATTAGAGTTGTCATATTTTCTTTCTGCACACCTAAAGACTCCCCACTACAAAGACTGCTGTAGAGTGGATTCTGAAATTAGGCAAAACTGAGTTTGGCTCCAGATCCTGCTTCTCACTGGTGAACAATCTTAGCTGTGTTATTGAACGTCTCTCCACTGCAGTTTCCCATATGTAAATAAGAATAATTAACAGTTCTTTTTAAAAAGTAAGAAGAAATTTTTAATTGAGGTATGATTGACTTGTAACCATATATTAGCTTCAGGTATATAACATAATGACTTTATATTTATATGTATTACAAAATGATCACCACAACAAGTCTAGTTAAAATCCATCACCATACATAGTTACAAAATTTTTTTTCTTGTGATGAGGACATTTAAGATCTACTCTCTTAGCAACTTTCAAATTTGCAAAACAATATTATAGTGCATCGCACACTGCCCAGTTTATGGTAGAGGTGAAAAAAAAATTAAGCCAATACTATTGTCATGACCAAGAGTTATCATGGACAGAATTGTTTGCAATTTGCCTTCTTCACATGTCAGTGTGTTTTCATTTATTGATAATGAATATACAGTGCTTATGTCAGAATTTTTTTTAATGTTATTTTGTCCTGTTAAAAAACTCATAGATCAGCACAGTGATCTACAGATCTCTGACACTGCATCAGTTTTCAAAATGAATGTAAGATTCATGGAACACTACCCACTTGACCTAACGGAAACTTCCCAAACCAAGGCTTAAAGCCCTTCCCTGCCACTCCAGAGCAACAAGGCAGCAAGCTTGTGATTCCCCCCCCCGGCATGTGGGGGGCCCTGTCCAGAACCTGCTGGCCTCCGGGGGTCTGTGTGCCTTTGTGAACAAGCTCATTTAGTTCTGGGCACAGGCGCCTGAGGCTGGGCAGGCAGAAAGGAAGCAATTAAGAGAGTGGAAACCTACCAGGGAAAAATGCTGTTGGCAGGGCAGACTTCACCAGGGTGTGACCTGTGCAGTTACACAGGGGCCCCGGCTCAGAAGGGACCCCACTCAGTTTGACATTCTTCTGTAGCCATCTTGAGATCCCTCATGATTTTTTAAACAAAGAAGCTCCATATTTTAATTTTTCATTGGGTCTTGCAAATTGTGCAGCTTGATCCTGGTTGTTGAAAACTGTAAGGCCTGGGTATTAGATGGATTATTAAAGAAAAGGTCCTCTTGTAGGCGTCTAAACAGGTACTCCATTGATGAAGGTAGAACCACACAGAATTCTGCAAAAAAAGCCCTTTTGCCTATATGTCTGGGAACCTCTTAGCCTCTTTCTGATTTCAGTATGTAAGATCTCCCAGGTCCAAGGCACAGGGGAATAACATAACCTAGACCTCCTAGGGCCATTATGAAAATCAAGAGAGAAAATACCCATAAAAGAGTTAGAATTGTGCCTGGTGCCTGTAATTCTCATTTCCGGCAGCAGTGGAATATCATCAGCCCTGGCTCAGACCTTGGGGTTTCACTGGGTTCCCCTCAACTCCTGGCAACCACCATTCTACCCTCTGTCTCTCTGAATTTCTAAAGTGTTTTTATTTTCAATATTTACAGATTTTTGGGTTAACTTCATTCTCAGCCTAAGTCATTTTTGTGGATTATATTTCTTCTAAAAGACGTGAAGTTTCAGAGTAGACAGGATCAGAGTTCTTGGCAAGCTGGCTAATGTTTAGAAAAAAAAAACCTCTCATCACATTTTCATTATTATAAGAAATTCTTCAGATCTTAAAAAAAAAAAAAAAGTAGTTTGACAGTTGATCCCTATCAAGCATGCAGATGGACAGAGTAATTTGTCCTTGGTTACAAGTTAGACAACAGACAAGAGTTTAACAAAGGAATTCTAGATGAGAGGACACTGTGTTTCGCACAACACAAGCTGGTTTCTTGTCTCTGGTAGAATGCAGAGATAAGGAGGGTCTGATACAAATTCCACAGATTGGTCATGATGTTGGAGGAGCAAGTTTCAAGGCTGCACTTCCGCCAGTTACCGTGGGTTCTGTTGAATCAATCCTAAAGCCACTTACACTAGGGACTTGCAAGCTGCTTCCAAAGTTCTTTACCCATGTGGTTTATTACCAACTGTTAGGATTGCCAGACTGAACACATAAAATAAACAAGGCATAACTTTTTTTAGCGTGTGCTCTAAATGTTTAATCTGGCAACTCTAACCTAGATCACCCACTGGGGATTCTTCTTAGTGTTAAGAAGCCACCCCTAGCCTGTTCTGAGGATGATTGAAGTAAAGTGTTTGGTATAATTGTTGGTTTCCTGTGCTGTGATCAGAAAGGAAAGAATACATTTAATGAACATAGGCAGGTGCCTTTATAGCAACATAGCTTCATAGCATCTTCCCACGAATGCCAGAAAACACATCAGTATCCCTGTCATTATAATGAGGAAACCGAGGCTTATATAGGTTAGTTTAGCTAAGTCCTATAAACATGGAGACCTGGAACTGAATCCAGTTCTAGGTCCTGACCTTATTACCGCACATCACAGGTCTAGGGCCAGCCAGTGAGCACATCTGTTGATTTGTTTCTAAGTATGTGATGGTTTTACAGTGGCTTGTGTCCCAACCCTGGCTGCCCATGTACCAGCTCTGTTTGGACAGCAGGCAGCCAGGTGACCTCTCTAAGCCTCAGTTTCCTTATTTGTAAGTTAGAAACAGCTCCTACACCTCAGTTTGCTATAAGGATTGAATGACATCCTTTTTTTTCTCTTTCTCTTTTTGTATAAGTAGAATGCTGAGCACTTGTCTGCCGCATAGCACATGCCCTTTTTCTTTTAGAGCCACAGAAGTTTCTAATTTATTTTCTTGTGAAGGAGCAGAGAGGTCCAAGGCAGCTAGAAACCAAGGGCGGCCTAGGAATGTATGCTCACACCGGAACACCAAGGAAGGAGCTGCATCTGATTAAGATGAAGTGGGTGTCCGTCCTTTTCCCAAAAGGGATGGGGACATCCCTAGCTTTTATAATCCTTTCAGTTCTCACTTTCCACTCCAAAAAGGTGACTGCCTGATTTGGTTTGAGGTGCGATCAAGACCTGATAAATGGGGTGGGGAGGAAATCCTAAGAATGGAAAGACCCTCTGACTTGGGAGGGGAGGGGAAGAGTTCTGGCCCAGCCCGCCTGGCTTTTCCGGCCCCTCCCCCTGTTCTCTCCACCCAGCTTCCCAGTTCCCTCCTCTCCTTCCTCCTCCTCCCCTGCTGCCACTCAGCTTAAACCTGGAGTCCTGAGAACCAGCCAGACAGCCTCTGGTCCTCTTGAACTAGCGCCACCTCAGCGAAAGGCCCCTGGTAAGTCTTTAAGGTTGCTGGGCTCTATTTCCCACATCTACAAACTCAGGGTTGGACCAGACTAACTCAGATCTCTTAACCAGCTGGCAGGATTTGGTCTGAAGGGGCGGAAGGTGAGGCAGGCACTTTATTTTGCTATTGCTAAGTCACTTCAGTCGTGTCCGACTCTGTGCGACCCCATAGACGGCAACCCACCAGGCTCCCCCGTCCCTGGGGTTCTCCAGGCAAGAACACTGGAGTGGGTTTATTTTAGCTATTATGAAATCGTCTCAGTCTGTGAGCAGTTTTACTAAAAACTGCAGTAATCAGTGGTGGCATTAGAATCGGGTGGATCTGAGCCCTAGCTTTTTGCCTCGGCATATGATTGACTATGAATGAGATTGACTGCTTGTTTCCCTCTTTCTCCAGCTGCTCCCAAGTCCTCTATCCTGTAACAGAGAGAACTCATCAGGGGTTGAAATTTTACTATGAACTTTTTAGCTGGGATTACAAATGGGGCATCAGGGACTTCCCTAGCATCCAGTGATTGAGATAACCTGAGTCCACTGCAGAGGGTGCAGGTTTGATCCCTGGTTGGGGAGCTAAGATCTCACTTGCTGGGTAGCACAGCTTGGGGAAAAAAAAGTGTCAAACTCAATAAAGTTTGAAAAATAAAAATCAGGGATTAAGAACACCTTGTGTGGTTTAAGGAATCTTTGTTGAATGTTGGGCTTCTCAGGTGGGCTTGCGTGCCCTAAAATTCTGCTAAAAATGACTGGAGTCTGACTTTGTAGTCTTAAAAAGTTTTTTTTTTAACTAAGTTTGGAATCTTTGCTATTAGAGGACAGCTACAGACAATAGCTGGTTTGATTTAAGAAACACTGAGTGATAACGCATATTCAATCTGGTTATCTGTAATCAGATCTTTGTGGTTTAGTCCAGTTTTTTTACTAAACCAGATTATATTGTTCAGTCATCAAGTCTTGTCTGACCCTTTGCAATCCATGAGCTGAAGCACACCAGGCCTCCCTGTCCCACACCATCGACAATCAGATTATCTAGTTTTAAAAAAGCAACCTATCTTTACCCTAGAAACTAAGTTTAGTAAAATCAATGAGTGGCCACTATAATTACAAATCCCAAAACCTCAAGTTAAGCTGGCAAAAGCCTTCTCTTTTCTCCTTTGCTGTCCTTCCTTGTTTTCTGTCCCTTCATTTTGAAACTAGAGAAGTTAGGCAGAGTTGTCCAAGTATAGGCTTGGAATCATATCAGGTTCTTTTCTTGCTGAGTTTAAATGAAATCTCTTTTAAATCTCAGTTTTCACATCTATGTAACAGGGATGCTGGCGATAATAGCAGAACCTGTAGAGAGGTTTTAGCCCAGTCTCTGAAGCCTAATAATGTTCAGTGAGTGTGAGCATTTCTTTTTAGGGACTGAATGGAGATACTCTGTCTGTGTAACTGCTGGGTAGCCTTGGAAGGGGCTTTCCAGGTGGCTCAGTGGTAAAGAATCCGCCTGGCAGTCAGGAGATGCAGGCTCTATCCCTGGGTCGGGAAGATCCCCTGGAAAAGGAAATGACAACCCATTCCAGTATTCTTGCCTGGAAAATCCCATGGACAGAGGGGCCTGGTGGGCTACAGTCCATGGAGTCTTAGAGAGTCGGACACGACTGAGTAACTCAACAGCAAGGGCCTCAGGAGGGTCTCCTGAAACTAGCCTACTGGGCTTCCTCAGCCTCTTTGACCTTCTTTCCTGTTTTAAATTGTAGGTTTTATCTCTTTCTTGAAAACCTCCCTGTGTTCCTATTATGTGTTCATCTGTTATTCTGTTCCTGTGGTTCTCAAGTCATTTATTAAACAGATTGCTGGGTCCCACCTTCAGCCCTTCTGGTTCTGTAGGTCTGGAGTGGGGCCCCAGAATTTGCATTTCTAACACATCCTCAGATAGTGCTGATGCTGCTGGCCAGGGGGTTATAAGAACTACTGTGTTTCTCATGCTCGACAACCTTTAATATCCCTTTACCTGGGAATTAGTAGAGAGAAATTTTCTGTTAGAATTCCTTAGTTATACAGTCAAGAAGGTAATGAACTGGATTCATCATTGAAGGCCAAGTTCCCAGATAACTGAAAGAAACATGATTTTTTTCTTTTTTAATTAAAAAAGGGTGATGTGAAGGCTGTCTGGCCAGTGAAAAAATGCTCTAAGTAAACTGATAACATATCTTAAACTGCTAACCACCAAAGTGTTGACCAACACTGATACCATAGTTGAGGAAATTAGTGCTTATGTTCTGTATCCAAGATCCTTCTAATAATACCATGGTTAAGCAAGCTGTCAGGGCTTCCCAGGTGGCACTAGTGGTAAAGAATCCGCCTGCCAATGCAGGAGTTGCAGGTTCAATCCATGGGTCTGGAAGATCCCCTGGAGGAGGAAAAACACCACTCCAGTATTGCCTGGAAAATTCCATGGACAGAGGAGCCTGGTGGGCTACAGTCCATGAATCACAAAAAGTCTGACATGACTGAGCAGACATACACACACCCTTAAAGACCAGGTCCACCCGGAATGCTTTAGTAGTTGCATTGACACCTGTTACACCATTTAACAAACATTAAATACACTTTTTTTGGCTGTTGTAATCATTGCCATGGCCCGTTCCTTCAGTTTAGTGCAAAACTTTGACAGCCACGTCAGCTCTCCAACAAGCATAGATAAGAAAGTGGCTTATCACCAACCTCTGTGCAGGCAATTCCAGAAGACTGGCAAACGTTTCTAATTTACACCAGTTCCTAATGACAGTAAATCTTTAGCTTGCACAGAGCATAGTATTAAATAGAGTCCCAGCTGTGACAATTCGCTTGGATTCTCGGAGGCCCCTTAGGCTGTCTGGTAGACTTTATCTTGAGTGTTCAACAGGCATTAACTAGAGCTTTTTTGTATTTGCATATGCATTTAATGGGACTTCCCTGGTGTTTCAGTGGTAAAGAATCTGCCTGCAATGCAGGAGACCTGGGTTTAATCCCTGGGTTGGGAGGATCTCCTGGAGAAGGGGTTGGCAACCCACTGCAGTATTCTTGCCTGGAGAATTCCATGGACAGGAGCCTGGTGGGCTACAGTCCATGGGGTCACAAAGAGTCAGACACAACTGAGAGACTAAACAACAACATACATTTAATGAAACATGTATTTTGAGTTATGCTTACATGTGAGTGAGAAGACGACTCCAATCCCAGGTTACTTCCTAAAGAGCTTAATTTTTGTCTTGGTGACATTTGACACTCATTTCCATGGGTCATTGTGCTTTTCAGATAAGGAAGAGCTTTAGCATCAAAAAGAAAAGGAAAGTTTGAGGCTTGGCCTTTTTTTTTTTTTTTTTTTAAACTGTTCTATAAACCTAGGGATGCTCCCACACCAAACACTGACAGTTACCATTTTCAAAGGATCTCATTCTGTGATTGGTTTGCTCCAAAACGGCCAACAACCACTGTTTGCTAATTGCCTGAACTCCCTTGCCCTCCAGCCTCGGCATGGCAGGTGGCTGATTATAACTGTGGGCAAGTCCCCAACTAGTCACAAACAGGTGCACACATCTGCTGGGGGTGGCTGTTTCCACACAACTGCTCCAGCGCACACAAAGGATGGCCTCAGTTTTGCCAGCCACGTGGCTGTCTCAGAAAGGAGTGAGGTTGGCACATTCCTCCAGGGCTTGTGAGATCAGGAAAGAAAAACAAAAGCCCATGAAAGGGGGTTCTTGGGAATGCCAAAAACAATCATCGAGGCAAAAGGAGCCGCTGGTGGCTAAACGGTAACGGCGGGTCCTGGGCCGCTTCCTTCTAGAAAGTTGTCAGAATACGAACCTAAATACCTGATGATGGGGGGTTTAGCCTAAGGGGTGGGAGTTTAGCCTAAATCATCAGATAAAATGCAGCATTCTTCAGTGTAGCATCTGAATTCCTGTTGAAAGGATGAATAGCAATTTCTGGTTTGTTACCGACAAGTAGGAAGTCCTGTAGATTTATGGGCATTGTCTCTGGCTAGGACTTGGAAAAAGCAGTCCCTCTTGGCAGTTCTAGTCAAGTGAGTCTTTAAAATAACACTTCCACTGCATGAGGCTCAAGAACGTCCACACAGAGTGAGTGTGTTTACTCCTGGGGAGAGGCAGAGACATCTCCATCCAGGCTTGCTTACATCCAGCTGGTTAGGGGCCCTCCCTGGGGATTCTGAGGTCGCTCCTCATTCATACAAACCCAGCCTCCCGCTTTGCCTGCCTGCCTGCCTGTCTGTCAGCCCTGGGAGGGGAGGGGCCTTCTGTGCTCTAGCCAGACCCGGGCCTCCCCACTTCCCCTCACCCACTCGCAGGATCCACATGGTCCCGGCTCCCAGGCAAATTCCCCAGCTGGGGTTCTTTGGAGGGCGAACAAATAAGCATTCTGCTACTGTCAGTCTACTCACACGTGAAATCCTGCCTGGTGCTAAACTCTGAAAATGATCGGGATGAACATGAAAGTAATCCCCTGGTGTTTCTAATACTTGCCCTCTAACTGGCGCTGGACTTGCTCACCAGCACCCTACCTTTCACCCACTAGTCATATTTAACTTAGTTTTTGATGTGAATTATATCACCCGGATCACTGGATGTGAATTATGTCACTGGATGGCACCACCCTTATGGCAGAAAGTGAAGAAAAAGTATAGATGATGAAAGTGAAAGAGGAGAGTGAAAAAGTTGGCGTAAAACTCAACATTCAGAAAACTAAGATCATGGCATCTGGTCCCATCACTTCATGGCAAATAGATGGAAAAACAATGGAAACAGTGACAGACTTTATTCTTGGGGGCTCCAAAATCACTGCAGATGGTGACAATTAAAAGATGCTTGCTCCTTGGAAAAAAAGCTATGACCAACCTAGACGGCATGTTAAAAAGCAGAGACATTACTTTGCCAACAAAAGTCTTTCTAGTCAAAGCTATGGTTTTTCCAGTAGTCACGTATGGATGTGAGAGTTGGACTATAAAGAAAGCTCAGGACTCAAAAACTGATGCTTTTGAACTGTGGTGTTGGAGAAGACTCTTGAGAGTCCCATGGACTGCTAGGAAATGCAACCAGTCCATCCTAAAGGAAATCAGTCCTGAATAGTCATTGGAAGGTCTGATGCTGAAGCTGTAACTCCAATACTTAGGCCACCTGATGCAAAGAACTGACTCATTGCAAGACCCTGATGCTGGGAAAGATTGAAGGCAGGAGGAGAAGGGGATGACAGAGAATGAGGTGGTTGGATGGCATCACTGACTCGATGGACATGAGTTTGAGTAAGCTCTGGGAGTTCATGATGGGCAGGAAGGACTGGCGTGCTGCAGTCCATGGTGTCATGAAGAGTAGGACACGACTGAGTGACTGAACTGAACTGAACTGATAATCACCAGGAAGGAAGTATGCGTAAAACGTATGAATGGTTTAAAAAACAGATTAGAAGTTGCACAGCCACATAACCACACCCAGTGAGGAATGTTGCCAGGACCCCACCCCATGCCCATTGTGTGCTAGCGCCCCCCTTTCCCAATAAACGTTCTCTCTGCCCGACTGTACTCTATGGAACTCGTGTTCTTGTTCTGCTTTATATTGTCACCTGTGTATGATCCTCTGTATTCACTTTGCTTGCTTTCGAACGTATATACAGGGGATGGTGATGTGTATCTTACTTTGAGTCTTGATTCTTTGCTTAATATTTGTGAGATTCACCATATTGTGAAGCTAAACAGTATTTTCTTTGCTTATGGCATTCCGTTATGAATAAGGTAAGGTAAGGTAAGGTGAAGTCGCTCAGTCGTGTCCGACTCTTTGCGACCCCATGGACTGTAGTACTATGGAACTCGTGTTCTTGTTCTGCTTTATATTGTCACCTGTGTATGATCCTCTGTATTCACTTTGCTTGCTTTCGAACGTATATACAGGGGATGGTGATGTGTATCTTACTTTGAGTCTTGATTCTTTGCTTAATATTTGTGAGATTCACCATATTGTGAAGCTAAACAGTATTTTCTTTGCTATATGGCATTCCGTTATGAATAAGGTAAGATAAGGTAAGGTGAAGTCGCTCAGTTGTGTCCGACTCTTTGCGACCCCATGGACTGTAGCCTACCAGGCTCCTCCGTCCGTGTGATTCTCCAGGCAAGAATACTGGAATGGGTTGCCATTTCCTTCTCCAGGGGATCTTCCTGACCCAGGTATCGAACCCAGGTCTCCCGCATTGGAGGCAGATGCTTTAACCTCTGATCCATTATGAATACTATAATTTTATCATTTCCACTGTCATGGGATATTTGGGTTGTTTTCTTTTGTCCTACTGTGAAAAATGCTGTTATAAACTTTATTCTTTTGTGTAAGTTTCTCTAGAGATATACCTAGGAAAAGATCTCTGGGTCGTGGGGTATGCTGATTTCCAAAATGATCATATCAGTAGAGTTTTCCACCATGGATGGATGGGAGTTCCTATTGCCAAACATCTTGACGTAACCTCTGCAGTCTGGTACAAAGTGGTAATCTATTAAAGGTTTACTGTGTGTTCCCCTGAGTTCCTGTAAAGGTGAACGCTTGATTCTGCCTGTTGGCCATCTGGGTTTCTACTTGTGCACTGCTTGGTGAGAGATACAAGCCCTTTCACTGCCGGGCCATCCATCTCAGCCATCTTTGTATCTTCTTGGCCCTCTGGTGTCACAGCCACCTCCTCAGCTCAGTCTCTTCCTTGTTGGTGATGACTTGTTAAGAGGTTTCCTGTACTAAATACATTCTTTCAGAAAAGTGATACTGTGTATTCACAGGAATCCCTGAGTTCCTGTAAAGGTGAATGTTTGATTCTGCCTGTTGGCCATCTGGGTTTCTACTTGTGCACTGCTTGGTGAGAGATACAAGCCCTTTCACTGCCGGGCCATCCATCTCAGCCATCTTTGTATCTTCTTGGCCCTCTGGTGTCACAGCCACCTCCTCAGCTCAGTCTCTTCCTTGGTGGTGGTGGCTTGTTAGAGGTTTCCTGTACTAAATACATTCTTTCAGAAAAGTGATACTATATATTCACGGGAAAGGATGTTTTGCAAGGGCGCAAAGGAACAGATTTGGAGGATTAATAGGCACCTTCTCAAACACAAAGAAACAAGCTGTGTTTTTTCCTGAGAGTAATCTTTTGGAATGGTCCAGATTCCACATTCGTCAAAATTATTTATGTTTCTCATTTATTCATGCCCTGCTGACACTTTGCACTGTAAATAAATTATCTGAAACTGGAAACCAAGTTGAACTGAGAACTCTACATGCTTTTCTGATAGTTTATATCAGAAATTGCAAAGTAATGGTCATGGGCTGCTGGTATATATGTTTTATAGGACCTGCACAATGGTTTACTTTTTTTATTTTGACTTTATTTTTTTTTTTTTCTGATTGAGGCAATATTTTGAAATTGCTCTAGGTAAAAATCTGAGATTTTGCCCCTTTTCAAAACAAGTGTAATCCTAATTAGGCTGTAATGGATCTGTATTCCCATGTGACACAAAAGACCTGGATCTGAGCAGTGTTTCCCCATCAGCAGTGGTGTCTGTTTCTTCAGTATCCAGTCTCCTTTTTCTCCATATTAGTAGAATTTTTAGCGATGCATTGGCTGCCCAAAATAAAGACTTCCACATCCCAGTGTCCCTTGCAGTTAGCAAGAGACTTGCGATTATTCTGGCCAGTGGGATTAGGGGAGGTGGGCAGCTTTCAGGTTCTGCCTGTAACAGAATGGGTATGTCCTCCTCTATTCTTTTTCCCCTATCTGGTGGCTAAAATGTGGGTATGATAATGGACTATCTTGGATAACATGAAGGATAGCAGCACTCCAGGAATGGTGAAGCAACAGGAGAAGAGATTGGGCTGAATACTTCCTGAATACTTCATGTTATTCCAGCTCTGACTTTTATATCAAGAGAAATTAACCAAAGTGTTGATCTCTGTCTCACACAGTCAAATCTATATTCCCAGTAATACTTCAGGTGGGCTCGTTCTCTTCCTCACAGTCCCCATAGTCCCTGTGTCTGCTGCTGTGTTTGACTTGCCCTTCTCAGCTAGCTTACGCAGATGGATTTCTAGTGCCTCTCTCCCATGGCTCCTATTAGACACTTGCACCTGAGATACTTTTATAGTCTAAGGTCTTGATAGTCTAAGGATGACAGAAGAGAACATTTCTTCAAGTCTAAAAGATGCAATTAGAACTTTTAGGGTTGGATTATCAGTAGTTTTATAAGAAGCCAGGTGAGGATTTTTCAACCTCAACACTATTGACAATTGGGGCAAGATAATTCTTTGTTGCTGGGGCCTGTCCTGTGTATTGTAGCCTGTATAGTAGCATCCTGGCACCTGCTCAGGGGCTGCCAGTAACACTTTCTTCCCCAGGTGTGACTAAATGTCTTAAGACATTGCTAAATATTCCCTGAGGGGCAAAGTTGCCCCAGTTAAGAAGCACTAATTGAAAGTAGATTTCTTTTTAAATCTTTTTTAAAAAATTAGTAGACTTTATTTTTTAAGAGTAGTTTTTGGTTTACACAAGAGTTGAATAGAAAATCTGTGGGGTGGGGAATTATTTATATATATATATATATATCTTCTCTTCTCCTCTCTCCCCTCTCTTCAGTTTCCCCATCAGTAACATCTTGTATTAGTGTCATACATTTGTTTCAAATTATTAATATTGATACATTACTAGTTCAAGATTGCTGGGAGAAATATCAATACCCTCAGATATGCAGATGACATCACCCTTATGGCAGAAAGCAAAGAAGAACTAAAGAGCCTCTTGATGAAAGTGAAAGAGGAGAGTGAAAAAGTTGGCTGAAAGCTCGACATTGAGAAAACTAAGATCATGGCTTCTGGTCCCATCACTTCATGGGAAATAGATGGGGAAACAGTGGAAACAGTGGCAGACTTTATTTTTTGGGGCTCCAAAATCACTGCAGATAGTGACTGCAGCCATGAAATTAAAAGACACTTACTCCTTGGAAGGAAAGTTATGACCAACCTAGACGCATATTAAAAAGCGGGGACTTTACTTTGCCAACAAAGGTCCATCTCGTCAAGGCTATGGTTTTTCCAGTGGTCATGTATGGATGCAAGAGTTGGACTATAAAGAAAGCTGAGTGCTGAAGAATTGATGCTTTTGAACTGTGGTGTTGGAGAAAACTCTTGAGAGTCCCTTGGACTGCAAGGAGATCCATCCAGTCCATCCCAAAGATCAGTCCCGAGTGTTCACTGGAAGGTCTGATGTTTAAGCTGAAACTCCAAATTTTTGGCCACCTGATGTGAAGAACTGACTCATTTGAAAAGACCCTGATGCTGGGAAAGATTGAAGGCAGGAGGAGAAGGGGACGACAGAGGATGAGATGGTTGGATGGCATCACCCAGTCAATGGACATGAGTTTGAGTAAACTCCGGGAGTTGGTGACGGACATGGAGGCCTGGAGTGCTGCAGTCCATGGGGTCGCAGAGTCAGACATGACTGAGCGGCTGAACTGAAAGTTCATAGTCACATTATGATTCTCTCTGTGTTGTACTGATTCTATAGCTTTTGACAAATCATATATCCATGATTAGAGTATTATTCAGAATAGTTTCATGGCCCTCCAGATCCTTTGTGCTCCACTTATTCAAGTGTATTCCTTTTAAAGTAATCTAAACCCTCCTTGAAATGATCCCTAAGCCTATTAATGCTCATTTTCCTTGCTTCTCAGTGATTGATTCGTACCCAAAAGTCTTAATGAATGAATATTCATTGTTATTTAGGAAGCGGGCTCATGATTAACCTTTGGTAATTTATTGATTTATTCAGTCATCATTTCCAGATATATAACATCACATCTTAGAACTGGGCTGGTTCTAATCGTGCATAGTTAAAATTACTCTTGAAAATGTGTTGGGAAGGTGACCTGTCGAAGACCAAAATTCATCAGGTAGTATTTTTCTCCATTTGAAACACATAGCTGTTTCTATTTATTCAGTCATCATTTCCAGATATATAACATCACATCTTAGAACTGGGCTGGTTCTAATCGTGCATAGTTAAAATTACTCTTGAAAATGTGTTGGGAAGGTGACCTGTCGAAGACCAAAATTCATCAGGTAGTATTTTTCTCCATTTGAAACACATAGCTGTTTCTTAAGTTAAGCACTTAAGAAATATAGAAGTTTCTTATGATTAGCGAGCATGTATAAAATGCTTAAATACTCTACTAGAAAATTCTCAATATGTTGAGAAGTTGGTGCTTTACAGATATAGAAACTAAAATCATCTTAAAGGGAAACAACTTCAAACCTTCCATTTCACACTTATTCTCAACAATGAGCTTTTGAATAGAATGATGGATAGAATTTCCCCCTTATTTCTTACCCCTTTTTCCTCTCTTTCGGCTGAATAAATTTGCATAACTTAAAAGGAGTATCATGAAATAGAGCATAAACTTAGTTACCAAGGCAGGGGATGGGAGGGTGGGATGGATTGGGAGATTGGAGCTGACATAAATATACTACAATGTATAAAATAAATGACTAATGAGAACCTACTGTACAGCACAGGGAATTCTGTTCAATATTCTGTGGTGATCTAAATTGAAAGGAAATATAGAAATAGATTTTATATATATATATATATATATATGTATGGCTGATCCACTTTACCATACAACAAGAAACTAACAACATTTTAAAGCAACTATACTCTAGTAAAAATTAATTTTAACAATGACAAACAAATTTTTAAAATAAATCCAGCTGCATCCTATGACAGTTGTTTCTACATGCTTGGATGCAGTATACACGTAATACGTATTTGCTAAATGAATGAGTGAATTTGTGGTAAATAGCAGCTTCTCTTCTACTCTAGCGAGGTCTTGATAACCACAAAATTAATCCAAAGAAATAAGTAAATACAAGGTTGCATTCTTGAAACTCAGCATACAGTTCACATGAACCCAGAAGATAACACACATGTGGATGGTGGTGATGATTAAAAACAAAAGGTATTAAGTTTAGTCTGTCACTTCAGAACATATACATGTATTTTCCCTTGACAAAAAAATTCATAAGCCAATCTCTTTGAAAAGGAAATGGGATTTGAAGGACAGAGGACAAAAGAAATGATTAAGAAAAATAAATATCATTGTGGGAGTTGACAGATGACCTTTCCTTTGATTAAATTGGACTGTGGTATATTTTCGTTTTCAGGAAGCCCAAACTAGTTTCCCCAGATTGTCAGTGTGGTTAAATCATACTGCTCAGATTTCAAATGAATGGAGAGATTTATCCTTATGTAAGAACGGGAGCCAAGTGACTTTTCATTTCCTGGAGTGATTTGTAAAGCCGGATCTTTCACCTTTAGGGAGGGCCACAAGCCTGGTTTTGTAGCGTTGACAGGTGCAGATCATACTGTCTCCCAGCTAGGAGATAACGCTGTCTCTTTTCACTGAAAGATGGTAAATTTATGTACAGGTTGCTCAGTGGGTTCACTTGATTGCCCTGTGGCCTGGTGGAGAAACCAGCAAATGAACCTTCTGTAGACACTGAAGGAGAAGCACTCATACCACACCTCATCAGGTGACAGGACAGAGCAGTTTCTAATCCGGCACAGAGCAACCTGGGCCAAACAAAACCAGTCGGCACGCCATACTTGGTTCCCCAGTTTGACCTGTGACTTTAGATCTAGGAGGACTGGATGAACGCTTTGGGAAGAGATGGACCTTGAGTTCAATGTTTCATCCTCCACTTGCAAGCTCATCTCTTCCAACATCACAATCCACACTGGAGCAAACCTCAGGGAAACAAATGTAAAGATGCTTGAGTGAGGGCTTTTGAAACTAATCGGTTCAGAAGTTTCATTTGTAAGTAGGGGTGAGGGTGAAGGAGGAGATCCACCTTGCCAGAGATGAGAATATTATGTGGGGTCTCTAGGACGCTACTCTGGGAATCTGTCAGGGAACCAGGTGGTAGAATACCGTAATTATTCTATTGATGGGTCTTGGCCTTTGACGCTTTCTGGCTCCCCCACCTAATAGCTGTGAGACATTGAACAAGAGGCTTAGCCTCGCTGAACCTCACACTCTTACCTGTGAAGTTGTGGTTTAGTCACTAAGTTGTGTATGACCCTTTTCCCACCCCTGTGAACTGTAGCCCACCAGGCACCTCTATCCATGAGATTTCCCAGGCAAGAATACTGGAGTGGGTTGCCATTTCCTTCTCCAGGAAATCTTCCCGATCCAGGGGTCAAACCCATGTCTCCTGCATCGTCAGGCAGATTCTTTACCACTGAGCCACCTGGGAGGCCCCTTCCCACCCTCAGCCCCATAAAGTAGTCTGGGTAAATATTAGTACCTGCCACATGGGAAGAGTTGTGATGGGACATTCATGAGGTGAACAGGGTCCTCCAAGTGCTTTCCATGGTGCCTAGCTCTTGATAACCTCAACAAAGGGTGTGTGCGTGCTAAGTCACTTCAGTCATGTCCAACTCTTTGTGACGCTATGAATACCGGAGTGGGTTGCCATGCCCTTCTCCAGGGGATCTTCCCAACCCAGGAGTCGAATCCGTGTCTCTTATATCTCCTGCATTGACAGGTAGGTTCTTTACTATTAGCACCACCTAGGAAGCCGTAGCTAGTGGCAAAGTTATGAAGAAGTGGAAAATAAGAGGAAGAGTTACCAGTATTGTATTTGAGAAATACCAGGTTGGTCAAGATTTTGCTCTTTAATGCACTTATCCTGAGCTCCAGTGTATTTTTTTGAGAGTCATGTCTGTTTCAGTGGAAACTGCTTTCTTAAACACCTGGAGCAATTTAAGAGTATTTTCTATCATACAGCACAGAACCAACTATGACTGAGTCATGCTCCCTGTTCTCCCTTGTGTTAAGTTCCTTACAGACCACACCCTTCTCTTTGGACAGCCACAATTTTGCCTTTTTTTTTTTTTTTTTTTTTAGTTCTCAAAAGTCATTGTTTTTGATCAAGATATTGTTGACTTGAAATATTATACATTTCATGTGTATAACATAATGATTCACAATTTTTAAAGATTGTATTCCATTGATGGTTATTATAAAATGTTGCCTATGTGCCCCGAATTTTGCCATTTTAAAATGAGCTGATGTTTCACAAGGTACATTTTAGTTCACTTGATACAATTTGAGGGACATCTTGGGTTTCATTGGGTTTCCCTTGTGGCTCAGCTGGTGAAGAATCCGCCTGCAATGCGGGAGACCTGGGTTCACTCTCTGGGTTGGGAAGATCCCCTGGAGAGGGGAAAGGCTACCCACTCTAATATTCTGACCTGGAGAATTCCATGAACTGTGTAGTTCATGGGGTCACAAAGATCAGACACAACTAGAACACTTAGGTTTCATTAGAAGCACATTTTTCAAGTCATCTTCTATGATTTCCACAGATGGCCAACTTTGTTCATTTTATTCCAGAAAGCAGTAGGGAAGTAATAGAAAGAGAGTAATAGAAAGGTCTACACACATCTTTTTATTGCAATAATATCTATTAGGAAAAAGTGGTAATACTGTATGAATGCCTTTAGGATAACTAATGTCACTACATAGTGAATATTATGTAGACACTAAAGATAATTATGAGGGTACTTTAGGAACATGAAGAAAGTATATAGTGACATTTGAAATATGCTATATAAAAATAGAATATGAAATATGCACAATTATAGTAATACTTTTGTAATAAAATAGATACATATAGGAAATACACAATGAAAACAGCTGTGAGTTTGTAAGGAAAATGAGATTATGGCAATTTAACATTGTTTTAATGTTCTTTGGTCTTTGTAAAAGCCTCAAATCTCATCGGATGACTTGGTTCTCCATTTGGGCACTGTCTTTATTTAAAGTCTATCTCCTTACGCCTGCTCCCAATAACATTTGACACAGCCCCGTGTACTATCATTGGGCTTCCCCGGTGGCTCAGTGGTAAGAACCTGCTTGCCAATGCAGGAGACATGGGTTCAGTCCCTGGGTCAGGAAGATCCCCTAGAGAAAATGGCATTCCACTCCAGTATTCTTGCCTGGGAAATCCATGGACAGAGGAGCCTGGTGGGCTACAGTCTATGGGGTCACATGTCAGAAAAGAGTCAGACACAACCGAGCTACAACAACAAATGTGCTATAATTGTTACTTTTCAGATTTCACCTGATGACCAGCTTGGATAATCATTTAGGTAACAGCACGTGACATACTGTATTACTTTTCTTTTTAGTGATGAAAATGCCAGGAAAGATTTAAAGGCACTTCCAACTTTTCCAACCAAAACGCTGCAAGAGCATCCCTCCCTTGCTTACTGGTAAGCTGAGCCAAGATGGCCCATGACCCCATTGCCATAGCCCCATTGAGAACTACGTGCTCCTCAGGAGACTGCAAGAAATATAAGTGAGGGAAATCTCAAATTGCCTCTAATATGTGTCAGACTAATAAGAAGTAGACCTTGATCCTTGTAGCGACAAGGTCTTGTTAAAGCTCTCTGGAGACTATCATCCCGAGACTTGTAGTCATATGTGGAGAGTAGCCATTTGCCTTTCCATTCAAGTGCATAAAAGATTTGTAGAGTGCTGTTAAGTGAGTCATGCTTAGTATATGTGTAGTCACTGTGTAACACAGCCCTCATCTGGAGGAGTACAATGCAAATGGTATAAAAGACAGATTTCCTTGAACAGAGGTGTTTGTAATGAACAGAACAACCTAAATGATCAGAGGTTTCATCTACAGCCAGGAGTCATTGTCTATTTTGAGTTGTTTTCTTTGTCTGTGTTTTAATGAACCCATAGTACCCATCTCCCATGCAACATTTTTCCTAGAGAAATATGTTTTCTCCCCTTAAACTACTTACATTTCCTTTAAATATATTTTCCTCAGTTTAAGGCTGTGAATCCTGAAGATGGTTTTCCTTTCCACTAGAAAACTGGTTACAAAATAAATGTTCACCATGAATGAGCTATAATAAGAAAGTTGGAATATTTCCCAAGTCAATAGTGAGAGTGAGTGCTGAGGCTACATTGCCTCCTGAATCTGGAACCTTTTAAATGAATCATTGTTAAGTGATAGTTTCTTAACAGTAAAAAGCAAAGACTGATTACTGTTGATTATTGGGTATATAGAGATAAAAACATTTATTCTTCTCAGTTATACTTGAGATGTGACTAACAAGCTACCAGTCTGAAAGGAGGGTAAATAACTGAATGGTGTCAAAGGTGATCAGAGTTCATCCATTTTTCCCCTTTCTAGTCAAAAAGTTTTATCCTAAGACAATAATGAAGGTATTATTACCTTCTCCTAAGGTATTATGTGCACAAGTCATGACAGTAGAGTATTTTAGATTGAACACTCACTTAGAAGCATTTTTAATTCTTTTAAATCTTAGCAGTTTAAAGAAAATGTCTATAATACCTTACACCTGCTGATCTCTTTAAAAACTTTTCATTTCCCCAGCAAGTCTCTCTAGCATTTAATAATATTATTTTGTATTTATTATATTCCATCAGTTATGGGAGAAAATATTAGTTTTTCATTTGATGAATTGATGTTATTTTCCTTTTCTAATAACTTAAGGTTTTAAAAGTTTACACATAAGTAAGTTATATAAAATTGTAAACAGTCAAGACAAGGTAGTCAAATGTCTGAGGCCCAAGAGTCTATGTCCTACAAAACCAAAAGTCAACCAGCTTCTATCTCCTGAACAAGTTGGTCTAGGCCTTCTTTCTCAAGTATTTTCAGTGGCTACCTGAAAATCTTGAAATGCAATCTGTACTTCATA
Organism: Aepyceros melampus; assembly: GCA_006408695.1. Taxonomy (NCBI): domain Eukaryota; kingdom Metazoa; phylum Chordata; class Mammalia; order Artiodactyla; family Bovidae; genus Aepyceros; species Aepyceros melampus. The sequence continues at coordinate 344,238 of SJXQ01003381.1, forward strand.
CAGTCATATATCACTCTACTTTTCATTTCCTTGTTTTACAGTGAGGACAGAGTAATTGAACATTATTTGAAAATCAAAGGTCTGACTCGGGGTCAAGCTGTTGTTCAGTAAGTATCTTTCTGAAGATATAGTTGTAATGTCTTCTGTTTGAGAAAGTCATCTGAAATGATTTCTGTTGTATAGTTTGTGTGCATATAGTACCTGGCTAGAAGTATCTTGCCATGAGTTGCAAAATTTCATGGGCTATTCTATACTTTGGTGTCATCAATTCAGATGCCTACCAATGTCAGGCAGGTAACAAGAATGAGATTGTGGTGACTGTGGTGAATTAGAGAGCTTTTGACCTGGCTGGAGACAAGGCTACTCAGCCTCAGCATTCAGGCATAATGTTGCCAAATCATCTAATGTTTTTTAAGAAAAAAAGGAATTTACAATTTTTAAATCCTAATTTTTTCTTTTTTATTTATTTTAATTGGAGGCTAATTACTTTACATTAAATCCTAATTTTAAAAATTGGAAAGTAATGTTAAGAAACTTTACTACAACGTGAGGCAGACAATACCTGTCTGGAGGCCATGTTTGGTGACCTGGTTGGCGACTATATTTTGGGTGGAACACAAGTGCTAGGCTGGATCATCTGTTTCTTCGTGGTACAAACAGCAGACTGTAATGATAGATTTCTACATTTTAGACCTACAGAGTATCCGTTATTTATTAAGAACAGTTCACAAGCTACATTGAAGTTTTTAAATTATAAAAACTTAATTTATAATTTTTAGTTGTAAAAACTAATATAGCATTATTACTATATTGTGGAATAACTTTTATGAGGATAGAAGGTTTTTTGTTTTTGTTTTTGTAAATCTGCCGAATATAGCACAAATCATGTGAGAAGTGAAAAAAGGACTTGGTGATCACTATTCCTCTGTCAGATATAGATTTCTCCCACATCCCTGCTCTTGCACTCATCTCCTTTTTATCACAGTATACCTGCTGTGATCTTCAAGGCAGAAATCAGATTAGCAGTTCCAAAGCTGAATCCCTGATTTGTGTTCATCTTCTGAACTGAAAAATAAAAAGGAATAGCAATTTCCATGAATGATTTTGCTGCTGCTGCTGCTGCTGCTAAGTCGCTTCAGTCGTGTCTGACTCTGTGTGACCCCATAGAGGGAAGCCCACCAGGCTCCCCCATCCCTGGGATTCTCCAGGCAAGAATACTGGAGTGGGTTGCCATTTCCTTCTCCAATGCATGAAAGTGAAAAGTGAAAGTGAAGTCGCTCAGTCATGTCCGACTCTTAGCGACCCCATGGACTGCAGCCTTCCAGGCTCCTCTGTCCATGGGATTTTCCAGGCAAGAGTACTGGAGTGGGTTGCCATTGCCTTCTCCGATGAATGATTTTAGGTTAGGTTAATGAGCATATTATGAACTGTTATTGATTAAATGCAGTATCTTCTTATTTCCTTTGATCATTATCATTATGGCTCCAAGTAAGAGACTGTCTAAGTCAGTAGTTAAGGCTCTAGACTGTGGAACCCGACTCACTTTGTGTGGGAATCCTGGCTGTGCAGTGTAATTGCTACCTGGCCTTGGCACATCTACTTAACTGTTTATATTCACCTACATGCAGACCTTTTACTTTGAGAATTATCACGTTTATTGATTACAAGGTCCAGAGCCACTGATTTCAAAATGTTATTAAACAGCCCACTTGTATCATACAGGAGTCTCAGTTTTTTGTGGGCAGAAAGGAAATCTTACACAATTTAGTCCACTCCATAAACTCTTAAGGGCTACCCTGGTGGCTCAGTGGTGAAGAATCTGCCTGCTAATGCAGGAGACGTAGGTTTGATCCCTGGATCAGGAAAATCTCCTGGAGAAGGAGATAGCAACCCACTCCACAATTCTTGCCTGGGAAATCCTATGGACTGAGAAGCCTGGCGGGCTACAGTCCGTGGGGTCACAAAAGGGTCAGACAGGACTGAGCAACTAAACAACAACAACATAAAGTCTTAAAAGAATAAAATAAATACTTGTTGAATTAAAAATAACAAGAAGTATATAATCACTTTAACTTTTTGAGGGAGTACATACATTTAAAAATCTTATTTACAATAATAAAACTCATTCTTTTAAAGCATATGTTTCTAAGATGTTTGACTTAATTTCTAAAATGTACCACCATCAATATATAGATTACCTCTATGTTTTACTTATTATTATGAGCAAGACTCAAAAGTTGATTCTAATGTCTTGCATCATTAAGTGCTAGTTAAAAAAAATACTTGCAATTTGTGTTTGTAATAACGTATAATATGTTTCTGAGTCATAGAAACTTTAATATGCAGAAAATAATATTTCCTATAGCTTTTTGAAATTGAATTTTTGTTAAGAACCTTCTAACATTTGAGTAAGGTAAAATGTATTACTCCCTAGAGTGGTTTATTCTATTTCTGCCTTTAGTCAAAGAAGTGGTTTTAATGAGTAAAGCAGATACAAATGGTGTTTCTTTAGATCACTTTTCCCAAAAGGGCCCTCTAACTAATTTAATAAGAGGTTATAACATATATTCATTTTTCATAGGTATATGAAAATAGTAGAAGCTCTACCAACCTATGGAGTCCATTATTATGCAGTAAAGGTAAATACTTTCATATGACAAAGCTTCATCATGACTATGTTATCATATGAGCATTAGTGAACAGCACTAACTTTCTAAAATCACATAAATCAATATGCATATTTATGTAAATTATCTCTAGAAATTTCAGCATTTAGAATAGGATTGAATTTCTTAAAAAAATAAAAGCCTGATTGAATCTTGTCATTGTCATAGCAAATTATAAAGCACATTATTTTTGTAAAATGCTAGCTATGTTCAAATGTGTTCCCAAAGCCTCTATTAGCCCTGAAATATTCAGATCATTCTCTTCTGGTACACCTATGCATTTACCTACTTTTGCTTATTTATGTCTTTTCCAATTGGGCACCTTTCCAATATTACTAGATGTACATTTCATAGCACCTTTGTATGAGAATCATTGGAGAATCATCCCATATCATTTAAGCAGCTTCATAAAATCCTCAAGTTTCTATAAGATTTGTAGTACCCATTTTCAGTTGGTATGTTTTATGTTTGAGTAGTATTTTTAGATTTCATACACACGGAGAAATTGACTAAGAAAAACTTTGAGATGATAGAGAACAAAGCATATTGTTAATAAAAGAGTCTTGTTTGAAAGAGGTATAATTTTATACTTGGTCAATCTTGAGTGACTTTCCAAGTTCTGACAGTGTTTGCAATTCCAAATGGTGGGGAATTGGATCATATATACCTGTATGTTGAGGACACCTTTTACTAAAAATATGAACCAATTCCATTCTAATTTCTAATGATTCTTAATTTATTTGCATATGGGTATATGTTTAAGCCCAAGTTTTTTCTTTCCCTTTGTCAGTATACCCTTTCTTTGGCAAGACCTAAAAGATAAATATATGAATAAAAAAAAAAAATTCCTCCTCTCCGCATATATACCTCAAAGTCATTATTCAAGCATTTTGTCTTTGAGTCGTTTAACTCATCCAAAGAGTGCTTTAGTATTCCCATGTTCCTTGTTAAGTTTATAAACATTAGGATTTGGAACCACTTTTCTCATCTTGGTAATTCTTTGGAAACTTCCCTGACCTTATAGCTAGTTACCAATCAAGAGAACAAAGAGCTTTTTTCTTTTTCTTCTTTGTCTTTTTTAATGACTAACTGGCTTTGTACTCTGGATTAATTACTGGTTGAATTACTTATATTTTATATCTTCTTTCCAATTGTTTAATCCTAACAGTAATACGTTTTTCTTTTTGATGGTGTTAATAGTATTGATGTGTTTTGATTTATAGATCTTATTTGAAGGAATTCTAAGAAAGTGTTCTAATAACAAGTCAAGATTTTAAATAGTGTTTTGTTTACCAAGACAAAATTATTTTGACTTGCTGATACCTGTTAAAGCAAGAAATTGGCAGATATTACTTCATCTCTAGAATACTTAACAATTAGGTCTTGGTTCTCATGTTTTTCCATCTTTCAGGATAAACAAGGACTTCCTTGGTGGCTTGGAATCAGCTATAAAGGAATTGGCCAGTATGATTTGCAAGATAAGGTGAAACCTCGGAAAGTAAGTGTGGATCATTTCAGACGCTTATGGGAACACTAAGCTGTTCTAGAGCTAGAAACGTCACTTTAAGAGGCAACAAGCAATCTTGGGTAAAGAATTTTTGATTAGTCAAGTCCTAGGTTTACAGAAGAGTCAAGTTAAACGTGAAATGCTTTTTATAACTCATTCATGCACCATTTATACAGCAATTCCATGTCTGATCATTTATTGGTAAAATTATGCACAAAGATTTAACTACAAGGATGTTGATCACAACATAGTTTATAAGTGTACACATCTAATTTCTATTTTAAGTTAGTATGAACTTGATGATGTCATTTGTTTAATAAATTTTATCTACATATAAAAATATATACAAACATCCAAACACTTAGGCATACATATACATCTTTACATTGAATGGATAAGCAAATCGATGAACTGTAAAGATGTAAGCCAAAAATTTGAGTGCTGGTTACCTCTCAGGGGTATAGTTACAAGTAATCTTCTTTCTACTGTTGCTGTTATCCTTGCTTATCTTTGTTTCACAATATTCCACATTTACATGTCTACTTTTGATAAAGGAATTATGTGCTGTTTAATAAAGGTACACTATCTGGTTTGGATTTTCCAGAGCTAATAAGTTACATTCTTGGCAATTTGATTGTGAGATTGTTCCTCTTGACCAAGCGTTAAGTGTACAATACTTCTTATTGCCTATGTGAGAACTGATGAGTTTGTGTAGATAACCATCTAGCTTCTCTGGCCTACTCAGTATTATAGGAACATAACTTATTCATGCTGGTAGGTTTTGCTACCCTTCCTGTCCTCTGCTGCCATGTCTGGGAATCACAGCTGTGAAACAGTGGCCTATAATAACAGACCGTGGTCCAGCGGCCTGCGCCATCACACCCCGACATCACGGCCTTAAATAGCTCTTAGCACTTCCATCTGTCTCTGGCTTTAATGTGTACTAGAAAAACAGCCATGTTTTTCATCAAGTCAGGCCCTGTTCATAATACGACATGCTCTTCATCTTCTAAGTGTCCATTCAGCTTCAATTGGTGCTTACAATCTTCCTTTGAGTTTAGGCAATAAATAAGCTACCCTTTTCTCCTCATTTTATGGTTGTGAAACTGGCACAGAAAACATGAAAGGGTGTCTGCCAGAGCAAACCACAGCCCCCTTTGAATGCCCATTCAGCTCTCCTGGATCAGACTGGCTGGGCACTGTGGCTTCCTATTGGGGATTCTCAATAAAAGTGAGACAGCATTCAACAGAGATTTGCCTGGTGACTGACAGTAAGCAAACCTGTGTGTAGTTACACAGCTAGAACTTGATCTCTGTAAGTTTGCCCAGTGACCCAGATCAATTGAAATAAGGAATACTTAATTTCCAGGAGGAGTATAGGTAATTAGTGGCTGTGTTATGTTTGGGGTCTGAGTGTTTGTTTGTTTTGGTGGTGCCACAGGGCCTATGGGACCTCAGTTCCCTGACCAGGGATTGAACCCTAGTCGCAGCAGCGAAAGCCCAGAATGCTAATCGCTAGGCCACTGGGGAACTCCCCAACGAGGATTGTATTTGAAGTTTGTTTCTAAGATTAAATTTCTAATGATAAATTTCTAATAAAAAATGATAAGCATTTCATTTTTTGAATATTTTTCAAAATCATTTTTCTGTGCAGATATATATTTTATTTTAATGTTTTTAGCAAACATTTTAAATAATCATTTTAAAAGAAACAAACAGACAAAAAAGCACCCACTATAGAAGGATGTCAATTGGGGTAGGAAGTCCTTCAGTCTTCATCCTTCACCTGTTTATAAACACTGTCAAGAGACCGATACTGGTTCATACAGACTTTGTCAATGTGTATAACAAGCTTTTACAGCGTGAAAGAAACCTTACTATGTATACTATTTCTTTTCTTTTTTTTAAAAAATGTCTATTTATTTATGTATTTTTGACTCTGCTGGGGCTTAGTTGCAGCACGTGGAATCTTCACTCGTGGCATGTGAACTCTTAATTCCAGCATGTGGAATCTAATTCCCTGACCGGGGATCGAACCCGGGTCCTCTGCATTGGGAGTGTGGAGTCTTAGGCACTGAACCACCTAGGAATTCCCTGTATGCTATTTCATACTATGTCATATTTCTCCAAGCCATTTATAAAGTCGATCTCTTTTCACTGTTTTTAAAGCTGCCTAGTTCTCTATGGTGTCAAAATACGTATTTTATTTAACCAGTTCTCTCATGATGGACATGTGGGTTGTTTCCACTGCTAGGAGGATGGATTTGGAGCATAAGGAGTTTCTTATTGAAACTAGCCCCAAGTTTATCTATTGTGTAGAATCAAATGACTGCCTATCGTGTTCTCTTATGACAGACCTCATCTCAGTTGACTTATTTTTTGGTAATTTATTTCTTCCCTGAATTTTATGTGAATAACATTTCTTAAAAATTGTTTGTTCTGAATTTGCATATAAAATATAACTTAAATTGACTCACAAATAATTTCTTAGCTAATGTGCCTTGAGAAAATTGAAATTCTCACAGACTCTAAATGGATCTACTGAAAACAACCAGGTTTTCCTCCAAAATAATGGTGATCAGAATCTGCACAGTAAATATTGCTGTTAATTTCCTCTCAGTTGCTTATGACTCACAGGCCTTTCTTCACATTCACAGTTTCATAGAAATTGGTAAATATTGTTTGACACTGATCATAATCAGGTTTGCTTGTTCATTTCAGAGTCTAGACAAGGATCAGAAGCCACTTCCTTCTAGAGTTTTCCTATTTCATTTTTAAGATATGCCACTCAGTTGGAAAGGGACCATAAACAGATCATCTGGTATCATCACTATCTTGCTTTCTCATTCTTGGTTATTTTTGGAGGTATCCACTCTCTATCATAGTTCACCTCCTCCTTGCTTCTTCTGTCAAGCCTGACAAGGGATTCTGCTTCCGTATCTTTATTTTTCCCTGTCCAGACAACTTAAGGGTTTTGTTGGCAGGTGAAGTTTTTCAAGTCCCTGTCCTGGCTCAGTTGGCACAAATAAGGGAGTGCATAATTTAAAAGGACGTGAACACTGATACATAAAAGGAGGACATGCTTCAGCTGTTTTCATGGGCCGATGCTCCAGCAAGTTACCAATGGCTGGGCAGAAAAGAAGGTCAGATTGGCAAATCGGAATGAAACAAAGGCCGGGGTGGGAGGCTGGGTAGATACTCAGCCTCTTGAACCACGTGCCTGCTGCATTATAATTACATGGCTTAAACACAGACCAGAAGGAGAAAGGTTTGCCAATAATATGTCAAAAGGCTATTTTGAAAAATGGTTGGTCTGAGTCCCACAGGCTGAACCCTTCTGTCCTTTCCACATGTCTATCAGTTACAGCCTCTGAATGTTGGGGACTATATTTGTTTTACCTCCCAGAATACCCAGCAAAAGCATCTGTGTAGTATAATGATACAGGCCAAGGGTTTGGGAAGAAATCCAAAGCCTGTCTCTGATGTCTGTTCGCTGTGTGACCTTGGGCAAGTTGCTTAACCTATTTTTAAACTCAGTTTCCTGATCTGCACAATGGTGATGCCACCAACTACATAGGGTAGTTGTAAGAGTTAAATGAGTTATATTTAGCATTATGCCTGATTTGCAATCGTTACTCCATACCTGGTAATTACTCATTGATGGTGAGGGAGAGAGGCAATAAAGAAGGGTATGAGAAATATTCTTGGATTCCTATTTGATTAAGGAAGGATCCAACATTACTATAGACCTAGAGCCTTAGTGTACCACCTGAGAGAACAGGCTCACATTTTCTATTTTCAGAAACTGGTAAGCATTCTGCCTCTCTCAGTTCATTCACCACAATGCCCTAAGGTATGATGCAGATTAAAGAGAAAAGTTTTAAATTCAGACTTAAAATCCACAAAGATTTGAGGTATTAAAAATTCAGATCATAAGCAGTTTTTCTTTTAAATCTGCCCTTGCAACATGAAATGTGTCATTGCAAATTCTTTGGGAATATGAAACATACCAGAACTCAGCTTCAAATTGTAGGACATTCACACTTAAAAATGATGAAAGTTTATTAAAAAAAAAAAAAAAAAAAAACACATTCCTTCTGCATTTTTATTGTTCACTCAGTATTTCAAGTCTTCACAAAGTAGACAGTGGGTCAGTGACTGAGTAAAGTGTCAGTATCTGTCATGGCTGATTTGTACCCCTCCAGCAAGTTATTTCCCTGGGGAAGGCCAGAACCTGTCAGAGGTGGGAGGAATAAAAATGGCATGCTAGTCAAGGTGTTACAGTAGACCATAGTAGGATAAAATGCTTTTCAAGATTAATATCTTGCTGCATTATAACACTCTAAGAGAGTCTTAAGATATACTTCATTACCCCAGGACATTTCAGGGTGGGGAAGAAGCCTTTAAACATCAGTTAACTAAACTTTTTTTTTTTTAATTATTGGATTTCTCAGTTGTCTAGAGCCAGACAAATTAAGTTACCAGCACAAAAATCTTCCTCTTGCCTTGTCACGAAAGTACAATGTTCATTTTATTTAAACTCAGTGACTTGCTTATTTTTCTAAGCACAGCCATCTTGTGTGTGTATGTGTGTCTTTTTTTTTTTTTTAAGTTGGAGGATATTACTTTACAGTGTGTTGGTTTCTATCATACAACAGCATGAGTCAGCCATAAGTGTGCTTACATGCCCTCCCTCTTGAGCCTCCCTCCTTGTCCCCCCACCCCACCCCCAGGTCATCACAGAGCACCAGGCTGAACTCCCTGTACTACCCAGCAGCTTCCCACTAGCTGTGAGCACAGCCAACTTGATGATTTCTAAATCCTGCTTGCTTCCCCCCCCAGCCCTCATCGCCATGGACCTCGATTCGAATGCTAGTTCTGCTGCTGCTGCTAAGTCGCTTCAGTCGTGTCCGACTCGGGCTGCTGAAAGCCTGGAGGAGGTTAACAGTAGGAGAGAGAAGATAACGTGTGCTGCCCACTTGTACTTTCTACATCAATACAAAATGAATTGTGGTGTGCAGGGAGAAAAGCGAATTGCAGAACCCAAAGACCGGTCCATCCTGTTTGTAAAGTCTATAATTAAGCTCCAGCCACACCAATGATCAATGTGATTGTTAAAACCTTCCACAGAGTCAGTGGGAGGAGAACCAAAGCCCTATAGTATGGATTTGAAAGAGAAACCAGTCCCTGCACTCTGCTTACCCGCTGGCTGACCTGCAGCTGTCTCTTAGTCTTTTGGGTCTCTATTTTCTCGACTATCAAAATCAAAGAATTCTGTCTCTCTACCTCACAGCTCCTTATGTGGACTCGATGAGTTAGTGAATTCCTTCATTGGCTACTTACTTTTCTTTCCTTTTTTAAAATTTTTATTGAAGTATAGCTGATTTACAATGTTGTGTTACTTTCAGATGGATGGCAGTGATTCATACAATCATGAATACATACATACACATCTTTTTTTCAGATTTTTTTATCTTATAGGTTATTATGAACTATTTAGTTCCCTGTTCTATACAGTTGGTCCTTGTTGCTTATTTGTTTTATATATAATAGTGTGTATATGTCAATCCCAAACTCCTAATTTATCCCTCCCCTCCTCCTTTCCCATAGACATTGCACACACACAAAAAACTTATGGTTACTTTTTTTCCCTTCATACCATGCTCTAATTTATAGAAACTTTACTGGGCAGCATAGGTATTTGTCTTTTCTTCCTGTAATTAATCACTGAGAATCTGAAGCAGATCTTCTAAGACAGGGAACTCAGATAATTGGATGGGCTTTGATGAGTCTCCATTTCCATCTCAAGACCAGTAGGCAGATGGAAAGAAGCCAAGGCAAGCAGCCTTGTTCATAAAAGTCACCAGGTCTAACTGCAAAAGAGGCTGGAAGTGGTGGATGGCCATGGACAAAGCCATCACTCAAGGTGTTTTGTTACGAAAAGGAAGGAGGAAAAATAGATCCTGGAGGTGATGAGTAGTTTCTGTCCTTCTGTGTTTGTTCCCTTTGAAGTCATTCAGGGGGGATGGTTAATGAGAAACAAACCAGTTAGCAGAGAATGAAGATAGAGATTTTGAATAGTCTCTGATGGGAACAAAGGAGACAGAGGGATGAAAATGGGACAGGTGGGGATGTTTCCTGTGTTCAGGGAAGGCTTTTCCGAGAGGGTAACATATGAGCTGAGACCTGAAGGGTGAGAAGGAGCCAGGCTTAAAACAAAGAATGGGCTGGCATGTTCACGTCAGAGAACAGTGTATGCTGATGGGAGGGAGACGGGCACATTATAAAAACTGAGAGACCCCTACAGCTGGAGCTTAAAGAATGAGTTTGTTCCCTGTAGAAACTGAAGATGATTGGAAAAAAGAAAGTGACTGCTGATCAGGCAAAGCCATTAGATTTCTTTATTTCATCTGTTACTCCGTGTTGATAGGCACTTACCGAATGGCTGAATTGTTGGCATATACAGAAAAATGAAAGACAGATCTCTAATAGGAATGACCAGTCCAAATGCAGAAAAACCAGTTAGTATGTAAAGCATAGTAAAGTTTTTCTCTTTCACAAGGCATAAACAGTATTCTTCATTCTATACTTATAACTAAAGATCAGTTTGGCTTTAATTCATTCATCCTTCCGGAACAAAATTCTAGCAATATACTCTGTTTGATATTTTCCAACAAATTTTCTTGAGCCTTTTCTGTTTGCAAGGGCTCTGAACGTGTACTTTATATTCTTTATCCCGTTTAAGGAAAAACCCAAGTCTTTAGTCATCAAGTTCCTGACAATCTACCCGAAAAGACAAAATCATAATTTTTATTGAAAATATTTAATAAGCAGTGATGGTGGTTTGGCTGCTAAGTTGTGTATGACTCTTTGTGATCCCATGGACTATAGCCCACCAGGCTCCTCTCTCCATGCGATTTCGCAGGCGAGAGTACTGGAGTAGGTTTCCATTTTCTTCTCCAGGGGATCTTCCCCTTCCAGGGATTGAACCTGAATCTCCTGCATTGCATGCAGATTCTTCACCCACTGAGCCACCAGGGAAGCCTAGGTACCAGTTTGTGAGAAGGGATGCCAGCTGTCAGCATCCAGAAAAGCCAGGCAGGTATCTCTGAATGACAGGTCAGCACTGGCTATACCAGATACATGCAATGAACACTCTAGGTACTAACAGGTGTCATGAGATCAGCCCTGAGAGATTAGAGATTTGGCCATAGAAGGACTTTGTATGAGATGACATTCTCCTGATCTGATTTTATGTTACACATTTTCTGATACCCAGGACATCTTCACCTAAACATTTCAAAAAATACTCAGAATGTTTTGTTCCTGTGTTTAAGAGCTACTGTTTTATGTGTGCCAGGTTCTAACATCACATCTGATAGAGTAATTGTCACTACCTGAGTATATACCATTGGGTTGTTGTTGTTGTTCAGTTGCTAAGTCGTATCCAACTCTTTGCAACCCTATGAACTTCAGCAAGCCAGTCTTCTCTGTCCTCCAGTATCTCCTGAAGTTTGCTCAAACTCATGTCCATTGACTTGGTGATGCCATCCAACCATCTCATCCTCTGTCACCTCCTGCTCCTCCTGCCTTCAATCTTTCCCAGCATCAGAGTCTTTTCCAATGAGCCAGCTTTTTGCATCAGGTGGCCAAAGTATTGGAGCTTCAGCTTCATCATCAATCCTTCTATGAATATTCAGTGTTAATTTCTTTTAGAATGGACTGGTTTGATCTCCTTGCAGTCCAAGGGGACTCTTAAGAGTCTTTTCCAGCACCCAATTCAAGAGCATCAGTTCTTTGGCACTCAGCCTTCTTTGTAGTCCAACTCTCACATCTGTACATGACTACTGGAAAAACTGTGCCTTTGACTATATGGGCCTTTGTCAGCAAAGTGATATTTTACAAAATTTTAGTTCAGCACACCGGACACTGAGAGCTTGGCCTCTTGTTGTCTTATCAGTTGCTCTGAGTCCCTCTAGGAGGTAACATTTGCATTTAGAAAACAATCCGGACAGCTATTTATTTCTAAAGGCATTACCTAGTTGAGAAAAAGAGAACTCCAGAACCATTATTTTATTGCAAAACTTTTACCATCTTCTTCAACACACACCACCTACCAAAGCATAGTTATATTACTAACAGTGACGAGTTAGCTTTTCTCGGTCTCTGTACTATGGCTGTTGAGGGCCGGATCATTCTGTCCTGCGCATGGTCTGATATCAGTTGTATCCCTGGCCTCTAACCACAAGATGCTAGAAACAGCCTCCCCTCCAGTATGAGAACCAATAATGTCTCCAGACATGGCCAGGTGTTCTGGCAGTTGTGGGTGAGGGTGGGAAGTGAAACACAATCATCATTGGTTGAATAAGTAAGTAAAATATGAGCGACTCAGAGTCCTTTTCCTACAAATTGCTACTGTAATTGCTGCTCTTTTTTCCTCTGAGGTAGAACTGGAAATTACTCCTTTTTCCTCCCTTTTTTGGTTAACATAACAAATCTCCATGGAGTATTCTTCTCAGATGAGAAAGGCGGGATGCTGGGGATTTTGGAGCCATCGTTGTGCTTGAGTGTGAATCTCAGATCTGCACCTATTTTGCTTTGTGACCTTGCTCTGTCTACCTAAGTCTCTCTGAGCCTCAGTCTTCCCTTCTGTGAAATGCAGCTAAATGCAGTACCTCCCTATAAGGTTGTTGGGAACACTCACTCTCAGCACATAAATATTTCATTGGTCAAAGATGGCTGGCTGAACAAAAAATAGGTCAATTTGGCTTTCTCAAAGCTCATTATCCTACAAAATCCTAATTTTCTGGTACTCCAAAAGGCAAACAACACTGTCTTCCAACATCACAAGAGACAACTCTACACATGGACATTACCAGATGGTCAATACAGAAATCAGATTGATTGTTTTCTTTGCAGCTGAAGATGAAAAAAATCTCTATACAGTCAGCAAAAATAAGACCTGAAGCTTACTGTGGCTCAGATCATGAACTCCTTATTGCAAAATTCAGGCTTAAATTAAAGAAAATAGGGGAAACCACTAGACCATTCAGGTATGACCTAAATCAAATCTCTTATGATTATACACTAGAGGTGACAAATAGATTCAAGGGATTAGATATGGTAGACAGGGTTCCTGAAGAGCTATGGGCAAAGGTTCATAATATTGTACAGGAAGAGGTGACCAAAACCATCCCAAAGAAAAATGCATGAAGGCAAAGTGGTTGTCTGAGGAGGACTTACACATAGCTGAAAAAAGAAGAGAAGCAAAAGGCAAAGGAGAAAGGGTACATCCAACTGAATGCAGAGTTCCAGAGGTTAGCAAGGAGCGATAAGAAAGCCTTCTTAAATGAACGAAGCAGAGAAGTAGAGGAAAATAATACAATGGGAAAGACTAGAGATCTCTTCAGGAAAATTGGAGATACCAAGGGAATATTTCATGCAAAGATGGGCACAATAAAGGACATAAACAGCAAGGACCTAACAGAAGCAGAGGAGATTAAGAAGAGGTGGTAAGAATATACAGAAGAACTATACAAAAATGGTCTTAATGACCTGGATAACCATGATGGTATGGTCACTTCCCTAGAGCCAGACATCCTGGAGTGTGAAGTCAAGTGGGCCTTAGAAAGCATTACTATGAGCAAAGCTAGTGGAGGTGATGGACTCCAGCTGAGCTATTTCAAATCCTAAAAGATGATGCTATGAAAGTGCTGCACTCAATATGTCAGCAATTTGGAAAACTCAGCAGTGGCCACAGGACTGGAAAAGATCAGCTTTTGTTCTAATCCCAAAGAAAGGCAATGTGAAAGAATGTTCAGACTATCATATAATTATACTCATCTCACATGCTAGTTAAGGTAATGCTCAAAATCCTTCAAGTGACGTTTTAGCAAGAACTAAAATGACGTGAATCAAGAACTTCCAGGTATACAAGCTGGATTTAGAAAAGGCAGAGGAACCAGAGACCAAGTTGCCAACATCCTTTGGATCATAGAGGAAGCAAGGGAATTCCAGAAAAAAATTTGGTTCTGCTTCATTGACTAAAGTCTTTGACTGTGTGGATCACAACAAACTGGAAAATTCTGAATGAGATAGGAATACCAGAGCACCTTACTTGTCTCCTGAGAAACCTGTCTCCTGTTACAGGTCAAAAAGCAACAGTTAGAACCAGATATGGAACAACAGACTGGTTCAAAGTGGGAAAGGAGTACAATGAGGCTGTATATTGTCACTCTGCTCAGTTAACTTATATGCAGAGTCCACCATGTGAAATGCTGGGTTGGATGAATCACAACTGGAATAAGATCGGTGGGAGAAATATCAACAACATCAGATATGCAGAGGATACCATTTCTGCTTGCTAATGGCAGTAAGCAAAGAGGAACTAAAGAGCCTCCTGGTGGAGGTGAAAGAAGAGAGTGAAAAAGCTGGTTTAAAATTCAGCATTCAAAAAACTAAAACCATCGCGTCTATTTCCATCACTTCATGGCAAATAGATGGGGAAAAATTGGAAACACTGATTTCCACTTTCACTTCCAGTGAAAAAACCACATATTTTCTTTTCCTGGGCTCCAAAATCACTGTGGATGGTGTCTTCAGCCACAAAATTAAAAGACACTTGCTCCTTGGAAAAAACGTTATGACAAACTTAGACAGCACATTAAAAAGCAGAGATATCACTTTGCCAGCAAAGGTCCATATAGTCAAAGCTAAGCTATGGTCTTTCCAGTAGTCATGTACGAATGTGAGAGTGGACCATAAAGAAGGCTGAGCACCGAAAAATTGATGCTTTTGAACTGTGGTACTGGAGAAGACTCTTGAGAGTCCCTTGGGCTGCAAGGAGATCAAGCCAGTCAATCCTAAAGGAAATCAACCCTAAATATTCATTGGTAAGACTGATGCTGAAGCTCCAAAACTTTGGCCACCTGATGCAAAGAGCCAGCTCATTGGAAAAGACCCTGATTTTGGGAAAGATAGGAGGCAGGAGGAGAAGGGGGTGACAAAGAATGAGATAGTTGGATGACATCACTGACTCATTGGACATGAGTCTGAGCAAACTCCAGGAGATAGTGAAGGACAGGGAAACCTGGCTTGCTGCAGTCCATGGGGTTGCAAAGAGCTAGACAGGACTGAGCAACTAAACAATGGCAACAAGCTGGCTTGTGGGTACTAAGAGTATGCTCATCAAGTGTAACTTTTTACATGAAAAAAAATAAGTAATACTATGATCTTCTTTGGCTTCAAGTTATAGCAGGGGAATTACTCTGAGTCATTATTTGATGTACAGTCATACACCAGGGCTGTGACTATCCCATATTTAGTCATTTCCAGGTGAATCTGCAGGTAAATGATTAACCTATGTTATAAGTGCTATTAAAAAAAGTTTCTGATGACATCTTTCCTATCATCACCTAGTGTTAAGACTTTGGACCCCGTCAGCTTTCAGTCCATCAAGATTCACACAGACAGTTGAATCCATTCTGTCTATGACTTTTCCATGTCTTTCACTACTCCAAAGGTCCCCCTTGCTGGTGCACACTTGCTCGGCATTTTTTATGTGTTAGGGCATGTCCCTTCTTTTTCTGAGTGCTTCAGACCGGAGGGAACTTGCTAGCTTGCTGCCATGAGTCTCCCTGTGGGCGTGCCCTTGACTTGTCCCCATGTCCCTCCTCTGTGACCTTGGCAATACAGAAACCCTGAACAGACTTCCTACCTAGAGGGTGTAGCAGGAAACGACCAATGAAATCAACAGAAATAGAGCAGTTTTTACAGAGCTGACACTCATGGCTTTGGAAAGCTGAGGGACACAGATGTGTCAACAGAATAACTCGACTGTTTCTCATCGGTGGAAAGACAGATGTGGGATCCAGACAGCTGTTTTTAGTTCTAGTTCTGCTAGGGGTTCCCTGGTGGCTCAGATGGTAAAGAATCTGCAATGCAGGAGACCGGGTTCAATCCCTATATTGGGAAGTTCCCCTGGAGAAGGAAATGGCAACCCACTCCAGTATTCTTGCCTGGGAAATCTCATGGATGGAGAAGCCTGGCAGG
Source organism: Aepyceros melampus (assembly GCA_006408695.1). Lineage (NCBI taxonomy): Eukaryota > Metazoa > Chordata > Mammalia > Artiodactyla > Bovidae > Aepyceros > Aepyceros melampus. The sequence goes on from SJXQ01003381.1 coordinate 360,462, forward strand.
CTACAGTCCACAGGGTCACAAAGAGTTGGACATGACTGCTATTAAGTGGCTATTCTCCATTTTCAGAAAAGATGATAAAATAAGGAAACTGGACTGAGAGTCCTTAATGGATACAACTGACTGTATCACTTACTAGATGTTGATTCTGAGCCAGGCACTGTGCTAAGTGCTTTCTGAACATAATCTCAACTAAACCCTTCCAACAATCCTCTGAGGCAGGCATTGTTGGTCCCATTTTACAGATGAGGAAACTGAAACTCAGGAAAATTAAGCAACTTGCCAAATAAAGCACATGTGTTGAAATCAGCATGTATGCCAAGGCACTCTGATATGGTCCATTTGGTTCAGGTAAGCATCACAAGGGAGGGGACCTGGTCATTATTTTCCAACGAAAACAGGACTTTGCAAGTACAAGGTGGACAAGATATATTTGTTAATTGAAGAAGAATGTGTAAAGGACAAGAGCTACTTAAGTATGTGACTTCTGGTTTCCTAAAAGTCCTTCTGCTTTTCCTTATATTCCTTTGTTCTAAAGTTTGTGACCTCAGATATTTAGGAATCAGTGTGATTGTAGGATAGGAAGGGAAAAGGTTATTTCTTCCAGTTCTTGGAGTCTATAATGGTGGGGTCTAACTAAATATGGATTATAGGTTTCAACAAAATGTTTTAAATATTCAACCCACTCATCTCATTAAAGCGTAGTTGTTTAGTTGCTCGGTTATTTCTGACTCTTTGCAACCCCGTGGTTGTAGCCCACCAGGCTCGTCTGTCCATGGGATTTCCCAGGCAAGAATACTGGAGTGAGTTCCCATTTCCTTCTCCAGGGGATCTCCCTGACCCAAGGATCAAACCCAAGTCTCCTGCATTGGCAGACAGATTCTTTACCACTGAGCCACCAGGGAAGCCCCAAAGTGTAATAACGTGTGACAATTATTCTAAAACTGTCAACCTCCTTTACATCTAAGTATAAAGGGACTAGGTTCTAACTATGCTTCCCTGGTGGCTCAGAGATTAAAGCATCTGCCTGCAATGTGGGAGACCTGGGTTTGATCCCTGGGTGGGGAAGATCCCCTGGAGAAGGAAATGGCAACCCACTCCAGTACTCTTGCCTGGAGAATCCCGTGGATGGAGGAGCCTGATAGGCTACAGCCCATGGGGTTGCAAAGAGTCGGACACAACTGAGCGAGTGACTTAACTTACGGTATTATATACATGTTCACTTTTAACGTGTGACAATTATTCTAAAACTGTCAACCTCCTTTACATCTAAGTATAAAGGGACTAGGTTCTAACTATGCTTCCCTGGTGGCTCAGAGATTAAAGCATCTGCCTGCAATGTGGGAGACCTGGGTTTGATCCCTGGGTGGGGAAGATCCCCTGGAGAAGGAAATGGCAACCCACTCCAGTACTCTTGCCTGGAGAATCCCGTGGATGGAGGAGCCTGATAGGCTACAGCCCATGGGGTTGCAAAGAGTCGGACACAACTGAGCGAGTGACTTAACTTACGGTATTATATACATGTTCACTTTTAAAATGGGATTTGATTCAGCTTTGGTTTTCTGTGTCAGTTATTACATCTTTGACACTTTCTTTTTCTAAGACAAGGTGATTTGTAACCTAAGGAAACAATCTTTTCCTATTGTAGTTTTTTTTTTTTATCTTTTTGCTACTATCACTGTTCTCATTGTTCCTCTTTGACTTTTTCAGTTATATTTCTATATATTTTGTAATCTCAAAGTTAATCCTAGCTTATTATTTCATCTCTTGTTATCTTCTTCTTTGTTTTGATGCTAATCAGTTCAGTTGCTCAGTCGTGTCCCACTCTTTGCGACCCCATGAATTGCAGCACGCCAGGCCTCCCTGTCCATCACCAACTCCCAGAGTTCACTCAGACTCACGTCCATCGAGTCCGTGATGCCATCCAGCCATCTCATCCTCTGTTGTCCCCTTCTCCTCCTGCCCCCAGTCCCTCCCAGCATCAGAGTCTTTTCCAAAGAGTCAACTCTTCGCATGAGGTGGCCAAAGTACTGGAGTATCAGCTTTAGCATCATTCCCTCCAAAGAAATCTCAAGGCTGATCTCCTTCAGAATGGACTGATTGGATCTCCTTGCAGTCCAAGGGACTCTCAAGAGTCTTCTCCAACACCACAGTTCAAAAGCATCAATTCTTCGGCACTCAGCTTTCTTCACAGTCCAGCTCTCACATCCATACATGACTACTGGAAAAACCGTAGCCTTGACTAGACAGACCTTTGTTGGCAAAGTAATGTCTCTGCTTTTCAACATGCTATCTAGGTTGATCATAACTTTTCTTCCAAGGAGTAAGCGTCTTTTAATTTCATGGCTGCAGTCACCATCTGCAGTGATTTTGGAGCCCAAAAAAATAAAGTCTGACACTGTTTCCACTGTTTCCCCATCTATTTCCCATGAAGTGATGGGACCAGATGCCATGATCTTTGTTTTCTGAATGTTGAGCT